>WHYT01015210.1:3486-104830 GCA_009806455.1 Tetrax tetrax | reverse complement strand
AAAAAAAAAAATCATTAAAGATTAAGGCTTGTCACATCTGTGACACTGATAATGAAAGAGGGAAACATGTCACCTTGCCCATGTAAGAACTGTATTTGAAACCAAGGTCCTTCGCTTGCCACACCACTACCACGCACAGCGCGTCCAAGGAGGGACTCCAGCACACCGCTGTAGAGCAAAACCCCTCTGCAAGTGGACACTTGAGCACTGCTGGCTGCAATCCAGAAAGCAGGTGAGGTGCTGCACAGGCAGACACTCAGGGCTGGTTGAAAAAAGGGCACTGGTTGCCACTGAAACCTTGCAAATTAAATAGCAGGGTTTAGGCAGCAGCTGAGAGAAGTGGATCATGGTTTTAAACTAAGCAACTCCTGAATGCTGTCAAAGTCCTGCGCTTGGTATTGAAGTCCTTCATTTTGATCCAGTTGCCAGATCCAGGAGACAACTTGTCTGCACTGTGCATGCTTTCTGATGGTACGATTCTAGGTCATCACTAACTCAACTTGTACAAAGTTCAGAGTTATCCTGAAATTATTCTTGCTACTATTGAAACCCTGATATTGAGCAGAGTCAGAAGTTACTCAATGAGTGCTTTTCTTCAGCTGTCAATAAGTGATAAAGTAGCCTTACTTTTCTGAAATACTTTCTTTATCTTTAATTTTACATCACCTCCTGCCTTTCCTATCAAAATCAGAAAGTCATATACGATGAACGTTTCCTTAAGAACAAAAAAAATAAGATTTCAAGTCTAAATGATTCAATACATTTGGCTAATTTTGTGACTTGCCACTTTTTTGTGATTTTTGTGACCCTTTGTTCTGCCTGACCTAATCTCTGCTGTGTTCCTCAGTTCCTGCACTATGCCAATTTGCAGTTCTAAATGTGTTTATTAGTAATTTTTGTTCGCTCCCAGGAGCTGGATTTTCCTTCTCTCGTTCTGTTTTTTCTAAGCACACTTAAATAGCTTTCAAGGGCACATTTATGTGAAAAGTTATTTTGCTTTTATTGAATCAGTTTCCTAGTTTATTTCTATTATTACAAAATATATTGCTGATTTTAAAGGTGCCAAGATGTGGTTTTGCTGCTAGCCAGAAAGTTAGAAAGACAAGCTAGAGAATGAAATGATCCATTATGAGTGCTTAAATTATACAGAGGATTTCTCCCTCCCCTTCCTTGGTGCTGTATAATCACAGAAAAGGCTTTCTCCAGCATTTGACAGAGCCCTCCTGCCCACATTCCTTCTCTCTGATGCTTCCAAACAAGGCTGTCACTAGTCCCTCCACACCCAGCTTTGTCCCTGACCTACCCTCCGGGCTTGTGTCATCCTCTGACTTTCTGCTGAGCAACCAGTCACGAGCTCCCACTGCCTACTGAAACAGGCAGCCTTTTCCCCCATGCACGTGCTTCAAGCACGGGTGGCAACAATTAGCAAGTTACTACAGTAATATTTAATGTAAACAGCAAATGAGGCACAGTAACAAGCACCATCACAGACAAAAAGACCAAAAAAAAAGCCACAAAGCTGCCATCTCTAACCATGCTTACAGCCAGCTGTTCTCTTCAGCAGAGAATTGCAGCTTGTCCTACAAAATATGCTCCAAATTGTCCTCAGGAAGAAAGCTGCAGCTGAGACTCTGCTCACTCCTCTCCTCATGACCGTTCCCATCTGCCTGACTCCATTTTACCTGGGAAACCACTGAGCAGTTCCCAGGGAAAATATTAGCTACCAACACCGGCTGCAATAGGAGGAACAAGGCTGGTAGTTCTGTTTCTAAGGAGCTCCTCAGCTTCCAGCTCCCATCCCAGCCCTTTACAGTGGCGGTGAGGTGTGGAGGAGAGTGAGGAAGCAGGGAGATCTGGAGGCTCAGGCTCTCGCACTGCAGCTATCAGCCTCGCACCGCCGAGGGCAGCCCTGCCCCAATTCGCCCGTCAGCTTCTCACTGGTACTTCACGGCTGGCACAGCACTGGAGATTCCTCAGGGCAAAGCACCAACGGACAAATTAGAGTGGAGAAACACAGCATTAATGAAGGGGGTGGGAGGAGGGAGGAGAAAGGGACACAACACCAGGGATCTGAAGAACAAACCTCTTGAAATTCCACATACCTCTCTCACTGGGGGAAGGCCTACAGAAGATCATAAGGCTGGGAGACGCTGAGCCTAGGATTTTGAGGGGAAAACTCAGAGAGGCAGAAAAATTCAGACTTTGATCTGGCAGTCGGGGTAGGACAGACTATGAGGAGCTCTTAACAGCCATCCAACTTGAACCAATGAAAGGCAACTTTAAAATAGAGGCAGGACAAATCTTACTTCAAGTCAAGAAGTCCTGCACAGATGTGTTTAACAAGGGATAGAATCACAGCTGCAGAATGGCAGACTGCAACTGATTTCTCCGGCACAGATAAGATTTAAATGCCAGATACTAATTTTCATATAAAACCAAGGTTATGAGACAGATCGAGTCTAATCTCAATTCTCGTACACAATTCCCCTGAAGTCAAAAACATTACTGGCAAGATCTCCCTGTGCACTCATGACCAAATCCACAGTTTTTGCTCCTGCAGAATAGCAGCTGTGTGACTGTCAAGAACCATCATGCCGAGAAACCTGGTAATTGTTTAGTTCATCAACTTCTTTAAAATAAATATTTGTTAGAGCTTGAGACATGAAATATATTACCTAAGCCCGCTGGGTAACTAGCTTTGTATAGCACGTAACAAGCATTTTTGGCGCTAGAAGAGCACGGAAGTCTGACTCGTCAACTTTTCTCCCCCTTCTCTTCTCTATGCAGGCCCTCCTATTCCCTCTATAACCACCATCCACACAAGATGCTTACAAAAAGAGATCAGGTTTATTTCTTTTTTACTTTCATCTGGCATAAGAGAATGTAAGAGGTGAGTAATATCAAAGCTTACTGACTGACCTAAACAAGTACTATTGTTAAAGGAATGCTGGCTTACACAGAGAAAAGGAGCTTTACGTTCACAGCACAGTATCATTAATAGAGTAGTGCTCATAATTAATGACTTCTGTTCCCTTCTACATTGCACGAAAATTAACTGCGCTGATTAAAAACGAGGTTTAGTCTCTAGTGCATCTCTATGACATGATTTAGACAAACAGCTGATGAAATCTTCCTCACTTGTACCCAAAAGACAGCTTTGTTCAGCTTTTCATTATCACTGAAATGTTTTTTCAACTTAGAGTCTCAGTTATGTTGCAGGATAGAATAAATGCACTTACGCTAGAGGTGACAGCAGGTCCATTTAAAGAAGCATATGACTGGACATTTTTTTACAATCGGAAGAGAAATCCGAGCAGAGACCTCTCCCAGCAAGTCCTAGCTCTGTTAAAAATTTCAAATGTACAAAATATAATGTTTGGAAAGTTTATATTCTCTCTGAATCCCCCCTATGATGCTCAGAAAATAAAATCAATTCATATTGCTATGAAATTCTATTTTTGCAACTGGTGACATCCCAAGCTTTATTGATTACCACGACTATAAAATCCTCACCCTAGTCCACATTTCCAGCACAGAGGCTAACAGCCCAGTCAAGTAACACAGCAGTAACCTCTCTTCCACTGAGAATGCTTTTATTCACAAGGCAAAAATTGGAGTTAGACTTTTAGGTTGTGGGCAAGGCACTCGCAAAGTGAGCAAATCTATTTTTGCTCACAGAACTAATTTAATGTTTAAGTGCAACAAAAACACTAAATTAGCCATGAAGATCATGCATATCCATCGGCTTTCACCAGACATGACTGTGACCCAGGCCTCTAAACACAGAAATATTTAAGTCCTAAGCAATCAGCTTTCTTATTTTCTGCTTCACTAGATGATGTTTCTGTTTGACTAGTCATAGAAATATCATTGCCATTATAATAATTAGACATTTATTAAAATACTATATATTTCAGAGTTAATATATGGTTTCTTTCAGTAATAAAATATGGAATACTCTTTTTTTTTTAATTATATTCAGACCCCTAAACTTAAAGGAGAAACATTCATGCTGAAAATAGATCAATGTACAGCACTAGGTCAGAAATAACATCTCTAGATTAAAACCCCAGGATCTTACTGTGAAACTGTACATTGATTAACAATTCACTTTTTCCTTTTATCCACGTATTTCATTTTCAACATCTGGCAGTGAGTGAAGTACAAACCCGGATTATTCAATACTGAAACAAATCTAGTGGCCTCAGCGTATTTGTTACGGTCCATCCTTCTGACAGACTCTAGATACTTGTCTTTCAGAGACAGATTGCTCTGTGTCTTGGATCAGCACCATTTCTTACGCATGCAGGGAACAGTAGAATGTCACATTGCAATCCTGGGTATTTCATGCCTGGTACTTCATGCAGTGTCCTCTTTGCCTGCTTCCATGTCTCTCTCAATGAGGCATATGCACACATTTCCAAACAAATAAGCTGTATTTTCAAAAAATATATTAAACATGAGATATAAAATATTATAATATTGTTAAAAGAAACGTCTAATACAGTCAAAATAAAAATTTCAGTTAAAAGTATGACGCTCCAAATACAGATGCAAACATATTTTCATTTATTAAATCTCAACTGTTCATATTATCATCTGGGCTATTTAGATAAAAATATGAAGACTCTGAACTTTAGCTTTACACTGTTACAGACTGTCCATGTGCACTGCTGTGTACTTTTGGGCAATAATGGAAAGGGTACATACCTGCAGTCATCCCCTCCAGCACTGACCACGTATCTGTCTCCACTTGTAAATCGAATATTAGTTAAGTGGGCAGAGTGACCTAAAAATCGTTTGTGTTTTGCCTGAAAAAAAACCCAACAATAAAATGAGAAAGTCTAAATACTCCTAAACCAAACAAGGCATGCATGTTTTTATCTACCTTATCTACTCACATATTTATATTATTCAAAATTTATATAGGTTTTCAAATGTGAAAGATCTCCTGAAGGAGAATTACTATTGAGCTGCAACGCAAAATAAATTGTCACCAAATAAGACAGTACCTCAAATTGGGAACAATGCTCAATCTAACACAATGAAATTAAATATATCTTGTCATATAGTTAACCTCTAAATTTTGTGTACAATTTCTAACATCGAAAAAAAAATTCATTGTAAGTGTGTAAGTAGTTTACACTATGCAGCCTCAAATCCTGAAAATTAGCAGTACTAGTGTTAGTGAAAAATCTGTAAACTCTTCATCCATGGAAATACACAGATGGGACTACAATTACCAACTGTCTTCCTCATCTGTCAAATGGAGACTGCAGCTGCAGATAAATAAGACGAAGGGCTCTGAGATTTTCAGTATGAAGACACTACACTAGTGCAGAGTGGCAGACAATATTAACACCTACAGGAGCTTATAGCAAGAGCTATGGCACAAAATGGCAGGAAAACTTTAGAGGTGAAGCGTGCCTCCAAGATTGTAGAGCTAAAGTTACATAAATGCATTAAAAAGCTAAAAATTTAGAGAAGGAAATATTTCCATCATATGACTTCTAGATAAACAATACAAGATCATAATATCAATAGTACTTATTGTAATGATGCAAAACCAAGTTCTTACAAATTTTTCAGGACATGGAAAGTCAAACAGTTTGACCATGCCAAAATCATCGCCTGTTACAAGATTGATTCCCGAGTGAGACACACAGGCACAGTTCACATCAGCTTTTTCAGCATGCCTGGACCAGATTCCAATTACTTCATCTCCTAGAACACTGAAACAGAAGAGCAAGAGATTATTTTGAAAACTACAGCAAAAACAATAGAGTAAGGAAATAGTAAGCAGCTCTCATATTGTAACTGGTTCTATAAAAATGCAATTTTTACATTTTATTCTTAGACATACACATCTCATAAAGGTTTTACTCTATAATTAATTTTTGAATCATTCCATAATTTCTTCTGAAACTGATTCGGTGATATAATTCCCAAAATAACACGGCCCATGACAACACTAAGCAGCAAATGTGAACTCAATAGTACTAATATTGTCCAGTGAGGCATTTGCCCAAAAAAATGAATAAAGAAAGGACAATTAAAAATAGAATGTCATAGCATAAGCGGTAGGTGAATAACTTTCAGCTTCTGGAAAACAAAAATATGTATATTCTTATTATAACTATGCCTTCTTCATTCTGTAACATTTTCATATCAATTAGATGAAAAGTTTCCTTGAGTCCAGTGAAGATACTTCAGCGAATAATCAGAGAGAAAGACAGAGATTGTCCTAAACTGAAAACATACTTATCTTAAGATTCCAAAACAGACATTTATAGAAAATTTTCTGTGAAAAGTTGCTCTTTATGCAGCTCTGCCTACAATGTACACACATACTTCCAAGAATGCAGGGGAACAAGCACTTTATCATTTGTTAATAGATGAATAATTTGGGAATTTGTTTGTGATTCTTTCCCCTCAAAACAGAGCACAGTACACCACATTCAGAAAGGAATAATCTACTTCAGAAATACTGAACTGGGTCAGAAAACACAGGTTTCTTGTTTTCCTGTCAAAGAGGTGACAAAAATGGATTACCCAAACTGAAAAGAGAACACTAGTCATGTCTTCCAGCAAATAGTCAGGATTGTTATTGTTTAAAGTGGTTCATACGTGGAAAATTTTCCAGTATTTACTCTCAATTTTTGTTTGAGGGTGCTAATCAGAGGACAATAACTGAAAGCAGGCACAGGAGCCTGAAATAAGGCACAGGAAATCAGATCTGCACAGAATTTAAAATAAATTATTGAAATGTGAAATAAAAATTAAAAAAATGTATCATTCCTCATGTAATTTATAAGTCTATTTTGAATGAAATATAATAACTTTAAGTTATTTTAAAGTACTTTTGTAAATCTTTTAATATGCAAATATTAATAGCAACTTTAATATGCAGATACCATTAGTGTAATACTGCAAATAAAATTTGAATTATTACATCTTGTGTTGTCTTTTCGTGTTTTGTTATGTTTTAGTTTTCCCTCTAGGCTTATCCCCAAATCCCGGTTTTGAAGCAAAGACTGCAGTATTCCAGGTAACTTGCACGGTGCGATGAACATCTACTGAGGCTGCCAGAGATACATCGAAGGAAGCCAGAGATACACCGCGAATAGAAAGGCACACGCTAGAGAGATCAGTTTTCATCAGACACATCCTCACTGGTCAAACAGCACTTGTTCCACTGAGGTAATCCGTTACGTACCATCCTCTGCTGTGCTGTACTGACCTGATCTGTTACCAGAGCAGATGGGTGCATTAAAAGAAAGTATCTGACTGAATGAAGGGTTGAAATATTCCTTCAAACAGTAGGTGCTTCTCCTGGAAGTTATAAGCGTTTAAATAAGTGTAAATGTGTGAATCATTTACCTTGTCCAAGTAGCCCATGTTATTCTGTCAATCACAGCCTGGTCCAGAAGCTGCTTTCCTGAAGGCACTTCATAGACTTGCCTTTTGTAAGACCCAGTAGAGACCTTTGAGATGACCACAGAGAATTTAGAATACAGGAACTTGTTTGAAAAGATTAAAATATAATTCTGAAGGGCATTGAAAAGCATTTTCTTGACAGTTATCTTTTACTCTGTAAGTAACTTGGCTATTAATAAAGCTTGCTCAAAGAGCTGAAGATTCTCAAAAACCAATACAAGCACAAAGTAACAGTGAGAAAGGGCAAGAAATCTTGAATCATAAAATGTCTAATGAATAAAGAAATAATTGAAACATCTCACATTCTGCACATATTCATTCTCTCTATATATTGTGTCTGTTAGTAAGTATGTGTGAGTATAAATAATGGAAAATAAACTCATATCTTTAAAATTAACACAAAGATAACCCTCTCTAGCCCATCAGCATCACAGAGGTAAAAAGGCAGTGAGGCACGTTACAGTGATTTCAAAATCTGTTTCTTGTTTCTGTGCTTACTTCTTGTATTAATATCCAGGATAACTGTTTTTGTCATCCACTTATCTCTACAACAACTTAACAGTCTAGTGACAGTAACCTACTGCTCCAAAATTTCATTACAAAACTTAGCAAATTTGTCAAAGGAGAATACTTGCAGAGTATCTGTCATGAGCATGTTTTCCATTCAGTATCTTGAACAATTAATGACTGATACCTGGAGATAAGAGCTATCTGCAGAGAAGTCCATCTGGATCACAAAACTCGGGATATCTTTGCAATAGCTGACTCGATTTAGCGTGGGACCCAAAGTTAGATCATAAAAATCCACTGCGTTCTCACTGGAACCGACTGCTAGGTAATGAGAATCTGGGCTAAACCTGAACAGATAAAAGGGTTTTATGAACACAAGTTGGCACTTACAACAGATTCTAGTATTTGAGAAGCGCAGGTAAATTTGCATTTCACGTGTCCGCTATCCAGAACTAAAGAGGGAGGCAGAGTATTTCATCTGCTAAGCAAAATAGCTTTTGAAACAAAATTTTCAGGGAACCTATATTCAGTACAAGGTGGCAATAATTTTGGTACAGCTGTCACGTATAAGTGAACTGGGAACACCTCTGGAATAACTCTGTTCATTTTCTGATCTCATTACCATCTCAACAGTCTAATAATTTTGTGACATGCCCCTAATGACTTTGACTCTCTAACACTACACTAACAAGGCTACAAACTAGAAAAAGCAAATGCTGTAAATGAAGAAAAGCCAGATATTCTAAATGAATAAAAAGATGTGAAATCAAACCTTTAATCTGGCCAGTGTATCTTTGCACAGTGTTTTTTCCCTCCCATTTTCCTCTCTAGTCTTGAAACTCAGTAGCTTCCTGAGCTAAACAAGTTCTTCACAACCCTAACTATTCTATGATTCTATGATTTGTGCTACCAGGGAAGTTTCTTTATTTCTGTTATCTCTGAGACATAATTTGGTATAGCTTTCTGATTCCAGCAACCCCCTAACTCCTAGCAGGGCTCTCCTGCCTTCCTGCAGCAAGGTCCCTGTTTGCTCCTATTCCTCCCACTGATTCCACTTTGCTCTCCAGAAGCTTCCCTTAGCTGATCAATTTCTCTCACAGAAGGAACAGTCTTGTCCTCCACTGAGGAAACAGAAGCAAAATTTTACTTCTGCTAACTCCTTTCTAAGAAAGCACAACAAAGAGCAAACTGACAGAAAGGCATTTTTATTGTCTCTCACAATCAGTGTTCATCTGTAAACTTCAGATCTCATTTTACCTCCTACACATCACCTCACCCTGGTCCTTTGCACACTTTCTCTCTGCCCTCTGATTAGGATGGTCTTTTCCTATTGTCCATTTACTTCCCCATTCACCCTTCATTTTAACGAATCCTTGGCAATATCATCTGACACTCCCCCTGTGGTACTGTCTGGTTTTTGACTGATTGCTGTCTCTCATCTTCATCTACCTCCTAGTCCTTTTTATTCCTGGTATCAGAGTAATCACACAAACTCTGTAACTCACTCATTGATTCCGGCTCTTTGAAATACCATTGCAATGCTCCTCAGAACATAAAATTGTATTTTTAAAAATCAAAATAACACAGATTTCTAGAATACTACAATAGGCAAAGGCATTATATTTTCTGACCTGATATCTTGAATTGCTGATCTTCTGTCCCTTTTTTTCCCCCAAATTTTTAGAGAGGTCACAAGCAAGATAATAAATTCTCCATTTTTCATGCCAATAGCTACCATATCACCTTCTGGGCTGTAACAAACAGTACGAGCTGCGTGTCCTAAACTGACTTTGTTCAGCATCTTCTGTGAAGAAATAAACAACCCAGAAGAGTAAATGTTTCTATTTGTTCATATTTCCAAAGTACTTTATGTGAACAGTTTGCCACTATCAGATGGATCATTCTCAGAATAAATTACAATACAAGTCGCAAGTTCCCAACATCACCACAAGTCTAGGTTTGGGGTTTTTTTTCCCTAAACAGCAACTATTATCCAACACCTACCTTTTCAACAATATCCCAGAGTCTTACTGTGCCATCTTCTGCAGCAGAAAGGAAAAAATCTCTGGAAGGATGCGTTGCTAGGCCCCAGATTGGTCCATCCATATGACCATTAATTAGAATGTTACATGCAGCATTCTTCTCTCCAACTTCAATTATTTCGGCATTTCTTGTCCCAACAAGAATTTTCCCCTTGAACAAAAGTAAAAGAATTATCTCTGATATAATATATTAACTAGTCGTGAGGGACTGTAATAAAGATACAATCCAAAGGTATAGTTCTGTCAAGGTTTGCTGAAATCAAGTAATCAAATAGTCAAAAGTAGTTTATTTTTTAAACTCCTCTACAATTTATTAAAATAGAAAGCTGTATATAAATCATGATGCTAGTTATTGCTTGTAAGTCAGATATTTGGTATGAAAAGAAAATACAAAAGGAATCCTTAGTCTTTAATACAAATATATACAGGATATTATTGTAAGACTAAGATCTCCCGAGGTAGATTTTTTTCTGCTCTAACATCAGTTGTAGACTAGCTCAACCTTTAATTTCAAATACTAATTCTATGAGAAAGAGGAAATAATTATCAGATATTTAATGCTACAGATCAACCCACAAATGATAAGCTTTATTTTAAAGACACGATGCTCTCTTTACCTTGCCTCTGCAAACAGAGCGAACACAGTCTGTCATTTGTCCTGTCTCTAGTCTGAAGGCACGACATCGTTTCAGCTCTTGATCCCACAGCTTAACTGCTCCTCCTTCCTTTGAACTATAAAGAAATCAGGAACAACCATGAGTAATGGCTGGCACAAAAAAAGAAAATTAATGTATGAAAGAACTGTATAATTTAATATAATGCATTGTAAATGAGGCATTTTAAATCATTAAAGATTCCTTTTGTTTTTACTGAACAGGTGATGTTAATATGCTGAGCCTCCTTGCTAAGCAAGACGTACTGATTCAAAGTCCTTGTACTGCTGTACAGAACAAGGTGAAAGATGGTCACTGCTAAGCTTAGTCTGAGTTAGTAGCTCTTGGGGAATTTGTCTAGTCGAAGGAACAGTTAAGCGTGCGAACAATCTGCAATTTTATTATTAAGAGAGGCAGAGATTATCAAAATATAGTTGAGGGTAACAGGAAAGATGTATTTCACTGCTGTGAAATAAATGACAAAGGTACAGAAGAAAAATCACACAACGTTAACTGCACAAGATACCCAACTAAAAAGTATTAATCATGAGAGCACTAAGTATTTCCCACTCACTTTCAAGAGAAATGGTATTTCAGTAAAGAACACATTAAAATTTAAAAAAAAAGTTTCTAAAAACGAGATAGTTTAATAAAACAGTTATAACTGGCATTTCCAGCTGAGCTAGGACATGTTTTATCCATCTTCAAAGAGAAAAGAATCTCCACCAACAGAAGATATAATGTTCTACAATATTGAGCTGCCAGTGTTACAACTTCGATTACTGAAAGAACCCTGACAAAGAATTCCAGGAAGTTTAATCACAATTACTGCTTTTGTTCTATCATTACTAAAAGAATTGTAATGAACTATAAATTGCTAGTTCTTGCAATGCAGTATTTTCGCTTCCCAGTAGCACTGTTTTGACATACGATTGGTCATCATACTCAGCAAAAAATATTTTATCAAAAGAGGCTGTGAACTGCAATTAAGAAGGCCAAGGCAGAAGCAAACATGCAATTTTCCTAAATGTAGAATCTGTTTTGTATACTTTCAATACTCCATTTTCCACAGGAGATTAATTACTGTTTCTTCCTGTTATTCATTACTATTCCTTTCAGATCAAATACTAATGATTAAGAGGCTCTGAAGCTAAGTGTCACAGAGAACATCATCCAAATAAAATTGTCCTAGTGTTTTATAAATGCTAGAAGAAAATATTTCAATGCAGGAATACATAAGTTTTCAGCTGGGTCTGAATATCAAGCAGGATCTTTAATAACTATTTAAGGAAGAGATAGGAAGTGGCTTGTCCTGCAAAATGGGGCACTCTCATGCCATCAAATGGACTGTGTTACAGCTGAAGCTTTTTTTTTTTTCTTTTATCATTAGCAAGGCACTAAGAAAAAAATTAAAATGCTTGAAGAGATATTTTGCTTACAACCCCAGAAACAAAGGATGTTGCTGTACCTTAGATGTGAGAGAAGACAGTTTGCCTCTGACATCATAACTAGATCCTTCCTTTAGAAGAAGCTGTGCATTATGCTGTTATAATATTTATCATTTATTTATTTAATCACAGTTGTGCAGATTACCTCAATTAACAAACTCAGTTCAACTTTAGAAAAAGTAGTAACCCATCAAGGACTAGGTAACTTTTTAATGTTTAAAGCTATATTTCAAACTAATGTTTTTTTCTTTTCTCAAAAATAATACTATTGTGATTAATACCATTGAACCATTTAGTACCATGATAAGGTGATTTCAAGGCTACTTTTGATTATAATAGATCAGTCCTTTTCAGGTTAAGGTGGGAGAACTGTATCATCTCTCTGGTAATCTGAAGTTGGAGAAACATTACCTGAATGATTTAACGCAGTGTAACTGATAATGCAGTATAATTGACAATACATTCACATAATCTATTTTACACTTTCCTATTATTTTTAACCAAAATAACATAAATTCACCATAAAATGCCTGAAGAAGCTTGCACGTGTGCTTTAGAAAGCTGACTGTTATGTAGGAGTTAAAATTAAGAAGAACTACTTGTATAGCATTTAGATTCTGATTCATCCCCCTTGACTCTAGGTACTTAAGCAAGGCCCCAGGTCAGGATCCTAGCAACTCCAGGCTTTCTCTTACAATCAATGAAAAAAAGGGTACTTAAAGCTCATGTGGGTTTACTTGCACTTTGGAGGTGGTGGCTACTTTTTTTCCTACCATGTACTCATGGATCCGAACTGACTACTCTTCTAGCTTTGATGTCTCAGCTGTCTACTGTTAGATGGGATGAATCCAAACCAATTTTAAAGAATACATGTGCATACAGAAAAAAGACTCACGGCCTTTCTTTGCCTCCTGTAACGATCAAACCATCTCTTAATGTGGTGTACATTGTGAAGACAGGTCCATTGTGAGCTTTGGCCACAATTCGTATCAACACATGATCTTTCCAAACACAAACATCTCCACTGATAGTACCGGTAAATGTCAAGTTATTCTGAAAAAGGGAAAAATACACTCATCATCTGATTCTGAGTAAGGCAGGAAGAAAAGCATTCAGAAATAAAGATCATCACCATTTGCATTTAGGCTAGATTGCTTTTATTTGCTGCTGTAGAAGAGCAAATTGTGGAAGGGGTAATAAGAACCTGTAGAGACAAAACAATGAGCTACTATATTCTTTCTTGAAGTCTGAAACACGCTTTCTTGCAGCTAATGGGCTCTGCACTGCAAGAAGAAATGCAGTGACTTAAGCTTCAGCCATAGGGTTATCTATGTTTTCAGCCTACCAGGTGTGAATACTGTGGTAAAAAAGTAGAAAACCAAGAACAGTTTTGACATTTCGCACAAAGAAGCAATCTGCACCCCACTCCTATGTACGTTATGCTTGCAGTCATTTTTGTTGTTAGGTGAAGGTACTCAGTGGATTACAGTAACAATTAGTTTATGAAGAAAAGTTTCAGTTAACTCAGAACTAAAAGCTGCCTGTTCTTCTTTACTTCTGCTTCCTGTTTTTGAAAGGTAATAAAAATAAATGTAATTACCTCTGAATTTAAGGGCAATTTATTAGGATACACTTAAACAGGAACTGTTTATTGAGAAAAACTCTTTTACCAACTTAGATGAACAATCCTCAAATTCAGTATCATGTGTAGTATTTTAGAGTAGCAGTATGCATGTATAGATTGGGCAAGAACATTTTCCTTGACAAAGGTAGGTTGATGTTCTACATCCTTTTTTTAAGGGCGGTGTGTGGGGGTTCCCTAATAAATGAGTAAATTAAAGAGGACTGGAAATAAACTTGGGAGCAGATCCTGTGATCATCCTCAGAGCATAACTGCTGAGCTGTTTTTAACTCCTGTTTAGGAGCACCTGAACTAGCTGCTTCTGAGACAAAAACAAGGAAGAAAAGCACTCCCAGAACTGCTCCCTAGAAAAGTACGGAAAACACACCGGGTTTGGCTTTATTCAGTTTGCAGAGCTTTTTACAAAACCCCTGCAAGCTTTGCATCCTCAAACAACCTCACACCACACTCAAGGACATTTAGCATAGAGCCCAATTCTCACACTAAGAACCTGTCCTCCGTAAGAAAGTTCACAGAGGTTTCCCAAACCGCAGCCTAACCCTGGGCTATGCACCTCTAGCAGTTCTCATTTGGAAGATACCTTGTTGCTTTGTAGGACTCTCTCTTATGTCAGTAGTACTTGAGAGAGACACCACTCTGCAGAAGAGAGAGTCTCAAGACAAATGAAACCACAGGCCACAGTTACAGTTTCAAAACTCTAAATCAATAGTACAAATTCGGTCTGGATCCAACAGGCAGATCAGCAAGCAGGACAGTAACACACACAGTAAAAGAGAAGCACCACTTCACAGGAGAAATCTATGGCTATCTGCCCAGCTGAAGAGATGAGTGCTGCTCATAGAGACCAACTCCTGAAATGTCAAAACTGTGGAACTTAGCAACAAGGCCTGCATCTGTCAAAAAAAAACCCCAAAGCAAACCAAAACCCTACTGCAGCCATCTGACAATCATAGGTGCTAACGAATGCCCCAGGACAACGCTGCTCTCAGATCACCCATGAGTAGTAATGCATACAGATTATAATACAATCACCCCAGCTGGGCAGAAAATTAGCCTCACTCCTACTATTTGGTTCCTGCAGTCTAGAGTCAGCTTTGTTTTACCTAGATTAAATATCAAGCAGCGTCTTATCACTCCAAAACACCTACATTTGTTTCTTTTGAAAATATCCAAATTCATAATCTTTTTTCTCTTCTGTTCTAAAGAAACCCTGCACTAGTTCTCATTAGCAAGCAAGTATTAGAAACGCTAAACTGAGTTTAATAAAACAACTGACGTACTCACGAGCAGGTTAGAAAAGTCTCATTGAACTGAATAAATGTAGAAGTGTAAACAATTTTTTTGTTTGTATGCGTTTTAAAATAGTTTGTTAAGATACTTACCGCTCCAAAAGCTACAGATAGCATTGTTTGCATTCGGGCATCTTCTATGGAGCTCAGTAGCCCTTTTTTACTGAGAAGAGCTCTTCCAGCCAGGGTCCAGAACCTCACATGTTTTACTCCCACAGAAACAAACTGGGTATCTGAATCTGGTCTGAATTCTGCTACAAATATACGCTGGTTATGACCAGCTCGGCTGGCAATTTTGGCACCTGGCAGAAAGAAAATGGGTATTTTGAATTCGTTGAGAAAAATACACATTTATAGTTAAAAAAAAAGACAAAAAATATGGACAATGATGAGTCATCCAAGACCACACAGGTCAGGGAAAAAAGCACAAACTGCTTCTAAATTAAAACTAAATTAAGATGCAGATTTTAAAAAAGAATTTAATAAGACCCAGTAGCAAAGTGTAGCACCTAATGAAGGTGCCATTCAATTTCCTCAGGAGTATGAAAGAGTTAGGAGCTCAGATCCAAGTAAGTTTCCATCTCCTCTTAAATTCCTATGACTGCTTCTCAAAATCCCAAAATCTAGACAAAAGACTAATGAATGACTCCTCTGTAAATTCTGTCCCAAAGTTCAAGAACTTTCTTCTTTCTGCAGAAAAATGCAGAAACTGACTTCGTTACATACGAAGTCTTAGACTCAAAGGTAATGCTTTTCCAGTCTCTTCAGAGATGTTAAAATGAGACATTTTGACCCATATGAAGATTCACCAACGTGGATCCTTAGCTGCCATGTCAAATCTGTACCATGTCTTAAGAATGAGCACAAGCACATTCTGACTGCAACGGCAATGAACTGCTGCACAGACCTTCACCACACATCCTTCATACTACCTAAGATTGTACAAATACACATCTGACACTGTATCCAGCTCCACAGGATCTAGCAGACAAGCTGTGAAGGATCACTTTTATTAATTTGATAGCTGATCTTTAAACTTCCAAGAGATCACAGAATCATAGAATTTCTGCAAGTTGCAATTTTGGGGGGTAATTTTAGGAATCCAACAATCTAGTCAGCAACAAGACTTTAGAGAAGAATAAGAACAGAGGAGAATAGAAAATGCCTTCTGGGAGTTTTTACCAAACAGCAAAGAAATGACTGAAATAAACAAACAAGCAAACAAGAATGAAGACCACAATCTTCTTTAATTATTCTAAGTGGAAAAGAGTGAACTACCTTGATCTTTACACAACAGTTCCAAAGGAGAGATATTTAGCAGTTACTAGAAGCCTGGATACAGGAGGCTCTGGGGAGACCTTATTGCAGCCTTCCAGTACGTAAAGGGGGCTTTTAAGAAAGATGGGAAGAAACTTTTTAGCAGAGTCTGTAATGACAGGACAAGGGGTAATGATTTTAAACCAAAAGAGGGTAGACTTAGACTAAACATAGGAAAAAAAAAGTTTTTTACTATGAGGGTGGTGAAGCACTGGAACAGGCTGCCCAGAGAGGTGGTAGATGCCCCACCCCTGGAAACACTCAAGGCCAGGTTGGATGGGGCTCCAAGCAACCTGATCTGGTTGGAAATGTCCCTGCTCCTTGCAGGGGGGTTGGACTAGATGACCTCTAATAGTCCCTTCCAACCCAAACCACTCTATGATTCTATGATTTATTTTACCTCTTCTTGTACAGTGCATAGTGTACAGCATTTATTTTAATAATTTTTCAGCTGCTGGTATTTTTGTTACAATTCCTTTTGACTCAAGTCAACATACCTCTAACAACATAAACACATTCTATAAAAACAATCACTTTCCCACCTTCCTGCCACTTCCAAATGGTAATGGTATGTTCAGGATCCAGTCCTACGGAGAGCAGCAGTTTGCCAGTGGCACTGAAACTGACTGAGCAAACGCCCTTTGAATGGTAGCACCGCAGTACCGACAGTGTCTGTTTGTTCATTGCATCCCACACATGAATAGAAGGAGCTGTAGCTACACAAATATAAAACCATGTAATTAGTATACGTTTTGAAAATGTCTAATGATTTGCTAATTGAAGAAGTTAATATTTTTTAATAAGAAAAACAAAATTATTCTGGTCAGATGGGAAAAAAAAAAGAAAGAAAAGAGAGGAGATTTTGGCCTCCCTTTGGAAACCAATTTACGGCAAACAGGATCATTAAGTAGGACTAAGAAGCTGGCCTCATTACACTGCTGGAGGTTAAAACTTTGCTTAACCTGTTACTGGACTTCTGAAGGACAGCAGAAGCTCTGCAAGCAAGCTGTCTTCTCCTGTTTTTCTTCTAGCAAAAAGCTCAGCATGCTAACTCAAAAACTTTGATAAATATTGAGTAGATCATGAAGAATGTTATTTCTACATAGGGCTTTTGGACAACTGATAGGTACAGAGAAATTAGTTTACAGTGCAAGGCCAAAATCTCCTTTTCCACAAAATGGCCATCTGTCTGAAATGCATGCTCACTTAGGAGAATGTCAGCTGAATAATTAGCTTGCTTACTGATGCAGAAGAACTAGGGTATTTAATGTAGTTTGCACTGTTTAGACTGCAAGCTCTTTGCAGTTAGAATTGTCTTTCCATGCTACTAATGTGTGTGATTATTTCTATTATGACAGCTAGTTTTTTTTCCAAATGCAATGCCTTCTCCAAAGATCTTGCAAGCAATGTATAGTTTGCAATTTCTGAATAACATCTAGGCCATTTCCAGGACAATTAGATTCTCCTTCAAACTTCCTTACTTCTGATGTCTACAAAATCTGACTGCAGAGACTAGAGGTTACTGTTTATTGTTGTAGACCCAGATTAACATAAAGTAAATTCTATTTCAGCTCCACGCTCTGTGTTTCTAATTAGCTGAATCTAGTCCCTCAAAAGCACACACAGGATGGGAAACAGTAGGCACAGGGACCTAGGTAAAATTTTAGCCACATGAAACTAAGTTTTTGAGCATAATTCCATAGCTGCTCCAAAACAGTCTTTAGGATAATCCTCCTAATTTCTTCTGTTTCCCATTGGAATTTCTGTCATGGCACCAACGTGCTGTTATCATCACCTTTTGAGAGGTACTACAGCATAGTATAGACATGCCATTAAAAATGAAAGGGCAGGGATTGGTAACAACTTACACGTCTCAATATTTTCAGCAAAATCCTTGCTGTCCTTATGGAAAGTTGAGGGAAGGGAAAGCTTTATTGTGGCTCTGAACTGATTTTACCACTTAAGCACTCCCCTTGGTAAAACTCAGTATTGCCCTTGACCTGTGCACCTCCTGTACAACCTTGACCAATTTTTTTTCTTTTGGATTGTAGACAGAAACTTTCACCTAGATTTCATTAATAAGAACTGACAAAATCTTTCAGAGCAAGATTTGCAGGACACAGATCGTGGACTCCTGAGTCCTCCTACTTGGCTGTGTTCTTCTGAAAGTCCCCGCCCTGACGTTGCATCCTGCTTGTGGAATATTCCAGCTGCTCAACATCTGCTTTCACAAGAGAGATTTTCTAAGGTGTCACCTCCTTCTGGGAGAACTTAGATTAAGCTACCATGGGCTAGCAGGACAAAAAGTATCTTCAGTAAGATGAAGCAAATCTATACTAAGTCAGTATGAAACTTAATTTGCCATTCCAGCCTATTACAAACATTACTGCTTCAAGAACCCCCGCATCACTGTAAACAACAGAAAACTGGAACTAGAAAAGCAGAAGTTGTTGGTAAGAAAGGTGCCCAATAGCCATGAATAAATTTTAAGTGAAACTGCACAACTTTCTGATGAAGGCAGGCAGCAGCTTGGATTCCAGACTAATGGTTTCATAAAGAAGAAGAAAGTAAGAGTGCTGGTTTCAGGCAGTGACAACAGAATTTAGTAATATACACAAGCTCAAACTAAAATTGCAGTAGGAAGAAGGCAAGTGAGAGTGGGAAAGTCTCCAAGCATTATATGCAGGATTAGAGATGGTTTTTTATATAAACAATCATACCATCACTGCTTCTTTTACACAATTTAAAAGTGTGGGAAAAGGTACCTATATTCTTCCTCTCATCCTTAGAGCAAGCACAATTTGGCATATTCAAAAAAAGTCAACACACATTAAAAATGCCATTGTACATTTGTTCTTCACAGAACAATATTTAGATCCACAGAAAGATTATTATACTTTCTAGGTACACATGAACACACTTTTATGCATCTCTGAAGATGTGTCACAAGACAATTATGGCTGCTCAACAATGAACTCATTCACACATGATGGTGATGAATTTTTAAGATTACAGTTGAAAAAGCAACATATTAATAAAAAATAGTTCAGTCAAGACTATCAAACTGATAAAGGAAAAAATTAAACTGACATCATAACAAGCATTTTGGATCAGTGGTAATAACTGCATGACAATCATACAAAAATGTGAAAGGTGATTGTTTTTTTCACTCAGTCACCTAGGCCTCCTCAATGAAATTTACTTTAGAAACGTATATTTTAAATTATGCTCAATTGAGTGTCTAAAATAAATGGTAATTGTCAGCCCCAGCATGTCTATAAAACCTGCAAGCATACACAGGAATGCTACAGTAACAGCATGTATTAGAACTCACTAATCACTGGGCAGCAAGAAGGAAACATATTACTACAAAAGTAGCTTTTAAGTGTGTTCTAACATTTTAATTGTTTCGATATTTACAATTTGCTGAGCTGTTCTGGTTTATATTCAGTGCTGTGAGTAATATGACTGATACAGGATTTTAATAAACTAAAAATGAATTCATGTCACTTATTGCTCTATAAAGCTGTAGACAGCTACTAGATAGGCTAACTACACCTGAAGATGTTAAAATTTTATTTCCCTTACCTGACATATCTGCTGAGTCTCCTGTAATGGAAAAGCAGCAGAAACATAATTAGACCAGAAATGAGATAAGTGCTAAAGAAAATATATGCCACATTTAGTGTAATTTTTTAACACACCCCTTGATGTCACCTCTTTGCATTGCAGCAGCACCAATACTGCTTTCAGTGTTAAAGATGAAGAGTTACTGATAAAAGGTGGTCACATCAGAAACAAAAATTCCTAGATTTAATATATTTTGAGTTACAACAAAAGATCTAGTTTTGGTGTACATTACGTCTCTCTCTGCCAAACTAAATAAAAAACTTATTTTATACATTACTGATATTTTAACAAATTAGTGGGGAAAAAAATGCTGATTGCTGTTCTGCTAAGAAGCAATGTCTGAGTCTGATCTTGACAGGTGGCAAATACATCCTATGTTCTTCTACAGAAGCATTAAGAAATCAGGATTATAAAGGTTTGGGTACTGGAAAGTATTACTGAGACTCTGTATAACAGCATTTAAAAGCACTCGAAATAATGTTTCTGTAAATCTTTTGAAGATTTAAATTGTGCTGGTGAAGCTATGTTTAGCTATGTTTGTGCCACTCGTATCAGTAGGAAAAGTAGCAGCAGTTAAGTAAGTTCTTTATGGAGCATGTATGCCTTAACATCTGTTCAGAATCTAAAAATAAGCGTTATTTGAAGATATTTTGCTTCCACCTCATTTTTCAGATTTAATTCTCTCCTTAAATATATGTTTTGTAGTTTCATTTTTAAGAGTCATCTGCTTCTGATTTGTATGCCTTAATCCACATTACAAAACAGATAAAATTGTTCTACTGCTAGTTGATGTAGAAATGATTATGAAATAAAAATGCATTAAGGGTCCTGTGTTTCTTCTTAGGTAGGACAAACACTGGAGAAAATCGATGCAAAGAACAAATTTTCACATTATGCTGCCATTCTTCCTATGTATTCTATCATATGGAAACGCAAACACGGCCAGATTAAGAAACATGCTGAAAAAGCAAATTCCTAAAGACAATAAAACGTCTGTAATTCCTGCAAATGCTCTTTGCAATCAAACCATAGGCAAAATCTGCTTCTAATTTTTTCCATTTAAATAATTTCCAATAATAATTTCTTTAAACTGATATGAGGCAAGAAACTCACCAAGAAATGAAGCTATTTTAGCTAAGCAGTTACTACTAACAATGAGTCAATTTTAATGAGACATGCACCTAAAAATTCAAAAGACAGAGGGAAGCAGGTAAGAAACTCTGATAAACTGTTTAGATGAAACATCTGAAAACAAACCTACAGGAAAAAAAAAAAGCTATTCTGGCTAAAATAAACTAAGCAGTTCTGTATTCTATGCACTAAGGAAAACAGTGTGATGTAGAATCTTCTTAGAAACAACTGAAGGTATGAAAATTGCAATTGGTTTGTAGGACTACAAAAAGAACACTATTCTGTAAAATTTAGAAACAGCAGTATTAGTTAAGCTATGCAGATGCACAGTGGTTTTTTTGTTCTGTTTTGTTATTTTTTTTTAAACCTGGTTATTTCACAGATCAATTTTAATGTTACTATGAAACATATATTTTCCTCCTAAATCAACATTTATCTGCAGGGAAATGCCATTAGGGTTTTAGTTCTGCCTAGAGTATCACCACTATGTATTATTGAAACACCAAGTAGGTGTTATAAATCTACCTGATGAGATGAAATCTACATAAAGTGACATCTATTTTAAGAATTCTGGGTTTAGTCCACATAGAAATGAAGGATAACTCAATTAAGCTTCTTTGGAAGGGCTATGACTCTTTAGAAGGCCTAACACAAGCTGATAGATAAATAAAGCCAGACTAATTTCACGGGGCTTAAGATTTCTAAAAAAATATTTTTTGATAACACTCCAAACAAAAGATAAACTTCATCTTCTTTCATGCCTCAATGTTTTTTGTTCAACTTTATTAAATTACACTCAAAGAAACATATAAAGAGGACAGGTAACTGAGTAACACTCATACAAACGGAGATAGCATAATACAATATTTTTTGTGATTTATCATGAGCTCACAAGGCCCTAATTGCATGCTCTTATGTTAATTACTTTTTACAAAAATACAAACATACCTACTTGGCCAGTTGCCACTATGTTGGTAAACTTGGGGTGCTGATTTACAGTGAGGCACAAAATATCATCATTGTGTTCCTGATAAAAAGACTGAGAACCTTAAAAAAAAAAGTTCAACTTAAAAACATTTATACACACACAGACATGGTTAATGTTCAAAAACGTTATAGTATGTGTTAGAAAACAGCATTACGGTGATGTTTCAGTTCAGAGCTTAAAACCAGGAGACAAACTCCTCATTTTTTAATCTCAATTTTAACACATAGTACTCAATAACTCCAAACTATTCCCTCAAGTTTTCTACATCAAGTTGCTTAAATATCACAGAAACAAATGGCATTGTGTTACTCTTTAAAAAGTCTAAGTTATCTAAACTAAATTGGTTATTGGGAAAGACTGTATGTGATACAGATGACTGAAAAGTAAAACAAATAAAAATTACTTTACTTAGTTCAGAAAAAAACATTAAACAACAACTCGATTGTTCAGTTGTTTTAGTTTCTGTGATCATCTTAACCAGCAGATTTCAGAAAGCTAATACCAAAATAATCGAATCTTTTCTTCCTTCAAAATTCAGTCACCAGAAAGATTTCAACATATGTAGTTTGCTTCTGCATCTATTATGAGTCATCTCTACAGACTGAATTTTCAGCAACAAATAATAATTTTCCCACATACTTTTATAAGATTTAAAGCATACCAGTCACTTCATAAAATGTAACTCCACATGTGTGAAGAAACATTTTTCCTCAAGTGGGTTTTCTCCTACCTGTTGCCACATTATACAAGATCCCAACAGATGCAGTATGATATATTACATCAGCACCATCATTCAAATAGTGCACATTGTTTCTGCAGTCCTTGCCTCGGTACCCAAATACCAGCTCCAAAATGAGGTCCTAAAAAAGATATTTAGATCTATTAGATACTCAAAATCTTAGCGCAGTTATAAGCTTCTCAATTCAAGATTTTATTTTTCAAGTATGTCCTCATCCAGTAAAGGAAAAGGGAGTTTTAATGATGTCTCAAACTGACAGAAGCTGAGATTTTGCCTTCCCTGTCAGCTTACATTGCTCTTCTTTCTTGTCACACACAGTCATGTCATCCTATAATCTGTTTGCTGGATGCTGTAGAATATTTATTATGAGTATACATACACAGAAAGAGATACTCATACACATGCATATAAATAAATAAATTACAGTGAGCCAAGAAGAACACAGCTCTTTTGATGAAGAAGATACTAAGAAACGAAGAATGACAAACATTGGTACACCATTTAATTCCAGCTGGCAGTTAAGAAAGCTGAATCACAGCCTAAAACTTCTAGAACGCTGATGGCAAAAGGCCATTTATTATGCTATACCAAACATTTGTTTCGTACCAGAGAAAATATTTCAGTTCGTATGAAGAACTGCATTTTTCAAGGTTAGATGAAATTTCCACTTCAGATTAATCAAAAGTGAGTATATTTATTTGCATTGGTCATGTAATGAGAAAAAAACAAAACTGCCCAAGCTAAAGGTATCATTAATAGATTTTCTTAAATTAATTTCTTTTTAAAACTATTAACAATGATGAATTTGCAGTAAAAGATGCTTAGTTTTACTATCAATAATACACCCATTAAAAATCCAGTTATAGAAACAGGACATAGTGCTTTCTACAAACTGTATTTAAAAGGTTTTACTGTTACTAAGAATTGCACTATGTTCCATTTTGCTTGCAAGACAAAGTAAAATCAGGCTTTTTTGGATTTAAAAAAAAACTCTCCCTCTTTTTTTGCATCTTTGACACATTTAAAATGAAACAATCATTGTGTTCACAAACATGTCAATTTCTGGCAAAAAAAAAATCCTAAAAGGAGAGGAAGAGGAGATAAATGGTTTTCTTACCTCTATAGGTCTCTTTTTTTTCCCAACATTATTTGTCTGAAGTTTTTCCGGCTGTGGCAATGCCCTACTAACTGGTGGTCTGAAATAAAGAACTGTGAATAAGAGAATGCTGTCCGTCACCCATTCCATACTAACACAATATCTTTCAAACTGCTACTGCATTTGGAAAACTTATGCCCTACCCTGCTTAATGGATATTTGTATTCATCTTTAAAAGAAGCATCTCTGTTAAAGGAAAAAAAAAACCCTGCATTTGTTTAACATGCTAGGTTTTCCAACAAGTCTTCAACAATCCATGAGGTTAATGCAAAAGCTTGCTCTACAACGAATGACACTGATACAATACTTAGCTTTTTCATGCTATATTCTTAAGGTACTTCCATCTTCTCGGCAGCAATTTTTATTGGATAAACTGTAAAGGCCTACCTGATTAATCTAAATACTTGAGATAATAATTTTTGTTCCTCCATGCCTTCAGTAGGCCCTAACTTTTCCTATTTTTGTAATAGTTTGTAAAGAACTGTCCATTCCCTCTTACATCAACAGAAACAAGTTATTGATCATCACTTAGATGGAAGTGAACCATCACCATGCAAACACATGAATATCAGCCATAACTTATGTTCTGCTGTTCTGAATAGCCCAGATTTAATTAAGAAATCTCAGCTAGATATGTTTGATAAATATCTGTAATATATATTTCAGATTATGTTAAACCATTCATATACAAAGAAACATACAAACAAATAAGTTTTATTCCTTAAAATTATGCAATTATTTCTACTAACTTGCAGGAGCATGGTTATCGATTCTATATATACACAGCACGTGTGGCTACGAAAAGAGACCTGTAAGTTTGACCCTTAAGAGGAACAATTCATTTAAAAATAAATTCTACATATAGAATCAATGAAAGTCAGATTATTTAATCCAGCAGGCAGTGTTACAAACTAATATCACACATAAAGTAACAGGTCAGCTCACTTTCATACTCCCTTTTTAGTACTGAGTACTTTTAATTCCATCTCTGCTTTTGAATGATTACTTTAATGCAAAATAATCACTGTGTCTTTTCTAAGAAAAATAATTATAATTTGTTTGTACATTGTATATTTTGAACTACATTCGAAAAGTATTTTTTCAGTTATTCAAATAAAATACAATTTTCTGTTCTTTATTCCTCCATTTTATAGATTGATGTTGTATCACCAATCAAAAGATTTCTATGTATTATAATGCAAATTATACTGTAATTATAAACTGTGTTCTAAGATACTTCAGTTACTTCCTCTATGCTTAGAAGCCTGTAAAGTACCTACGGAAAAAAAAATACAAAAGAAAAAGAGATGATGAAAAATTTCTGTCTGGTAACAAAGTCTGTCGGATGTCTGGATCACCCAAATGTGATCAAGTTTATTAAAACTCACTATTGTGTTAGATATGGCCAGAGGATGGTACTTGAAATATCTAATGCAGCACCATAAATTTAGATTTTATGAAATATAAAATATTTACAATAGAAAATCCAAATCCAGATCTAAAAAGAAATATTGCTACTTTACACTGGACAGTTAATACAATGAGTCTTTTCACACGGAGAAAATACGGGCTGCATTAAACAAATCCTTATCAGAATAAAGTATGAAAAAATAATTTAAAGTTAAAAAGAAAATTCATGGCATGAAGGAAAATAACTAAGACTCACATTTCACATTCATTCATAAATAAGTACAAGTTAAAACAGAGAACACTAATTGAAGTACGGAGAAAGACTTTCATAACTTCACAAAGAATGGCAGTCTAACACTTGTTTTTTGCTACGCCAAAATTCTTATTCTTGGAAAAGAGACTTCTAATAAACTGGCAGCAAAAGCAAAATCTGGGGACATCTACCTTTATATAGTAATGCAAGTCAGAGAAGTAGTCCAATGTGGACATGCACTAAAGGTCTCCTTGCTCAGAGATAAATATTAAAAGATAGCAGCATTTAAAAACATTCTTTCAGTCCTGCTTGAAATAAGTTTGGTAGGAATGTATCCCCAGACTTCGTTCTCAAATGTCCTCAGTTATGGATCTTTTTTTTCCTCCCTGAGGTCTCCAGCTAGAAGGAATTCACAAACACCTCAAGACAGAAAAGTAAGGCATTTGCATTTCTTTTTCAGTTATAGCCCAGACCTAGCTCACACCATAGCATTCTGTCCCTTAGTCTGTGAAGGTGAAAAAGTATTCTTCTAACCTTTGGAAAAGAGGAGGGAAAGCAAATCAAGCATAGTCTGGCCTGCCCTTATCATCTGTACAAGCATGTTGGCCAGTATGGGAAGCAAGGAATACACCAGATTTCTGTCAGCAATCCCAACATCCAATTTCATGACCACTCTTGAATCACCACTGTCTCTCAACCAGCTCTTTTCCAGGTATTATACTTGATGACAAATTCCGAGCCTCCTCAGCTTCTTTTCTGTCCTATCACCACTGACTCCTAGCATCCTCTCATCTAGCCTGTCGTATTACAACAATCATATCCCTAAGTACGATTAAAATTCTCACTTTTTAAGGTTAAAAAATACAGAAACTACACTTCTATTTAGAAGTTTCTAAATTATCAAGAGAAAACACTACCAATAGGTCACAATATTTATTTGATTAAATAAAAATGGAGAAAGGTGATCTAAAGTTTTGCAGAGGAAAAAATCTTTGACGATATTTGCTCCCCACCTTCACAGTAGATGAGCAATTTCAGTTACAAATACACTGACCAAGAGATAACAGGTACCTCCCAGTGACACAGAAGCCTTCTTATCCCCGTGTGCTACTCAAATCGAATCAATCTAATCAAGTAAAACTACTGAAATGCACGAGCAAAAATTGAAAGGCACAGATGCTGTATGGGGAATGGGCTTTCTGAAAGCACTTCAGTAGAGAGAATAAAAACTTGCCCTTATTCATTCAAGTAAAGGAAGAGACAGAGAAAGAGAGAAACTAATAAAGCCCAAGACCAATTATAATTTCCTGAGGAGGCTGGAAATCATCTTCCTCAAACATCGAAGGTAAATTTACATTAAGATTCCCTTTTCTTTCATAAAGAACAACATTTTTTTTTTCCAGTATCTTTTTTGAAATTGTCGCAGTATCTCCCAAAATATTAAAAAATACAGATTTGTTTGGGGTTTGGAATGTTTTGGGGTGAGGGGTTTTTTTGGCACATGAATAGAAGTACTGCTTAAAATTAAACAAATTCTAGTGCTCAAAATCTCTCAAGTTAAATTGCAAAATAATAACCAGTTTTCTGCCTGTGCAATCAAGTCTTTGAAGAATTAACAAGGTCAACAAGTTAAATGAATTGCACATACCCATGATTATACATATCCTGTTATTTTTTTGTCTAAGAGCTATAGTTATCGAAATATATCTATTACCTGATTTGTATAACAGATTAATAAGAGCAGCTAACCCATTTTTTTCTACCTACAGTTTATTACTTTGAATTAGAATTAAAATTCCTTAATCCCTTTGATACCTCCATAATTGCTACTCACTTATTATGTAACTAGGAGCACTTTTAAGTTCAAGAAGTTCCTTAAAAAACACTTATACAAAAGTGGTTCCTTAAAAAACACTTACATAGTGTTGAGTTTAAACACTTTTTTAAATTAAGCAAACACAACATGTACCTTTCTCTTTTTAAACATGGAAATCAAGAGCAACGCTGAAGTGCTGAAAACTGGAAGATTGTATACCAGTGATTCTGTCGGTCCTAACCATTAAGTTTCCCCAAAAACTGGGGGTAAGGAGAGGCAAGGAAGAGGAACCTATAATAAATAGTTTCAATGTTCACTGTTTTTCCACTGTTGTGTTACATCTTCTCTCTTATTACATGCAGTAGCTATAAAATCAAACAGCAAGTACAGTAGGGAGTATTACAGAAATGTGAGACTAGCATGCTGTTTGTTGTGCATTGGCATGTTGTAGAACTCAAAAAGGCTTCTGAATAAAAAGAAATCAAGCTGTCAATGACATATTAAGGGTTAAAAAGAAAATCACAATGCCACTTTACTCAGCTGTGAAGCATCAACACCCAAGATACAAGTGCCAGCCTACACATATACCAACAGAAACATCCCCAAATCTTGAAGAAAGGAAAGCAGAAAAAGAGACACTCCTCTTACAGTTCTAAAGAGCCTTCCCAGCTGAGAGAGAAGCAGAACTTTTGATGCTTTTCAGATAGCAAGGAAATCTTTAAATGTAGCTTCCTTTAGACTACATTGCTGCCAGTACGTGGAACAAAAATGTCACATTCTAGATTTCTCTGTTACTTTGAACAGCAGCAGAAGCAGCGTATCAGCTACGAATGCTACTCTTAAAAAAAAAAAAGAAAAAAGAAAAAAGAAAAAGAAAAGTAGCACAAGAGCAAATGAAGATTTCCAATCAAAGACAGGAGACTACAATGCATTACCACCAAAAAACCTCACTCGATCTGAAGCAAAAAGTCCAAACTGTAGGCAACTGAGTCCACTTTTCTTAGAATTTCTAACAACCTATCCATAAAAATATTTTTATGCCCATCTCAATTTAGCGCTTCTAAGAAGACAAAAGGCATTCCTAGAAATGCTATTATTTAGGAGGAAAAGTGTATGTTTGCCAGTCGTCAGAGACTAGTGCTGTTTAACTGCTGTTGCAAAGATACATAAAAATCAGAGACTGAGTGAGGACTGCATAGGTCAGGGGAGATCCAAGGAAACAAAAAGCGTACATCTACAACAGCAGAGCAAATCCCTGTAATTACATACTTGAGGTAAAGCAAATGAATAGTAAGTTCAACAAGTTTTTCCCTGAAAAAAACCAAACCAAAAACAACCAAAACCAAAACCAAACCACTGAACACAAGTTTAATAGCAGTAGAAAATGTGATGACCATAGGTCATCCAGAGAGCTCTGGAGTAGAAGTGAGTGACAGCACTGGTGCTGAGCAGGCAGGCAGCATGCAAGGGCTGCAGACTCCATCACAGGAGGTCAGTCCTGCTTTACAGATGGGGTAGGGGAAGACTGAGCAAAACTGCCCAATCCACCTCCAGCTCACTCCAGGATGCTTCCAAATATTTTATATTTCTCTGATTTGTTATGGACAATCCAGCAACTTATTACTGTTCCTCTACAAATTGATAAAACACAGCATAAAGAGTCCTTCTTCCATTTGTCACCCTCACATTTGACAAAGAGCACTCAAGGCCCATTTCTTTCCTTCTCCCCCCCCACCCCTTCCAATTTCATTTATGTCCCTGGAAGACAGATGAAAAAGTGAGTTAAAGAAAGAAAAGCAGAAAAACTAAACAGAGCAGGAGAGTGTATCTGGAGTTTCATGAAAGCAGTAAAAACTGAAAAGACACAGTTCTGGCACAGGTTTATGTTACTGGAACTGAACTGACTGTAAATGAAGATTTTTCTGCTGCTTGGATCTGGAATGTGGCATTTTTATAACATTTGCTGTCTGCTAATCCCTTGTGATAGAACGGGAGAAGAGGTAAAACAATCTCACATTATACAACCCTTTGAAAAGAGCATCTCTACTTAAAGGCTGTACAAATAAACAGATACAAAGGCTGTACAAATAAACAAATAAACAGATACAAATATAGGCTCATATCCATCCTTAGCCAATCATTAGAGTACATTTATAATTGTACATTAGCATACTACAGAATAATGTGAATGTACATTGGTCAATAAAACTTGACCTGAGAATTTATACTCAGCAATATTATCTAACAGGTCACCTAAACAATTTATACAAGTACCCATCCACGAAAGATTAACTACACTGATTCAGAGCAGTGGAAATGGAATGCAAATTACAAGCACATACATATTTTTTTCCCAATTAAGTTTCAAGGTGACAACCTGTGCACTGAAAAGGATATTGAAGGACACCAGAATACATCTGCCAAGTTTTTTTTTTTTAAGGTGCAAAAGTTGAAGATACTTTTCATTTGCTATTTAACATGCACAAAAGTGACCAATGGCATATACAACACACAGTGGTCATGGCTGCATGCTCAAAAACTGTGTGCAAAAGATGGAAAGGAGAGCATGAATAACATTTTGGGGTAAATGCACATACAGATGGGATCAGTTTGAACATGTGGAAGGAGAGTTACAGCCATCTATCACAGGGGAAATAAATACCTTAATATTGGCACTGTATTTTCAACATGAAAATAGAATCAGTATATAAAGAATTCATAGAATCACATGGTTGGATGGGACCTACAAGATCATCTAGTCCAACCGTCTTCCCACTACCATTGCTGCCAGAGCTACTAAACCATATCTTGTAGCTCCTCATCAAGCCGCCTCTTGAACACTGCCAGGGACGGCGACTCCACCACCTCCCTGGGCAGGCCATTCCAGTGCCTGACCACTCTTTGGGAGAAGATTTAAATATTTCTTGTTATGAGACCATAAAAATGGAACACCAGTATTTTAAAGTAGTTTCTGAAACAAAGAAATCCCTTTTTCATGTTTTTCGTAATTGTTGTGGTTTTAGACATAGCTTCAATGTTATTGATACATGCTGTCTTGTATGATGTTGTTGTACTTCACTCCCTATTTTTATTATTGATACTGAAGTTTCTAAAGTTATTAACAGAACAAGGGATAGTCTTCCGTGGTTAAGATAAAATGCCACCAATTCTTTGAGTTCCATAGTAATGATGATGTTCTATGACAATGTCATTATAACATTTATTTCTGTTTTAAAAATTCAAGTGTTATTTTGGGCATGACTTCATAAAGCAAGTTACAGTTGTTGGTACAAAAGAAAAAGTCCCTTCCTGTCAGGGTCACCACAGCTGCACCTTGTATTTTGGGGGACTTGCAGAGAACTTAGCAATTTATTCTGTTTCAGCATAAATTGACTTTCACTGCCCTCCCCAAAAGGTGCTGGCAAGCATGGAGAGGAGCACTAATTTTAAAAGTAAGGAGTTCTTTCCGTTTACTCTTGGTAAGATTTTCAAAGTCACTCATGAAACTTTAGAGGTATGATTTCCATTAGAAGATAATGAAACTTGGTAGTTTTAAAATACTGCTTCTTGACAACAATTAGTCATAATTATTTCAATGTCTCCTATTGAAATGGCACTCCTAAGTGCCATTTTGTATGCATTAATGCGGATATAGATAATCTAATATCTAAATAATTTAGCAACATATACACCTTGACATGTCAGGTGAGACTGTCCCATCAAACGCAAAACAATCCAATTTTGAGGTGGATAGCTGTCCACTAGGGACTGGAGAGAGAGCTAATCTCTATATTTTAATAAATAATTATTGGAAAATACTGTTCATAAAACATACGCAAGTCTAATGGTCCATGTAGTTAATTTTATACTGGTAGCTAAACAAATATCTACCTTATTGTATGGAATAGAACTACAATGAATACATATACATCCAAAATTGTAAGAAAGCAACATTCTGAAGAGTGATAGGTGCATGATACAGCACCCAACATGACAGATGGCTTTTTAAGGAAAATGGGAGATGACAGTAAAATATGGACTAGATAGCAAAATAAAAGCATTACCTGGAACCTCTTTTCAGCAGCAAGTGGGAAAGAGAAAAGGATTACTTATACAAGTTTGGTTGGAAGCTAAGTGTCAGTGAATTATTAAAAAAAAATAATTACTACTGACTTCCTGGTTTGTTGACTTCTTTTTAGAACAATAGGATTATTCACAACTTCACAGGTTATGTAAATCTATTATTTGTACAGAAAACTCCCATTCATCTAAGTGGGAATTATGAACATGTATTGGTATGAAAATATAATTCTTAGGAAAGATTTCTACTGTAAACAGAAAGAAAGCAGAAGCACACCCCAAAAACCTCTGAAGTACAGTAGGTGTTTAAAGAATTGGCAAACACAACATCAATTACTCAAAGAAAGGTTGTGCAGATTTAACTTCCCAAAACAAGGTGATGGATAGAACAGTCAACTCACTACTAAAGACAGATGTTCCATTTCACTCCTAAAAATGCATTCAGTTATACTAAAATACAAACATCTCAGCTAGTCAAAATGTGTGGAGTACTGAGCGCTGCTGATATATACTGTTTTTTCATCATTATTTCATTCAGTTTATGTTGACTGAAGCTATTTCTGTTTCACAAATGGGTTGCACTGGATGGGTGTTCTCAGTCACGTACAATGCATACTTCTATACTCTGACTAGCAAAAAATCATTATTAACCATCAGAATATATGGACACGCACAGATTATTTAATAATATTTGTACTATGCATGGGCACTTCATTAGTCTGATTAGCAGCCACACTTCCTTTGTTTTGATTTGCTTTTCTTTTAAGAACTAACAAGCAATTCCACCACAGCAGGGAGGACACTAGTTTTTGTCACTAATAGGTGAAGCAAAAATAATTTTTCTCTCCTCTGTTAGGGAAAACTTTCCAGAAAATTAAGAAAATAGTGTTAAAGACTTACAAACAGATTCTTCCCCCAAGTCCACCAATGAAAATAATCTGTTTTACTGAGTATATTCTACTTAGTTCCAACTTTATTCTGCAATGAAAGACTGATGCACTATTTCTTCATATAGAAAACAACTAAACTTTTTCTCCCAATAAAATTCAAAAGTATCTTGAACAGGTTTTACAGTCAGGAACATGCAATTCTTCAGGGACTACAGAATTCAAATACCTTCAGATATTTTTTTCAGAATAAGCACTATGCAGGGGAAATTAGAGTTTGTCCAAGAACAGAGCACAGTTTTCTCTCACAATTTTCCTGAGTTCGCTGAATCAAATTTCATACAGTCAGAGGAAAATTTTTTATTTTTCATCTGGCAGTTTCAATTTTTTAATTCTTTACTTTTTGAATCTCATGATTTAAGTATAGAACAAGATTTTCCCCATGGACCACATGTTACATACCTAATTTCTAGCTGGCAAGTATTTACATATATGGAGATATGATTGGGTGCCTAACTGGTACAAGGTAGATTTCATAAAAGGCTTCTGTGCCATCTTCATCACTGAAATATACAAGATTTATCTGGAGCTGTATTCAAACTATCTAGCAATATGTTTGTGTTTCAGTTATCCTTTTATTGAGGTCTTTGATAAATGCATATTGCTCACATGATTTCTTAGGTTCTGTTGTTAAAGTCAGCCTACACAGATCACAACCCAAATACAAATCTTCCAACCCTCATCACTGAGCCATTCAATCACTCCTCTAGATATTTCACTCATGGCCACATTTGATTATTTTACTTGCAAAATGAATCAGGTTTTTTCCTTGCTTTCAAAACTAGAGATTATTTGGTAAGCCCTGATAATTTGGTAATTGTCTTTTTTATTTCCTCAAAGACATGATTTTTATTGCAGCTTTGGGAGGAAAAAATAATTACCTCAAACAGGTAAAGGGAGACCATTCCGTTCCATAATGTTGTTCTAGTCTATTGCTAGTGCTCAGAGACACAGTAACACAGCTAACTAATGATCATGAAATTCTTGCTTGTGAAGAATGAAATCTCCAGAAATTTCAGGGTTTTCAATCTCAAGCTTAATGCCCTACACTAATGCACATTCCAATGTACAGAAACTGACTCACAGAAAACTTAGCTTCAAAAAGCCCTGCTTTCTTTCGCAAACTATTTTTAAAAAGTTAACTTAAAATTTAAACTTTCCTGTAATCTAATTTATTCTGCATACAGGATTCACAGAGAGAGGGAAGAAGTTGCTAATAGAGAGTCCCTTGCTATAATTTTTCCTTTTGATTCCTGGCTTCTCCTCTCTCCCAAATCACACAAGTTGATAGAGCAAAAGGAGAGGACAAAGCTAATTTTTTACAAAAATAACACTGGAATCTGTGCTATTTACATTCATATCACAAGTCACTAGATTGGCAAGCAGAAAATCTAACTGCATTCTGTCCATTTATCCAAAACATATGCAAGATGTTTGTATAAAATATATAAATCTTTCAGTGGCAATTACAAAGTGACAACTGTGAGGTTCAAATAAAGGAAACATTTCAGTAGCTTCCTCTCTCTCTCACCCCCTTGGAAGTACAATTTAGGTTTATTTACTGTCTGCATCAGGTTAAAAAAAAAGTCTTCACTTCTCAATCATAAAAGGACTAGTTTGTAAATAGTTTGTTAATTCTCTTCCTATTATGAATACATAAGGATCTAAAATAGGTTATGTATTTGTGCATAAGTACTCACATACACACAGACACAAAAAAAATCCTCAAGAACAACATCCACAAATTTTTTGGAAGTAATCTTGCCACAATGCCTGGTTTTGAATTGCATCTGGGGGTGGATGTAGAGCATCTAAAGAATTTTCAAGAGATACAAAACACTGGGATCCTTCCATACAAGATATCTCAGGACATGGACTGAGTACCGGTATATATTAAGAGAACGGGGTAGTGACCTCTTTCTGGTTTGCAAATCTTTATCATGGTAAATTTATGGCGAAAAATTAAACCAGAATTCCTGGCTGTTCAGTTTTGAGATCTCTTGGTGCAGCCATTCTTGTCTAAGGTACATTAATTACAGCATTGTCCCTTTGACATTAACAAATGGTGAACACTTCAGGGAGTATAAAAACAGATTAAGAATGAAGTGATATTCTCCAGATTCTTCTCCCAGCCTCCAGTGATTTGCAGTTCAGGGAGTAGCTGAGCCAGAAATGTTTTCAAAATTAAACATCCATCATGGATTTTAATTCTAAGCAATTTACCTAGCACAAAAACATACTAGAAAAGAACATTAGTAAAGGATAGAAAAAGTTTTCAGTTTTTTTTTTTTTCTGGTCAATATCCATAAAGCAACCACATTAGACACAGAGTAGACATATTTTCACATAAAATTATTATCTTTTAATATTATTATTCAGAAATTATAAATAATTCAAATTATAGACATAAGTGCTGCCTAACAGACAACGCTATTTTGTGTTTTTAATAGAAGTTAAAATAAGTATATTGATGTCAATGATATATTATGGTAATTTTACTATTAGAGAATGGCATATCATTAGTAGCAGTGGCCTTAAACTGCACTGCAAGCAGACCTTAAACCAACTGAATCTGAATGAAATCTTGAGTTCTAGCATCTGTAAGTTTTTCAAAAAACGTGCCTGAAATTTCAGGCTTCAACATACTTCTGTTCAGCTTATCAACTGTTACAGCACCAGCATCTCTTATTTTCAAGAAACACCTTGATCTCTCTTATTTTCTTCCAAATACTGAATTGCATAGATAAGAGTTACAAAACAAAAAAAAAAAAGTCCCAGAAAAAGTGGGGAAAATCATGTTTGTCCTGAAGGAAAAAACAAAGGCAGTACTGCCTAGAAGTATGAGTTAATGCAACTCACATCTCAAGTTAATGTGTTAGCCATAGAAATGGTTAAGATACAGAAACATCCACTGCTCCTAGTGAAACTGTGCTGTTCTGAATGTGAAACCTCTTTTTTTTTAAACTTCTGCTATTGCAAGGAAAAAAAAGTAATTTATGAGTAAAATCAGAAAACTAGGAACAGGACACTACCTCTGTCAAAGAGCAAAAATAATCCTGTGTTCAGATTCATGTTCTAGGAATTGCATTTACATTTTGAATTAAAGGTGACTGGCAGAAAATTATAATGCTACACCAAAAGCACAATCCCATGTTTCATATGTCACACAGAAGCTACCTACCTACCAGACTGCAGTGTTTTGCAGCCTTTTTTCCTTATTGTACCCTTTCCGACCCTAGGGATTCTTTCATTCTTTTCTGCAGAGCTTTAGTAAAAAGGAGTAACACTGTTTTGAACCACCTGGTGATGTGTATTTGAATTTTTGACAGACTAAATGGCCTAAAACTCTGATTTTCTATGTCATCCTACTACTTACAACATAAAAGGTGGGATCAACTTAACCTTTCTAATAATATTAGAATAAAAATAATTTTAGTGAATCCAGTTGAGTAATTTCTGACTCTAAACCCAGGCTACAGTCTCATGCGACTCCTGGCCTTATTGATACACTTTTGTGGGACAGAAGCATGAAACAGATGAGTTTTCAGGTACGTTTCTTTCTTTAGTGTTCTCCTATTATTTATCTCATTTAATACTCTGGATACTAAAAATCATATTCCTTCTATATAGAGGGAACTTTACTACTCAGCTAGGGTTTATAAATTCCATTTCAGCTGTCAGGTACAACAATCCTAAGCAGTAGTCTTTGAAGTCTTTACACAGTCTTACGGTTCAATTATCTGGTAATATCTTCTCGATAGAGAATTAAACTCTTCTATACTCAAGACTAAAAAGAGGTTCAGATACTTTCTGATAAGGAATCTCTTTTATACATGAAGTCAAAATTACTCGAAAGAAATTCTCAGAAGCACATTCTGCACTGGCAGGCACCTGTGATCCTGAGAATACAGGGATTCCAATAAAGTATAACAAGAAGAAAAGTATCTCTTCTAACATTTGGCAGTCAATACAACGAGCCTACGCATAACATGGAATGCCACAGATGTACTACCCACACTCTAAGCAGTACATCCAAATACCCTGTAAATGAACAAACACGGAAGAAAAGCCTGTGTAAGTTACACACGCTCTGTATAACTTTTACAGAACCACTAACTTCACAGATAAGCATTTTTTAAAAGCCTAAAATCAGTATTAATTTGATAAAGGGTGCTAGTGGTATAATCTAAAATTTAGATGATAGACAGTGGCTTTCTTGATTATGTCAAGGTGTCTGCAGAAGGATACGCAGAGATTAACACATTCCATCTTGTGTCATTTTCTTTGTGGAAAGAAGGTCCAGGTAGGTATAAGAGGAATTCTCCTTTCTTGACCAGTGTAGGTCCAAGTGTCCTGGCAGCTCAGTGTACAAATACGAAGGGTGGCCTGCAGCCTAACAATTTGTTGTGCTACAAATGTAAGAGCGTGCATATATTCTAAATAGTTATGTACAAAAACTCACTATCTAACACAGGCACCTAACCTAGGGACTCGTATCTTATGAATACTATGTGGACCTAGCAGCTCAGATCCTTCAATAGTATAGATGCATTGGTAAAATCTGCAGCCAATTCAGTAACACTCCTCTCGGACCTGAAGCTTTATTAGCTCCAACACAGTGGTGCAGATGTGGTGATATTGCTCACATAGCCCCTTCAGGCATCTCTGCAACACTTCCTGCACTTCTTATTCCATGTTAGATCTCCACACCAACACTGTGATAGTCTTACAGAAGTCCAGAAGAAGTCAGGTGAGCTCTCTGTCTACAGCTACTTAACCCAAGCTGTTCCTTAGCCACTCCAAGGTACTGAGGAAAAGAGGATGAGATTTGTTGCCTTCTCCCAAATACTCCATTTAGCGCTCACTCATGTCTACTTGCACTGAGAACTGGGCTTATTCTTTGTTCCTTATCCCTTTTCTACCCATTAACAAGCTACCATTTAATAGTAAATAGTTAAAACCTTCACTCCTTCACTTCTGTTTTAAAGTATAACTACTTTCCCAAGCAGCTTAAGTTATTAAAATGCATTTGATCTTGGACCTTGCGTAAATGAACTTACCTCACTACCCCCTGCCTTCATAGGAAGCAAAAGGAAAGGGAAATAAAAATAAAATAAAAATTAGTATATATGAAAGTAGACTTACTAAAACATTTACCAATCTTACACAATATTAACTTCAGCAGGACAGAAGTTAAAATGCATACAGTAACCATATTCTGATTTTATTCTTCACAAAATCTTTTCTTCAATGTTTTTAGTTGCAGATTCTACAACAGATTATGTTCTAGTGGTTATAAATTATTCTTCTTATTTCACATCTATTTTACCTGCTGGTCTTATTCTACTCTGCTCCCTATCCCCTTCTCTTCCAAAGCATACAATAGTGAACCAAGCAATACAACTAACACTGCAAAGCAATCAACTTCATTTTCCAAGACTCATTAATAAAAACTGCAGAATCAGTGTGGACAGAGTTTTTCAAAGGAAGGCAGCAGTTATCTGGAAACAGGAACAATAGAAGGAGCAATTACAGCTGAATTAGTCAGATTAGTTTGGTAGCAAAACCAAAAAAACCTGAGAGCTGTCTTTCAGTAAAAAATTGTACAGGACGTTGCCTATAATGCCATCACTAGATACCACTCAGTATTTAAGTTTCGTAAAGAATGTATCATCAAACACCAGCAAATAACTCCATTATCTCAAGAAATTCCCCCAACATAATAATATACATACATCATCTGTAGCCTTTTATACTTTCTGAAAACAGATATAGCCTAGGCTTTGGGCAAGACTTTTCCTAAGTAATTTTTTTTTCCTCCAAAGAAATACTTCCACTCTTTTTATACATACTTTTAAAGTTGTGTATATACTCCAATGTAATTACGTTTTACTATTAATAATCTTTTCAGATTGCTTTCTTGGCTAGAATTGTAATTTAGCAATTACCTTTCATCTAAGGTTGGCTCCTTTTGTTGCAGATGAGGCTTAATTCCAAACATTGGTCTAATGTTTGTTGATAAGGCTTTGATGGTGTAATTAATTTCATTTTCCCTTGTCACATCACTGTCATAACCTAAAAAAATCATAGTGAACAGTATCAAAACAAGATAAGATACCAGAAGAAAAAAAATAAATCGTAATTTGTGCATGTTTCAACAATTTACTGGACTACAAGAGCAATTATACCATGTATTATTAGTAACATAAACACAGAACAGAAAGAAAGTATCTGGGAATCATGAACATTGTTAAAAAAAAGACATCCTAAAAAAAAAATTTCCCCCCCCCCAAGATCAAGACTACTAATGCTAAGTTTATGAATAGTTCTTAATTCTAACTGAAATTTATAGAACATGATGAAGAGAAATTTTTGTGGAAAAATATGTCACTATGTTTTCTTGTTAAGCTTAAGACCTCTCTTTCTTTTAGAGTATTTTGGAACACATAGGTTAAGAGGGTTCTGTGTAAAGCACCAGAGCCTAGGGAAGGCTACTGGGCAAAGATGTGCTAACAGGTCACAGGTAGAAGCTGAACAAAAACTCTGAAGATTGCAAATTTTTATTTAGAAATTTAAAGTTGACCAAGTTCCCTTGCAGGCAATTAAATTACTTTCCGCATGTAGTCTTCAATATTTTTAAGCAAAAAGACAGTGCATAAAAATTCCTCTCCAATGAATGTTTAATACCGGAATTGACAAGGAGGAAACACTGCACTTAGAAGCAGAGAGAACGAGTTTGGATGCTCGTGAGTCCTTCGGATTATAATATGAAATGGAAAACATTAAGTATAGCAAAAACAACAGAAGTTAATTCTACAAAATGTAATTAACACTTTATAACTACTGATATTATCATCTTGCAATAGATTGTTCCATATATGAACATCAGTCTTCTATGCTTTCATGTTACAGAAACATGCTATAACATCTAGAAAACTAAGATCTAACATTATACAAATTTCCATTCCATTAGAATTAGTGCCCAAATCTAAACTGTGATGAATGTATTTTTCTACATAGATTTTTGGAAGTTACCCATAACTGGCACTTAATATTTTTTCACTCAAAAGATGTCTTTTCATATACTCTGGCTCAAAGCAGTAAGTTAAACCATTCTTTATCATTTTCTTCACAATAGTTTATCAGTCTTCTCCCCAAAAATAAATTTTACTTAATGTTTTTGAAGCATCTTCACTATTTAAAGGATTAAAACAACCATATATAAAACATGATTATTTCTAAATTATAAGTTTTCCATTTAAAAACTGTTCCTGAGATAGCATAATCCAGCTTGTTTTATAAATTATTACTGACCTCCATCTTCTTCAGAATCTAGATCAGACTCTTCACTGTCACACTGCCTGCTATCTCGATGCCCTTCCATCTCATAAGTCCACAGCATTAAAGAGGTGTCTGCTCCTCCAACAGTGACCAACAAACTGTCGTCATAGGTCCAACGGACATTTGTTACATGGGTACTGTGAGCAACATACCTCTTAAATTTTCCAAACTTTCCCTAAGAAGACAGAAGAAAAGTCACAGAACAAATTTAACCAGTCTGCTAGATAAAAGTGAAATGAATTGCCAGTGTACAACAACATGTTCTTAACTTCTTTACATTTTGTTTCACCTGTTTTGCAGTTGTATGTATCACATGATTTACCAAGTTCCTTTCATACAGCAGCTTCATGAAACACTAACTATACTTCCATAGCAAGCATGCAAGAATTTTTTTATAAACAAATTTCACCAATAAACACTGGATCATTTTTCCTGTGAGAAAATAATCTCACAGGCTAATAATAAAACATAGATAGAATATTTTTGAGTCAATACTTGTGCATTGTTACCACCCCTAGCATTGCAAAATATTCAAAATTGAAGACTGTTTGCTGATAAATATACAGGAAAAGTAGCAGGGTTCTCAAAGAGCAGTAAAAAATACTACATGCTTCTGGAATGACTTTTCTATGATGCAGGATTAAGTAATATTAAAGCTCTTAATCTTAGAGAAAAATTACTGAGGTTGGACAGAATGAAAGTCTATAAAGTCATGAGTGAAATGAAGGCAAGGAAGAAGTGTTCACTGTCTTCCAAAACAAGACTCTAAGGGGCTAATAAGTAACTGATAAAAACCACACTGAGGACGGTAATGCCTAAGATATTATTAGATGGTGCCTGTCCCACTCCCATCCTTACAGTTTTTCCTATGCATTTGCCACTGTTAGTGATAAGACACTGAATGAGATGGCCCTTTAGTCTGACCTGGAATAGTCATTCTTACTAACTGAAAGTTTAATGCATTGCAAATTGCAGTGTAATACTGAATGTGTTTTTTGATCATAAGGACAAAAGTATCAAAGCATTATTTTGTTCTGAGTGATGAATTTTTACAGTTTTGAAAAGGCACTTTTATTAATCAACCTTCTCCACGAAATGCTGAAAATTACTTACTTTAGCAGGGTATCGAAATAGTTTCACAAATCCAAAATCATCTCCTGTGGCTAATACTTTACTATCACTAGTGAGGCATGAAGCAGTTACATCCGTGACTTCACCAATGATTGGCCAGATTCCTTCACAGCAAGAGCCCAAAACACTTGTCCATGACGCCCAGCCAATCTTTTCTACCTACAAAAACAACCTGTTTGAGAGAGAGCATGCTTCTTCCCCAGGCAGTTTTCTTCCATTTCTCATTTCAAGAAAAAGTCCTTGCACTGAAAGATATGTCACATCTAAAAGATAGTATTTTAGCATATTAACCACTTATTTTCTCACTATTCAAGATTTCATTTGAGACTCTTAATCTTACCTCTATTAAATTCCAATTACAAAATCTCTCGAAGTATTTAAAAATTTAACCTAATCTGCCCTTCCATGCTAGAGAAAACAAAGTACATTTTTCAACACTGTCTTTCAATTTCATAAAAAATACTATGTGAAAATTATCCATTTTCACTCTCTGCCCTATGACAACTCTCTACGTCCGAGAAAACAAACAAATATTACAGCTATAATACACTACACTTGTCTATGTATATTACGCATACTATATTGCATTGTCATGTAAAGATAGACATGAGGTCTTCCACAGCAAAGTTAGGGCTAAATAATTTGCAATAGGTTCTCAAAGGTGTTTAGGTACCAAAAGAGGCACACAGAAGTCCAGTGAGGTTTTCACAAGTAAGTCAGCCAAATCTTCATTTCTTAACAGAAGAGACAAATGTGGTATCATCTATGTATTTTATCATTCTGATTACATTATCTAATTGAACAGGCTGCAAAAATGGATAAAGAACAGCAAACGCCTAAACAGAACTTTCTTCAATAGACCAGTCAAAATTATAGCTTTATACATCATTCCCTCTTATGTGGTATAGATGGCTGTATCATAATTCTAATTTGCAAACAAGTTAAGAATGTAGTCTATTTCCTCACCTCCAAACTAGGAATTGTCTGCTTTTTCCCACGAGGAGCTTCAAAAAACAACTGCTCTTTAGCACCAGTGTTGACTTGTAAGAGCTTCCCTATAAAAGATATTACATATTGCACATTAACATTAAATAGGAGATTCAATTTAAAAAAAAAAAAAAAAAGAAAAAAGTATATTTTGGGGTTTTTTTGTTGCTAACAGCATTACGTAAATCATTTGTTTCCACTGGAAAAAGTTGCATATATAAGCAGTGGATATGGAAGTATGGGCTTCTGAAGATCTAAGTCTCTTTGAAAACTGGAACGATGCATCACTTTTCTCTCCTGTTTATGGCTGTCCCATCAGAAGACAGACAAGATGTACTGGGCCTAATTCAGAGCTTGTTTGAGCTTGTTTGTGACAACTGGATGACCACTATGCATGTGCTCCTGTGACTGAGAAGCACCTATGTTGCCTGGCCAATGGCTGCTTCCAAGCAGCTGGCTTTTGCTTGCCTTTATAAGACTACTTCTCTGAGGGAAATTCTCATTAATGTTTCTGTCCTCTTCCTGTTTTCAAAATTCTCAGGGGAAGCTAACTTATTACATTATTTCAAATTAAATTGGGACTGTTTCAAAAGTGATTATGTAGAGGAATAAGAACAGGAACTAATAGACTGCACAACTGTAGCACCTTGGTTTTGTATGAAACAGGACTAAAGTTAGTATTTCAATTATTCATGTATTAAGAACCAGGAAGACAGGAAATACAGTCTTTCTGCTATTTTTGACAACAAGGATATATATTCTTGAGCTACACAGGCAACTATATTATGCAATACATTATTCAAGAAGCAGAAGTCAAACAATAAACACAGAAGATGTAAAAAAAAATGAAAACAAACCAGTCTATAGAGACCACCGATTTTACTTCAAATTGAACAACTTCTAAATATGTAAGTAGTAGTAAAAAACATGGGTTTATATTTAGTCAGATACTGTGAGCATATTCATATACTGAAGAAACAAATCTGTCACACCATAAATTTATACTGTAGATATACTGTATTTAGTGTGTAATGTAATCAATCTCCCAGTAGATTTTTAGAATGAACGCTACTTACCTCTTACATCCCAGTCCATGTGTGTGATATAGCTGGAGGCTCCCTTGCAGATTCCTACTCGTTTACTGCTCATTACATTGTAAATATCTACAAAGTTGTCACAGGACGCCACAGCTAAGTACTTTCCAGCGCCTAAAACACATCAGTAGAAACACAAGATAATTTCAAAAATTGTAGTGCTCTGTATATTACACACAAGTACATTCTGGAATTTAGCTACATGCAACTCAGATTTCTTTGAAATGAGCTTGCTAATTTATACATAGTGCCTGACAGACTCATGTCCATATTACATAATCAGAATCAGTATGAAATATAGAACCATTACATCTTCAAACAATAAAAACTATTTGATGAAATTTTAAACAATTACTGCACTCGGAGTGGTAAGGCTTACGTAACCAGAAAGTAACCTTATATGAGATCTGGTACCAGTAATTTGCATCAAATTTCTCCTACAGAAGAGTATTTTCACTGAAGTAGTATTATCAGTTTAGGCCATACATTTGAGGTCCTAAATAAGAGCTATACTGTTTCAAAAAAAATAGCCTCACTGGGAGTGCTAAGCACTGTAGGGGGAAAAAGAAAAGAAGACCACGCCAGAACTTTCCAATAGATCCGTTTCAAGCATTCTCATTAGCTAACAGCAACCTCAGTGAGGAGCCAAACTCACACAGCTCATAAAGTGGAACCCTAGGGACCTGGGGAGACTGTTGAATGTTCATGATTTAAAAAACTGCTGTTGCATTTATGAGCAAACACATTCCAACAATCTCATCCTTAAATGAGCAATATAGGACTTCACATCCAATACTTTTCAAAACATTAATATCAGTCTTGCTGACTTATTTGTTACACGCAAAAGAGTACTACAAATCTCTACTACTTTTATCTTATAAAGATTATAAAGCTTGCTTGAACAACCTTGATACAAAAATCTTCATTTTAAATCACTTACCAGGAGAAAATCGGATCTCCGAAATAACATCTTTCCGGTGCTGGAAAGAGACTAGATCCTCCAGGGTATCTGCATTAACTATCAAAAAACTTCCATCATTGAGACCAACAGCTAATGCTTTTCCATCAGGAGAAAAGCAGCAACATCTACCTCCTATAAGGAACACAGAAATGGCAGTCAGGTACATTTACAGTGCATAATCCCTCTTTTAGCTTTATTTTTCCAGTAGTAAAGGAAAGCTATTCTTACAGTATATAGTTAATTAAATTTTTCAGATGCTGCTAAGATAATTTCAAAGCTCTACATCTTTGATAGCACATAGAAACTATTGGCAAATCAACAAGTAGACAACTCTAGAATCTTAGACTCCATTTACCTGCATATTAATTACCTTATGTTCTACATCAGTAATACAGATTAGTCTCTATTGTCTATACATTTTTAATTTGCTCTCCTTCTTAGTATCTGGTGCCAGTTCTTTGTTACCATTTGCTCAGGGAAGGAGAATACAGCTGGAAAAGCCCTTCTCGGCTCACAGGAACCTGTCATTTGCTATCATGGTCACCGTGTCATATAATCCTTTTAATAAACATGCCAAGTTTCATTTGAAAAATAGTTTGATTTCCAATCTAAATTTATTTATGGTCAGCTTAGGTATATTTACGCTAATAGAAAATTCTGGTATGGAAGCAAATCTTTTGCCCTACTATTTGTTCCTCTGATTAACTTATAGACAATAATCCTTTATTTAGCTGACTCCATCACAAATCTTCTCATTCATTATCCTATAGCTCCTCTTTCTCCATACTCAACTTTCAGTTTGATTTCATTCAGCTGAACACAGATGAGAAGTGTACACCAAAAATATTCTGATTAGTCTCTTGTAAATTACATGAATACTTCAATATGTGCTGGGAAAAATACCTCACTATCACATATAATTGTCATCCTGCGATCAGCTAGAACATCCTGAGTCTTCTGCTCCTCAGCTACACAAACATTTTTCTTACAGTCATAAAGTCTTGCCATTTTTAATTACCAAACATTATCTCATTTCCATTACTGCAGTCTGCAGAAGTATCCAGCTCTTTCTGTACAATAAAAAGGTGCTTTTTAAGATCACCAAAGCATCTAAAAAATGAATCTCATCAGCAAATTAAGTAATCGCAGTCCTTATTTTTCTGCCAAAACTACTCTTAAAAATATTAAGAAATACCAGCTTTAAGACTTGAGCATTCTTGATCAATTTGAAACTTTTTTGTTTAATCCCTGCTTGTGCCAGCTCATGACTCTTCCTGCATTTATTTTAACAGTCAAAATCATCTTCAACTAAGCTACCTACAAGGTTTGTATCAAAATGTTTTACTGAATGCCAAACAAATAAAGCCTATTGTATTCCTTTGTCTAGCACAGCGTATCTATCATTAAAAGCTTGTTAAGGTCAGTCTGGTCTAATCCTAAAAAAAGTCTCCTTTTCAGGAGATTTTCCTTACCCACTTACAAGAGATTTTCCATCTGTCAAAATAGAATTTAGTTACATAGTATACAATGAGTAAGAATGTTATGACTGTCCTCTCTCCTTGACATTCCAGATTCTTCTAACATTCACAAAGGAGAGAAATTCAACATTACTTTTAAGATTTTTTAAGCTTGCAACACTACAAGCAACATGGTAGATTTATGTAATTGGCTGAACTTTTATTGTAAAGTCACTGACTTACATGTGTCACAATTGCAAATAATACTAAGAACAATATTACATAGAAATCTTTCATTAGCTTAAGGGCTACATAACTCATGAACATAGCATCGATAAAATAATTTGAGCAAAGACAGGAATTTATTCAGTCTTGCTTTTGAAAGATTGATAAAGCTAGTAAATGTCAACTGAATTCAGTTAAGTATTTTTTTATACTAAGCATCTTACCCTTCTTCAATTTGCGAACAGCTAACATACAATGGCTAGGAGATAAATCCCATATTCTTAAGGTTTTGTCATCACTTACAGTGGCACAAATAGGTAAATGAGGATGAGTAGCTAGACCCCAAACTTCCCCTTCCATGTGACCCTGCAAAAACACAATGAATCAAGATGACTTTGTATTTTAAACTGAAATATGAAATAACACGTATAAGAAAGTTTTAAACAAGAAAGAGAGAATATGCACATCTTTAGAAGATAATGAAGAAATATCTGAATAGAAACATAGAACACCTGAAAAAAAACCTCACTCTGCTACTTACAGTAAAAGTGAAATTTACAGTAATTAGTACTGGAGAAGACTTTTCCCTGAGAAATAATCCTCGCACATATCTATGTCAATGACAGACAGTGGGATCAAGCGGACTCTCAGCACGTTTGCAGATGACAAGGCCCTGAACAGCTTGATGCAGTTGAAGGTGTCCCTTCTCCTTGCAGGGGGGGTGGACTAGACGACCTTTAAAGGTCCCTTCCAACCCAAACTGTTCTACAGTTCCATGATTTAGATTTTTTCTTTACCTTAGGTTCTACAATATTCTTTTAAAAAATTTAGTTCTTTACATATTGCATTGGCCACTCAGAAGTGTGAATTAAAGATTGATAGATCTTTCTTAAAGTATGAAAGAAAATCATATGATTAAAAACATCTGTTTTGTAGTCAGGCTTAAGAAAAGCAGTCTGGCAAAGAAAGCGGAAATGAATTTTACATAATTAAAAAGAAAAACTAAAAATAAACCTCAAGGAAACAAATTTTTAAAAAAATAATTCGTTCTCAGAAAAAGTTAATAAGGAATTTGGTGGAGGATCCACCTTTTTTTTAAAAAAAAACAAACTGAAAAATGATTGTTGTCTGTTTGAAAGGATGAACTTGTTGCAAAAATCAGTACATGAAATTCTGTGATCTGTTCTGCTCATTAGAGTCATAATGGTCTACCCTAGCGCTAGTTAGTATTGCTACGAAGTGAGAGTAAGTGGCTAGCTTCACTAGTAATTAAAATACTTATTTCACAACAGCCTTTACTTGAAAAATAAAATAGTGTTTGTGGTATGAAATATTTGACTGATATTTAACATGTACCTGAACCAGCAGAGTTATTGGTCCACTTTTATCCACCTCCAATATTTCACCATTCTTTGTGCCCACTAAAATATGACCATGTCCTAAAGATATGGCACGTATAGAAGGATTATCTTCTAAGAGGAGACCTAGAACATTAAAATGTTAGAAGATAGAAGATTCTCAAGTATGCCTTAAAGAGGATTTTTCACACATATGCACATTACATTCTCACTGTAGAAAAAGATACTCAGAAGTGAACAAGTAAAAACATATTGCTGCACAGAAGAACTTACATGTTTGGATTTATTTGGCAATTACCCAACCGACCCTAATCTTTCTTCTCAGTCGAGTATCTCTGAAGTTTAATTAGCCTGACTCAGTGAAAAAATGTGCATGTGAAGTATCACCTACACTGCTAGCATTCACGGTTCCTTCAAATCCAGCTTTTTATCACACAGATACGAGAATGAGATATTCTGTAGTAAAACTTTTTAGTTAATGGGTGTTTCTACTCATCATTTTTGAAAATCAAACCACATACATTAGAACACAGCAAATGTAATTTTAAGGCGGAGGCAGGAATAGAAAAAGCTATCCAGAATGTCAAATAGGGAAAACTGTAAATCAGCACTAAGATCAAGAATAAATAGGAATAATATAAATGAAAGAAAATGTTCTTAAATAATTTCAAAAGTCATACGCATTTACAGAAAATTAAGTCATAAAATGTACTAATACCTTATAAAACTAACCAAAATCCTGAAGATCAGACAAAATACTTCATGATTAGAAATATAATAGGCTTTTTGGTTGCCACTTAAAAAAAAAAAAAAAAATCACCTGGGTGGTAAGAGATTCAAGATTAAATCAATTAATTCAGGCAGATAATCAGGTAAATATTATGATTTGCACCCACCAAATGTACAGACACTACAACAAACCATTCCCCTCCCAATAGAAAAATTATTTATTAAGAATCAAAAAAGCTTTAAAAAAAAACATTTTTAGTATTCGATATGTCAAATGTGGATTCCCTCCTATTGGGGAAAGCAATTCCACAGAAAGAGTTTTCTAAATAAAGTATTTAAAATAGAATTTAAAGAATAGGATAAAATCCATGTTACCTTTAGACCCAGGGGCCAAAGCAGCCCTTTTGATGGCATAGGTTTTGAGACAACGTTCAAAGGTATCATCCCAGAGAGCTACTACCCCATCCTTTCCTCCAGTGACAAATCCCTTGGGAAAAAAAAAATAATAATAAAAAAATAACAAGTTACAATCATTTATTATCTTTCCTCATTTTTTTCAGTGATTTCTGATAATACTGAAAATGGATTATATACAATACTGTAATGCACATAACTTCAGATATTAGAGATTAAAAGATCAGGAGCAACAAAATTATTGAATTTTCCTTCTGACGAAGGCAGCACAGTTCTGTACGGTCCATGTACAGAGGCTGTATTTAAAAGTTCTAACCAATAAGCTTCTACCATACTAGAAAAATAATTTAATTGACAGACTGAAATGTTTTTCTTGCTATTTAGCCTCAACATCCCTTCAGCATTTCACCTCATTATTCCAAGCCAAACTTAGTATCACTTACAAAAATTTGCTCAGTGCTTAAATTGTTCAAATATATGCATATTTGTGCCATTTTGTCTTCAAAAATTATTTTCAGCTATTTAATGAAGTAACAGGTACACATAATACTGAAATTATTAGTTCTTTCCTTTGGAGAACTTACTTCTTGCAATATGAATAACACATGCTTTGTCCAAAGCTACTATACTGAAACTCATATATTAGAAGGTGGAGTAACTTAGTCTAACCTAGCAAAACACAAGCATACACATAACTACAACATTCAAGTAATCTCACTGGAACACCCATTCACATATAAGCAGATGCTTAAAGTCTTTCCTGAGTCAAAAGAAGTTGAGAATCAGGAGAGAGTGCTTTGTGATCAACAGATCAAATGCTTCTACTACTAGATGGTAATTACAGTACAAAACAGGAAGAGTATGATCTTCCTCTCACAAGCTCACATATTCCATTGAAGTTAAGCATGCTTAAATCAAAAAGTACTTTTACTTCTCATAAGTTACTATTACTTCTTTACTAAGAGGTCATGAAAATTACTGAATAAGATGTCACTGGACCATAAGGGTTTCAGAAACAACACGCTACATAACAAGAACTAGAGACAGCCATAAAATACTATTTTGAATCTGGACCTCACAAGGCTTATCTGTAATTGAAACAAAGCCATGGACTCCTGAGTTTGGAAAAGGTCTAACTTCATAGAATTTTTTGTCCAGACATTGAAAAACAATGAACAGTTTATTTACTTTTTCCAATGCGTGCATGCTGAACACAGGACCATCATGTGCTTTGACAGTTTTTATGAGAAACACATCTCTCCAAATACACACATCCCCCGTGGAAGTTCCAGAGAACGCCATCTCTTCAGTCCAGCCATATACTGCACACATCATTGTATCGGTTCTTCCCAACGCACCTATGCAGCCCTTTCTCCCAATTAGTCCTCCACCTGGTTCAAATCAAAAACAAGTCATGAGAAGTTTGCTTAGAATTAATTTCCAAAAACTATACAACCTTACCCAGAGCAACAAGTCCTTTTCTTCCAGTTCACTCATGCTCTCCAGAAAATTGAGCCTGAGAAGAGTTCTCACAAAGTAATTTTTTTTGTACTATTTGGCATCTTTCAAGATAAAATTCTTACTTTTAACTTACCGCTTGAATGTGGATTTGAACATGTACATATACCCACACAGACATACAAAGTGAAAGTGCATTTGTAAACTTGCAGTTAAACAAAACCTTAATACCTACCACACAGTTCATACAAATTCCTAATGAAATTAACTTGAAAGAAAAAAAAATGTTTAACTCTCAACATCTCATTCTTTTCATGATATGTTTTCAGTGAGAGGATTTCTAAATTTATTTTAGAGGTTTGCTATATTGGCCTCCAGGTAATAGAAATGTTACAGCTATATGCATCTTCAAATTATTTAAAATACCATATCTAAAATAATTTGACAGGTATAACACATAGCAACTTCTGTCGAGAAAGTCAGATTTATATTTTCACAATCCTCAGAGAAACTTCATGTGGTATAACACAGAAGCCCCTCAGGATCTGCCACTTCATCCTGTTCTCATACTTACAGAGGTAAGGTCTCTGAACCTCTGCCGTCACTTGGCACTGATGAAAATTTAGTCCAAAGCACATACTTCAGTGTCACTTCTCACATCAAGTGCACCTGCTCTAGTGCAGATTTCAGAGACTTGGCATTTCTAAAGGTGCACCGATACTCTACTCCTCACATTAACACAGCTAAGTGCGTTCCACAGTGACTGTCTTGCCCGTGTGCCATTGCAGTTTCACACAGATGGGCTGTAGCATTAGAGAAATTTGATTCCTGCTGACTGAGCAATGCCAGAGAGAAAAGGGGCATTTTAAACAACTTCATTTCTTTATTCAAAATCACTATTCTCCAGGCTTTTATCATAGTTAATACTTCTTTCTGAAGAATTCATAGTAATTTGTTCAGTAAATATTCTGACACACTTTGTTCCTTCTACGGACAGCAAGTACAATTGTTAAAATTAATAATTTATATAGACTTCAACAGCTTGCTCTCAGGCAATCTTGATTAATTTCTGTTGGAGCTAGAACTGGGAAAACTAGTGTCATTTTTTTCATCACAGACCTTTCTCACTACAACTAATCCTTATCAGGGACTCATGTGACTTGATGCACATAAATTCTGCATGAATAATTAGAACATTCTTAGCAGATATGCTAGTTTTCCATAGTGCGTATCTTTTTATATATGTTTTGAGGTTTGAAACAATGAAGTTCACACCAACATCAGGGAATGGATTTTTCACCCTTCAAATTTTTTCAAGCAGATAAAGCAAGCTGCTTTATCTTGGTTTTCAATTGTCAAGTTCAACAGAGATACCTAAACAAACAGGCCTCAGCTGGCACATGTATCCTCTTAAAGTACATTGTCAAAATTTTTGTATGTGGATTTTTATAATCTTAAATTCATTTATATTTGCATCTCTTTATAACATACATGTTATAAATGTCCTTCTCCGAAAAAAATCTGTTCTATGGTTTTAGAGCAGCTCTGTAACATTTTCAGATGTGCTATATTATCATTAGGCATAAAAACAGATAGTAGGAAATCCAAGGTCCTTTCTATTTGTGTAGCTCTAGCTCCATGGCACATCGATCTTAAAAAGAATTCCCACTACTGCCATAATGCCAACTAACGTCATTTCTACCAGGGCAAAGCTAACTTGGAGAGATATACAAACATTTGCCTTTAATGCATGAAACATACTATAAGAGATGCAATATTTACACTTTAAGTAACAGAAAATGCTGTAATTCTGAAAAGTTTCCTTACCTGCTCTACGCCAGAATTTCATGTGTTTAATTCCAACTGTAATCAATTTATCAGGCATGTAAGGATTAATCTTAACAACAAAAATCTTATCTTTGCTTCCCCTGAAATGCAAAGCAAAATGTTTTAAATAAAACTCTTCATATTTTTAAACAGGTTTTAGGTCGTCGTTTTTTTGGTAAGGTATACCATCTTTACCTTGCTAACATTGACTTCCAAATCATCAACAATAATTTATTATGAGGAGTAAGAAAGCCAAAGACCTAATATCATACTGAGTCCTGTTCTATTTTCATTGCCCTTCGATTCCAAAGCAGGTTAGTACTTCAGAAATCCACTAGATGGCATTTTCTTTGCAAAAGAACATGTATTTACATTGAGTTTAGGTATATGGCATTTAGACTCTGACAGCTCATAATGAAACTTAAAAGGTATAAAATTTTAAATCTTATTTTAAAGTAATTTTGAAAATAAATTGCCATTCTTATCCACCTTTTAATTGACTTTTGTATTTTTCTTGTTAGAATAAAACATGCTGCTATATAAATTTTAAACAGAAATTTCACTTGTATTAAAATCTGTTGTGGTTTAGACTACTTACTATGCTTTTATAAAACTAATGCCTTCCTTCAGTCCTAAAGCTTGAAACTAGCTTTCAACCATGTTTGCTATGTATGCGTTGTAGTTTCGCCCTGCTCAGGACCAAGCTACGCAGTCTCTCACTCACTCCCCTCAACCTCGGAGGGAATAGGGTGAGGTAATACAAGAAAAAAAAGGCTCGAGGTTTGAGATAAGGACAAGGAAAGATTCTAAAAGTTATCGTTACGGGCAAAACAGACTCAACTTGGGGAAAACTATTTATTTATTATTAAAACTAAAGTAGGATAATAACAAAGAGAACAAAGAAACTTTCCCGCACGCCTCCCTCCTCCCAGGTTTAACTTCATTTAAATTATCTCTACCTCCTTCTCCCTCTCAAGCAGCACGGGGGGAAGAGGGAATGGGGGTTATGGTCAGTTCATCACTTGTCCCTTTACGCTGCTCCTTCCTCGTTAGAGGAAGAACTCCCCACATTCCTCCCCCGCTCCATTGTGGGGTCCCTCCCGTGGGCTACAATTCTTCGTGAAACTGCTCCGGCGTGGGTCCTTTTTCCACAGGGTGCAGTCCCTCCAGAACGGCTGCCCGAATGCAGACCCTCCCACAAGGCTTGCGCCTCCCCGTCTCTGCCCCTGCTTCAGCTTCTTCACATCTTTTTTTTTTTTATTTTTTCCCTTCTTAAATACGTTATCGCAGAGGCGTTATCAGGGAATATTCTGCCACCAATTGGCTCGGCCTGGCCAGCAGTGGGCCTGCTCTAGGTCCGGCTCAGTCCAGCAGACAAAGGGGAAATAACTTGTAGCAGCTTCTTGCAGAAGCTGCCACTGTAGCCCCCTCTCACTAAACAAAACCAACACACTATGCAAGGAAAGAAATCCTTACTAGTAGTTGCAGTTTTGGTGGGGTTTTTTTTGTTTTTCTTTAAAATGCAGAACAGACTCTAATCCCTAATTGTTGCTGTCTGTTCAAGAGTGACAATAATCTTTTACCTCTTATCATTTTCAGACCACTAAATGAACTAGTAGCAAAAAGCATTAATCTGTTTCTTTCCAAACTCATACTGTAATCTTCAAAGTATAGATGCTGCTTTCAAAAATTCTATTCAATTCTTCTGAGTAGGTAGGAAAAACACTTCAGAAACTAAATCCAGTATAAACTGGTTAAAGTTTGATTAAAAAAAGAATTAAGTGAGATTGGTGGGTTCAGAGAGCAGGGGGATTAAAAAAAAAAAAGCTGGGGGAGGAAAAAAAAAAAAATCACATGAAAGAGCAACAAATGAAAAGCCCAAACCAGTATCTCTGGAGAAGCCAAGCTAACCAAGCTTCTGACAAATAACTGGGAAGGCAGTACTACTCCTTATCTCTATCATCTATTCAGGATTTTCATTCCTCAGTGGAGAAGAAACTCAAAGCATGAGTTTTTAAATTGTATCTGTAGAGAATAATAAATCCCTTTCAAACTAAGCTAGAAAAATATTTAGCATATACATACTGAATCCAGACAGAGCGGGGAAAAAACACTCACATTACTGCTCTATTTAAAGCAATATATCCTCAGAAACAACATCAAAGCTTTCAAAAGCATTACTCAACGTTAGAAATAAGATTCTGTGTTGTAAATTAAAACACTGTTTAATAAACATATATGAAATAATTTGTGCAGAGTCAAAGAAACTTCCAAAATATTTAAACTTTGGAAGTTATCTAGTCTAACTTCCTGTTCAAAGAAGAACTAACTTCAAAGTTAGATCAGGCTGCCCAGGACTCGGAAAGAAAAAGGAAAGATCCTTGGAGAAAAGAGAACTGAGGAAAGCAACTGCAAACTACTACCCCATGAAAGACATGAACTGTGATGAAAAAGACGTGAAAGGCAGAGCATACATCAACATCTTTGGGAGGGCCAACAGAAACGCATGGAGTGAGTTTTAAAGAAATTATTTCAGAACACATCAAATAAATGTAAATAAACTTTGTCTTCTATGTCTTCTTTCTCCACCAGTTGAGCTGTCACTGTAATAATTCTTGTTGACTCTGTCAAAGCTTCATTTTCTTCTTTCAAATAAAGTTTTACGGCTGTGCTAAATGTTATTGCCTGTATCGCTTAAGTGACAGAAACCTGCTAATTTACTAGAGAGCTATTATTCTTTAATGAATATATTTTGCTTACTGTCATTTGGCACAAATTTGAAAACAAATTTAAATTCCTACCTTACTGCTGAGAGCTTTTCTCCTTTCTTCCAATCCCAGAGTACAATAGTGTGATTGTCATCTATTCCAACAGAAGCCAATCGTTTCCCATCCGCTAGAAAAATAAATGTATGATTAAGAGAGTAGATAGATAACATTATGTTGCAATAATAAGAAACCATATTAAAATATTATAACTTCACTAATATTGTAAGAAGAACGTACAAACAAGTAAATAATCATATGACTTGCTTAGACACATGTCTGTCATCTGTTTGATTTTAAACTTGAGCAGTCAGTTGGATGGAATTTAGGACTTTAACTTATCCAGTCTAAAAACTGCACTTAGATTCTCTGCATTTGTATCAAATCTGTTCAGCTAGTTGCTGACACAGTTGCACAGAAACCTTCATCACAAGTTGTACTGTGAGACTTTTCTGTTCACTCCAAAAATCTCTGTTCATTTCTGAACAGGAAAGCATTGAAGCAATACTATGAGGTTTATGAAATATCCTTGAACTTAGTAATAGTATGAAGTCTTTGAGTAGCTCCGACACGTACCCCACATTAACCTCCAAGAAGTAAGTTATCTCTGCTCACTTGTGATTAATGACTTTCTGACATGTATCCACCTTTGAAATTGCTATGCATCCATGCCAGAATTTGGGAAATGAGATTCACGTCTTGAAAAAGGAGAACCAAAGAAAGGTAAGAAGCATCGAAGACCCCAAACTACTCATCTTTGTGATCACATATCTTCACTATAAAGTTGGAGAGCCTGCCTAGTGCATCCTAACCATTAAAGAATGCACAGAAGTCAGTGGAGAAGAGGAAATTTAACACTGGTACGAGAAACATACAAGGTGTGAAAATCTCAAAAGAATTAACTGACAGCCTCTTATGTTAGCATAAGGCAGAGAGAGAGGCTAGGTTTCTGCCCAGAACAACTCCACAACTGGACTTTCTGAATTTATCAGTGTGCTACTCAACTGGCTTGCAGGATTTAATTTTAAAAAGTGTACATCTGATGAATCTGCTCAAAAATTTACTTACACAGTTGTAATGCAGACACAACACTCAAGATCTGTGTGCCTGCCTCACACAACAAAAAGAAATTCCAAAGAATCAGCTCAGCTACTGAACGGCCCAGAACCTGTTCTTGCATTTCCTGATGGGCAAGAGTCCACAGGAGCTCTTTTTAATGAATGATCACTTAAAGACAGACTCTCTCATTTGACATTGATCACTGAAGAATATTTTTAGTACAAAATCTTCAGTGTAAAGGAAATCCCAATTGCTCATTAGAACTGATTGGCTTCTATTTTCATACAGAAAAGATAAAATTTATGTAAATAAATAAATAAATACTTATTACCTGAAAAATCAACAGCACAAACACCATACTGGTGATAGCCCTTTAATACTGAAAGTGGTTTTATTGTTTCTGTATCCCAAATGTGTATTGAGGAATCTCGACCAACCTGAAAGTATACATATTTATAACCATTTTTAAAATTTCTCAGTTACTTCACACAGTTGTTCATAAGTATAATATTGGCAAATACTTTTTAAAGTATCTGAAAAAAATTACAATTACAAAATTTTCCTAGTATTACTTCTGTCTGGCTAGCAGCATATTACTCCTTCTCTTGCTTTACAAATACTACTCCCCTGATGGCTCTTTCTTCCCTCCAAAATATTAATCACAATTAACTAGAGTCCTCTTGTGGAGGAAAAGTCCTTCACTGATTGCACTGTGGCATATTTATTCCATCAATTCTCTGTCAATTACTCCCTATCTAAAAATAAAAGGTTATTTCTATTGCTAGTATGTAAGCTACTCTGTTTGAGAAATCAAGGACACTTCTGTTGCTTTCTGGTGTCACGACGAATGCCCACAGGTCAGATTCTAATGCATTGAAACCTGTGGAGTAATCTCCACTAGAATGGCACTAATATAGGTAACTAGAACTTCGTAAGAAATAGAATATAGCTTAGTCTTTTCAACTATATATAAACATTATTACTCAATATTATTCAATATTTACAATATTATTTGGTATTCCAAAGAACACAAAAGAAAAGGGCTGCAAAACTAGAACATTCTCCTATGTTTAAGAGTGGGCACAGGACTCAAGAAAATTAGGGTCCATTTCTGTTTTTGCCACACTTAATATGTGATGTTTGCAAAGATTTTTGTAACATCCGCTACCAGGAAAATCTGAACCAGTGTTGCAAGGGGAATCTGATTACTGCATTATCTAATTTCTGCAGGTAATGTACTATACAGCAATGTATCATGTGTAGATATAAAACAGTATACAATGGAGTGTATCCTTCTTTAAAATATAGGAAATCCAGGCATATTTATATTCATAGTCTTTACTACTTCAAAATTAGAATCAATTCTCATATTTAGGGCTTTAATTTCTAAATTGACCTGGAAATTTACGTTAATCTCAAACATTTTTACACAAATCAAGGGCATTATAAGCAAAAGTTTATTTCTATTAAAAATGTCGGTTCACATGTTCTCCAATTTATTATATAATAACAACAACAACAACAATTGTAATTGTGATACTAATAATTAAAAAAACCCCTGAAACAGCAAATCAAATTTTCAAGTGTATAAACAGTTATGGGAAAAGATGTTTGTCAGAAAACATGAGTGAAAAGTCTTTACCTAAAATTACTGTCTGGAGAAAGAAAAAAATGAACTATTACAAATATTTTAGCAACATACATATCTGTGTTGGATGTGCAAATAGTAAATAGTTTGGCTATAGGTGATAACCAAAACCATAATGCATGAAGCTGAAGTGCCAGAATGTAATAACAACTGCTAACTACATGTTATGTAATAATACATGAATGCAATAGTAACACAGCTAACTTCACAACTAAGACAGTAAAAAAAAAAAAAGTATTTTAATTGCACATTTCCTCCACTTGTTATCATGAAGAAGTAACAGAATGTTGAATAAAAAATATTAATCTATTTTTAAATAAAAACAAACTATCAAAAAACTCTATCAACTAAAAACTCTTATCAGAATTAATATAAAGAACTGGAAGCAACACTTATGTTGCATTTTTTTAACATTATTCTATCTGCAACAGAAATGCAGACCTTCACCCAAATAAATGTAGACTGGACTTCCTTTCTCCAAAACAGGCTTTTCTGAATTCAGCAGTAACAACTTCAGATTCTCATTGCGGATCAAGACGCATCCTACCTGGCCTGTTGCCACATAGTCCTTTAATGGATGAATAGCAAGGCAAAGAATGTCATCATCATGACCTAGATAAAAGTGCTGTGTGTTCTGCTGTCGATTGTACACCACTCCCACGGCTGCAACATGGTATACAATTTCACCCGTCTGAGTGTAAAATAAATTGCTTCGACAGTCGTAACCTCTGTAACTAATTAAAGAAAAAAATTTTGTTCAGCAAGGTCATAACCGTATACACTGAAACTTTGAGAAAATTATGCAAGATGCATTTTGCACATGTCAAAACTCAGATTACTTACCACTTACTGTTTTGGTGTTTTAAGATTATTAACATATTTTTTCCCGAAGGAACACCAATTTATCAATTTCGTTTACTATTCAGACTGGAATTAGTTTGAAAGTGGTTGCTATTTAATAGTTATTCTCCACATCTAGTTTAGAAGAGGAAGTAGTAGCTAGTAATTTTTCCAGACCACATGAGGAACTCAGGCATGCAACATGTAATTAAATGAAATAGTCAAAACTAATACTTTGGACCTTTTCTATCTCTTACTGCTCAAAAATGAGGCAGCAAAAGTTTCCACAAGAATGCAGACAACAGATATCATAGAACTGAAAGTTTCTGGAAACTTGCTAACACAAAACAAATGCATAAATTTTCTTCCAGATGAGTTTATTTTTTGAAGAAAAATCTGTCTCCTTTCTGTACTGATACAGCAACTGGCATTGCTGGGCCAATTCCCAACTTAGGTCTGTATGCACCATCACAGCATACACATTTCTTCCGAGATGTGATTAAGATGCAGTACTCCATATAAACCAAAGGTGCATTTTCAAAAAGGCTAGGGTTCTACTTTCAGAAGAAATTTAAGAGGCTCAGAAACCTAAAAAAAAAAATTAAACAATTTTTTTTTTAACATTAAACAAACAAGCAAGTTTTTAATTAGTGCTTTTAATAATGTTGTCCTTGGCATTCAATTGAGATATTTTTAAATGCATAAACTCAACTCATTCCTTCCTTTCTTCTGATAAAAAAAATACTCCATGTACTCCTGACACATTCTCTTTCTATGCTATTAATTCCCCAACTAACCTCTTTCTGTTCCTTCTTCTGTTCTTACAGATCTTCATTAAACCAACTTTTACATTATTTTACAAAGGTGCAGGAAAAATCTGGTTACATTTCCAAATATATAGTTTAATCTACAGGAAGGGAATGACACTCGAACATGTTTGAATTGGCCATGAATTATCTTTATTTAGGGATCATAAGGCTCTACCTAAGTATTTTTGTACCCAACTTCTAATTGAACTAGTCATGAAAAAGCCCTGAAGATGATCAGCAAGTCATTCTTGGCAAACAAGTAACTGTACTTTCACCATCAGCAACTGCAGACTAACAGAAATCTCTAATGTCTATGTTATACTTCTCATGATATTAATTTCTTTGCTTAATTAAAAGCCTGTCTCATCAGAACAAGTTACATTATTATTAAGAAGAAAACAAATGCAGGATCTTTTTGCAACAGTGCAGATCTTTAAACTATCACATAAGACAAAGATGGATCTGTACATATACCAGTAAGTGTCATCCCCAAAATGAATGGGATAGTATTAAGAAGACTACTGCACATGAGACACTGAAAAGGTTTAAATGACACAGAAATTATGCAGTTCAGGTAGAAAAGTCTTTCATAAAATTATATATAGCTTTTCTTGCATACACAGTGCAAATATATGCACTGCTCAAATAATGAATCTTTAAGGCAGTTGACCAGCTTTAGCTTAATGAATACTATTCTGAAAACTCCAGCCATGGATCCACGTTCACAAATAGTAGTCCTATGCATTACTGGAAAACACAACAGCACACAGCTGGAGCAGGTCTGAACACACTGTGTTTCTGTTGGCTCGACTACACTACACTCAATGGTACTTATGTCAAATCATATGTGATTAAGAGAAAAATTGCTAAAATAATCTCACAAAGTTTTTAAACAGACCAGCAGATGGTCTACGTCCATTCCTCCCCAGATGCAGAACGCTGCATGTACCCTTTTTGGTGTTCATGAGATTCCTCCCTGCCCAGTTCTCTAGCTTGTCCAGGTCCCTCTTGATGGCAGCACAGCCAACGGGTATACCAGCCACTCTTCCCAATTTTGTATTGTCTGTAATTCTGTGAAGTTCAAAGCTGGGTCTCATTAAATCACAAACAAGCCAAGTGAACTTCTTAAACCAGTAAAAATCCTGTCAGCATAGAAAGAAAAGCTTTTAAATAAGTCTACCTCCATCCCATGGTTTAGATTGGTACTCACAGGCACATTTTTAACTTCAGGTTTGGTCCCAGTCCAGCAACTTTTCAGTGTCTCCTGAGTTACTGTCCCTCCAAGGTCTCCAGACCTAAAGTCTCTCTCTCCATTACATATGAGGCTCAGCCATATGTCTGTTCCCTTCTCTTCTCAAAGGGACCAACAATTCAGATTTACAATACAGGTGCAGACTCTTCAGTCATGCTTCACTCTCCTTCCACCTATCGCCGTCATTAACAACCTTCCCCAGCTGCAACATGCGCAGATGTTCTGAAGCTGATTTATCCCTGACCCAAAGTGCTGCCTGGCCACACCCTTCTTTGATGTCCAGCTACCAGTTGTTAAAGGGACATAATACACAATGACCTACCTTTTTACAAGCTTAGCAGTCACTTATAAAAGTAAAAAGTATTAAGACAAGGATCCTTCTACCTGCAACCTAGAAATTCAGAATTTTCCCCGGTCTTGTCAGGACAATTGTCTATGTACCCTACGTTAAGCATACTGAATCTGATGCCATATATCACAGGACTACTCCAAACATCCAAAACCTACCTAGAATGCAGAAAAATAGTTCTTAATTCTCATCTCTATAACTTTTTATGATCAGAATTTGGATTTTAGTTCACTTCCCCAGTTATATAAAAACAATAAGTGTACAATCAATTGTTCACAATTAAAATGAAATATGTTTTGCCAAAATTTCAAGCAATGCAAACAAAGACATTTTGTAACCCAGTTAAACATATCTGGTCTTTCCCACACGCCAGTGTACTAACTCCCTGACTATACATGTACTTTTCAACCAGGAATAAAGCGATGGGCTTAGACAGTCCAAGCAGAGATGAAAAGCAGAATGTTTCAGTGTACAATATAATTCCCTGAGAATATGCTATGCAGTTCCAAAATACTTACATCTCCATAATTATTAAACCAATTTAGAACTGAGAATATTAGCTAATCTCAGAAAAAGCACAAACAGAAACAAATTCTTTGCGTGCAGAAAACAAATGACAGAAGTAATTTACAAGGCATCTTGATTAACAACTAGAAACTAAATAATAATGAAAGCAAGCTCTACATCACAGTTACTGGATAACATATAGCAAGGCACAATAGACAGAACATTGCACTCTGCAGTAGCTGATGTTTTCAAGCCATCTTCAGCAACAGCTAACCAAACCATCAATCCAGGACCGACCCAAGTTAATATGACAGTAACTTTTAGAACAGATAGCTACCTCAATTCTAGGTAGGAAAAAAAATTTGCTATTATCAAGGTCATGAAGAGCAGGGACTGGCTTTAGTTTGAGATTAAGACACATAAAAAGTAAGTGTTCACATGTGTGTTAGCCATATTAACACTTATATTTTAATCAACAAGGTTCTAATCTATACAGTCAATGGAACCTACAGGGCTACTCAGCTGACCAACCAGTCAGCATTTAATTTTACTTCAGCCAAATGACTCCTTATGCTCTACTGATTGGATCTATACTGACTGTGACGGAAGTTCAGATATACACATACTGAAGCTGGATTCTACACACAACTGCAAGTTACACATCTATCGCCAACTACGGGGCAACTTCACAAGTAGTTTCCTCTCTGGGACAAGACTCAATGTCCATAGTTTGTCTGATACTGTAAATGATTCAAAATGTGTTTGTAACTCCACAAAGTATGTATGGGAAATTTCTGAACATAGTGCAACCCTCCCCCAAAAATCTCCAGAAGTGTCAAAATAAACACGGTTGAGGTCAGACTCTTTAGCACAAAGGCAGAGATTTTTTTTTTTTTTTTAATACTTTTGCATGGCAATAGTGTTTTCTCAACAGGACTCTCTCATAGCCTACTCCTTTCACATGCTATTTGTACCCCTCTGGTAGGAATCCATGCAAGGTGTCCTAAGACTCTCATTTATGAGCATGAGAAATCCCATGTCACCTTGAAACCATAACCAGATTTCATCTTATGATAAGGTCTGTTCAATGAGTATCCTGAAACTCAAACTAGACTTTGCTTAAACCCTTTGAATATATATAAAAAAAAAAAAACCTGTATCATTCTTGTGAGATCAGCAGCATATCTTTGAAAGAATATAGGACATAAGTATTATAGTTACATCCTTATTCCCTGTCAGCAAAAAGGAAGTATTTAAAGCCTTCAGTCTGAGAAAGGGGTTCCTCTGAATATCTCAAAAGATGTATCCTTTTTATGCTTCTGAACCACCGCCACTGTCAAAGGCATGGCAGAAAGAAAATACAGGAAGAGTCAAAAAGAGGCCAAACTAGTACACAACTTTAATAACATATTTCTGATCATGACTGCATCAGAACTCTTAGAGAAAGATGCACTTAAAGATAAACCTGTTAACAGAAGTTGCTTTCTCATTCGTATTGGTCAGTGGCTGGCTCACATACATTATTGTTTTCATCCCCTTCCAAAAAAGGAAGTAACTAGAGATTTAAAAGATTTCTTACAGGATATGAAGATATTTTTAAAAGTTCATCTTTCAAAGCAGTTGACAAATTCAAAACACAAAACCATTGTGCTCAAAAACAAAGAAAGGGAAAAGAGCTTCCTATTCCCCTAGTTCAAAAAAACACCACTTTTTACACTTTGAAGGAACATCCAAGACATTTCCATGGCAGCTAAAGAAAGATGAAGCAAAGCAGACTTCCTGAATCAGAGAATATGCCTATTACTCACTTGGATGTGGGTCACTTTAAAGTTAACAGCCTGGACATTGAGAAAAATCTGTTGTTCAGCATGGATTCTTCATTAGTTTCCTTGATGCCCATTGGTAACCAGACAGAACTCAACTGGACATTCTACTTCTGGTCATTCCTGGATATTCTGGTCAAGCTTCACTTCTGTTGTGAAGGAAATAACAATAATCCCAAAGATCCAGGGCCCTTGCTTGTGCTACATCTTCTTCAGGATCATTTGGTTTGATTCTTAGACCAAATTTTAATGACTATATATAGCTCCCACCTTAATACATTTCCTACATAGATATAAAATCTTCAAATTAGAGTCTGGAGTGTCAAAAATAGAAATAAAAAAACAACTCTGTACCAAGCTTCCCACTTGTCATTATTTCCAAAGCTATTCCTCAGACTCCATGTCTTCTACAGACAAAACTGCTGAGTTGAATGATTAACTATTTGTAGCCAATTAATTTATTAAGCATTCCATGTTGAGCCCTTCTAAAATTGTTTTAGTGTCCTTATAAAGATAGACGTATCAGTAACTTATCTGTGCACTTAGTTATCTCTAAAGAGAAGCTGTATTTCCACAAAGAGGCATCTTTTGAAAGGAAAGCACAGTATTTCCTGACTTCCAATGCCTTAATTTAATAAAGGCTTCAGTTTTGCTTTGTATCAAGGGAATTGGTATTTCTGATCATTATTCTAATGTAGTAACATCTAGTGCCAGTTTGTTTAAAACACCACATCTTTCTCCTGATGAAAAAGTCTTCACTTATGAAGAGTTATTGGAGACTACCAATCCTAAAGATGAAATCATAAGATTTCAAGGATGCATGTGAAAGTTATTTTGTTACTCAAATTAGCACCAAAAAGAGAATAAAACCGAATTTTAACACACGTACAAAACCTATTAAGAATTAAATTTAATACCTAAACTAGCAGGGGAATGTGTAAATTGTTTTAGATTATGTACAAACAGTTTATACTTTTTTCATTTAAATAAAACATTGATAGAAACATCACTTAGTACAGAACCCAGTCATCTTCAACTACACCAAGTTTCTGTCGCAGCTTCTAAAGTAATACACCAAAGAGAACTATTACTTTCCAGATACTGAAAAATATAGGCCATAGTCAAATAATATATTCAGTCACTTCTATTCAAATAATAAGTATCAGCTAAATTTTCAGTGCAAATTCACTTCAGAATTAATGTTGAGAATTAGTCTAGCTTGGCATCAAAGCTTTCTATTTATTTAGTGTAAATTTATCCTTACAGAAATAAATAAAACCAGTAAATCACAAAGTAACTGACCTGAAAGTCTTTAATCAGATTATTAAATTATAAACATCAATCTACAAAACACAAACAGTCTGCTTGTATATTTTAAAGAATCCTAGTTTTCATACCCATGAACAAAATGTAATCTTATACTGTTCCCTGGAGCTCGCTCTCGTCTCTTAGAAGCTGCAGTTTTTCTTTTTTCTTTGCATTGCTCTTTAAGTTGAGGTAGATCTTCTTTGTAAACCTTTAAGAAAGAGCACACTTACAAATTAAAAGATTCGTAAGAAATGAATGTGTCTGAGAATTCAACCACAGTTACGACCCACATCTATGTACTACCGACATCAATGAAAAAAACCTCCAGTAACTGTAGCTGGTTATTGTATAGTCTAGCTTGCTTTTAAACTACACCCAAAATTCTAATAGAACATGCTAGGAACACATGTAATTACTTTTTTTTTTCTCTACTGAATCTTAGTATTTTGAAGGCATCAGGTAATAAGAATCCTAAAGATTTTGGTCAGTTTCTGCTCAGCTCTCAGTCTCAGTTTTAAGATTTCAATAGGTCTTCATAAAAGACCAACTTAAAGCATGGGAAGCTTTCCAACTGCCATTAAAACTAAAATACTTACCTGTCGACGATAGGTGATCTGTGTCTCTTGTTCAATTTCAGAGTCCAGCTCTGGAACATCAGACTGATCTGAATCCGATTCATCACTATTAGAATCAACCAGACTCTCTGCCACCAAGAAGAGAGAAATAGAAAATGAAGCAACCTAAATTACAGACCAGAAAGTGTTTAAAGTAACTGCATAATGTTTCTGATTTGATAATCCATGCCTAAATTAACTGCAACATAAACTGCTAATAATTGACGGGCTGACAGGATCAAGTCTGGTGATATAGTAGAAATAATCCAACTTGTAAGTATGGTAATTTTGTTTGGTTGGTTTTGGGAGCAAGTTAGTTTTAAGGCATTAATATTCTTTCATCAACATTAATGTTAGAAGGAAAGTAAGAAATAGAATGAAGCAATGAGTATAAAGCAGAAACTAAGACTTGCAAAACACAAACAAGATAACTAAAAGGCTCCAAAGAGAAACTTATGGGTAGGCGTGCCGTTGAGGTACGTAGTAATTCTTCAGGTATGTTAGGAAAAAAAAAAATCATATATAGGAAGGAAGTGGTAAAATTCTCAGTGACTATGGAGAAAAAGAGTAGTCATTTAACATTTCTGGTTTACATCTAGGGAAAGCTAGATAATGTTGTAGCACAGAGTTTCATTTCAACAGAAACTGAAAAGAATGTTCTGGCTGATAAATGATAACGTATTTGGATCTTTCCGCAACCTTTGATTGAATGTTCCATATTTTTGATTAAGAAACCAGTCTAGAACAAAAATGGATTTTAAAAGATCTCAAAATGTAATTGCAAAGAAAGAACCACCACTCAGAAATGTTTCTAGAAATATGCAATAAAGAGCAATCTTTGGAGCTGTACTACTTAACATTTTTATCAGTGACTTAGAGAAAACCAATATTGCTACCAATAAAGGCAGCAGATTATAAAGTTAGAAAAGCCATTAACAGGACAATTATCACTGGTGTGGTGACAAAACAGATGTGCATTGCACATACTGTCCAATAGCCAGAAGCAAGGTTATATATCCAGGAACAAGGAATCTAAAAAACACTTAATACATAGAAATTTTATCTTGGGAAGCAGTAGCTAATGAGAAATTTGGGTCATGGGAAATAATTAGCTGAAAATGAATTCATACCACGAAGGATTAAATCATGTAAAGGCTTTTTGACGCATCATCAAGGAGATTAACAGAACCATTGCTACTTTCTGCATTCGGCACTGAGAAGGCCAGCACTGAACCAGCATTCATCTACTCATCAGCTGGGTCCACAATGATACATCTTCATTTGATTTCAGCACTTAAAGAGTGAAATAGCCTATTTCATTGTAACTCTATATACTTATTTCCCCAAAGGACTATCTAAATTCCTTTAGGTATTTCCAAGTAAGGCACACAGTTAATTGTTTGATTTTGGGAAACTCAGTTATGAGAACTATTTCTGTATTAGTTACTGGTGGAAACATGGTCTACATTTTTTTTCAGATATTAAACATCTATAGTCTGCTTTAAAAAAAAAAAAAAATTACAATGTGGAAATTATCATCTAAATAATTCAAAATTTTAATCAAATGAATATATAATTATTTTTTTTTTTTGCAGTGACATCTGAGCTTTCAGATGTTGACAATTTAGTAAAGGATGATATGTACAGTATTCATAAATTCATATCTATGACCCAAACTTTCACATTTTCTCTTTGCAAAGGGAACGCAGTGCTGAATTATTTTCACAGTCATGCTAGACTGAGAATACAGGGTACAGACAAGTATTAGGCAACGTTATCAGGTACTCCAGGCAGCTGCAAAGTTTAAAGAATAACGATTTTGTGCAGATTGACAATTCTGAATATTTATTTCTATACTTGCACCCCAAAATTTTACTTCTCTTTTTAGCCTCCCCTCTCCCCATTCTTTTTTCTTTTTTTTTTTTAAATAAGTTACTTACCTTGGGGTGCTATATGAAGAGAATCCTTCAACTTTCGGTCAGGAACAAATTTCCACTGAAAGACAGAATGATCGGCTCCTCCAATAGAAACAACCCACTGGTGATCATGTGACCATCTGACATTTGTCACATGAGCAGAATGACCAAGATATTTCTTAAACTTTGCTCCTAGAACAAGAATAAAATCTCTTTCAATATATGTGGAATAAATGTTTGAGAAGCACTTCAGGAAAATATATAGAATCATAGAATGGCTAGAGTTGGAAGGGACCTTCAAAGGTCATCTAGTTCAACCCCCCTGCAAGGAGCAGGGACATCCCTGACTAGATCAGGTTGCTCAGAGCCTCATCCAACCTGGCCTTGAACGTTTCCAGGGATAGGGTTTCCACCACCTCTCTGGGCAACCTGTTCCAGTGTTCTACAACTCGCATTGAAAAAAATTTTTTCCTAATATCCAGTCTAAATCTACCTCCCTCTAATTTAAACCCATTACCCCTCATCCTATCACAACAGGCCCTACTGAACAGCCTCTCCCCATCTTTCCTGTAGGCCCCCTTGAGGTACTGGAAGACCGCTACCAGGTCTCCCTGGAGCCTCCTCTTCTCCAGGCTGAACAGCCCCAACCCTCTCAGCCTGTCCTCATAGGAGAGGTGCTCCAGCCCTCTGATCATCTTCGTGGCCCTCCTCTGGACCCTCTCCAACCGGTCCATGTCCTTCTTATGTTGGGGGCTCAAGGAACCCTTATAAAAAGTAGGGGTTTTACTATGGAATTCTAATTACTAGTGATATTTTAATTAACAGCAGAAACTTTTTGCAGTAGTGACAAATTATAATCTGTCTTTAAGATACATTTTTAAATTTGGATTCCAGGATATAATATCTTTAACAAGCCAAATACAAAGAGAGAAGACAGGATAGTGCTGTACGAGGTGTACTACAGGAAGATTTTTTAAAATTGTATCATATTAATTTTATTTTATTTTCACAAACCAAGATTTTTGCTAATTATTATTTCTACATTGAAAAGATGCAGTTATTTAAATGTTAAATGATGTGTATTTAGCTCTGTGAAAACACCCCCATACGTGTGATCATAGCACTGGTTGCCACTGTTTGTGCAACTTGAGTGCTAAGCAGTTCTAGCAATTTGTATCCTCACATCTTTAGTAGTAATAGTACTGGTTGTAGTTGTATAACTACATCAACTTAATATTTTACATTTACTGCTACATAATTACAACACAATCATTGGATCAGTTACTAAAAATAAGTTTCTAACAACACGCTATTATACAGATTCTTGTGTCTTTTCTTTGGTTTTATATTTCTAGTGCAAAATAGGAGGAAAAAAGGAACAAATTCTGTTTCCTTCAAATGGACAGAAGACTGTTTTCACCACCATATTTTTTTATTACCTCAGGTACTAATAAAAGCCTTATAACTTTACAAATAAAACTAGAAAGACCAAAATGAAATGTTTTTTTAATATCACCTTTTACAAAAGAAGTTGAAAAAACTACAGGGGAATAGCCAGCATTGTAGCCAGCATTAAACACGCTGCAAATTGCAACAGTGCAAATTTTGTTTCCCCTTTCAAAATTTAAAGCTTTGATCTAGTCCCCAGGCAAACATTTTAGGTTAACAAGACTCTTAAAAGCTAGGGAATATTTCACAGACTTGCTCTGATCATCATCATCGTGTTACAAGCTTGAAGACAGAGATCTCTGCTATTGACAATCTGTTACAGTTCAACTTGAACGGTGTCTAGAATGGAGTTGTTCAAACAGCTTTGAAAAAATGAAGACTTTCTCATCTAAAAAGATATACATCTCTCCCCTGCTTACTCAGTCCTGAACAGTAAACTTGAAAATCATATACCTTCCTTTAGACTTCAGTTTTAAAAATTTCACATGAGATCTGTCCTTTTTGCTAGTAAAATTTTGAGGAAAAATGCTTTGGAAAAGTTTTTAAACATCGTATGTACTGGCATACTCTGATTACAGGACCAATTTGCCCTTCACTTACTTCTGCCTCTAATCATTTAGTAAAGTTATTTTTTTCTAGTTCATAGCCCTAACCTCCATCACAGATCCAGAGGAAGGAAGAAAACTACTCAAAGACCAAGGTGAAATACTTAAAGATATGTATCTCATAAAAGGGTAGATATTACATCATCTCGTTAAATACTCTCTCTCAAAAAAAAAAGAAAAGATAATTATTTTACAAAACACAAGATATGTAAAACTTTTGGCTAACCTATTCAAAATGCAAATAAAATACTGTTACTATTGCAGTTGTCAATACACTAGCCTATTATTATTTTCCACCTTTGCGCTCAAACTAAACTTCTAAGAATAAATATTGGCCATTTATAGAATTCTCAAAAATGCATTTTCTAAAACCTTTTTTTGAATAACCAAAATTCAAAACTATATGTTTATAATTGAACTTAAAGGTACTACCTTTTCTTAGACATGGGTACCGAAAGAGCTTTACTATTCCATAATCATCTGCTGTAACCATAACTTGCCCAATAAAATTTGCATCCACAGAATTTATATCATTTATATCTGAATATTTGGGCCAGATTCCATTAACTTCTAGGCCAGAAACACAGGTCCATGATGCCCACTGAATGCCTTTTAATTCCTCCTTGTTTGTTACTTCTTTTCCACCTACGAACAAAAATAAAGAGCTATTTTTCAATATTCACTTAGGCAATTTTAAAGCATGTACATTTTTTTTAAATTCTCCATAAATCAAATCCAAGTGAGATGCAATTAAAATCTGACTTTTAAAACTGTCCTGATCTAGGATTCTCTATTATGACCAACAGTATCTTCAGTAAAACTTCTCAAGACTACTTAATACTTTGTAGTTTTTGTTATTTACCACTATCTGCTTTTAATCTCAAAACCATATATTAATATTATGTAATATACTAATTCTTTAATATTCCCCTGCCATAAAAGAGAAAAGGCACATTTGAACTTGCATTATCAGTAGACTGTCCAGCTAAATTTCATTTGGTATTTTTATTCATTTTGAAGGTTGCATGATCAAATCATACATGTATCACAACTTCAATATTTCTTTTGTTTCCAGTGAGTAATTCCTAACATTCTGGCAATCTTCTATCAGGTACTCTTATTTTCTCTACAGTTACCTAATCCCATTATACTTCCAAATTCATTTGCCTTCCAATTGTTCCTACCTCTTACAACTTTCTCACTTTAAAAGCTCTTTTAAGGTAAATTCCTCAGTTCTGCTACAAACATAATTCTAGAAAATCAGATGACTCCTCCAAGACACAATATATTGATTTTTCCACACATTCTAAAAAACATACAGTGCAAGCAAATGAAAATCCATTTAATATCAAAGCTCTAATAAGTACAAAGCTATTAAGCTATTGCAAAATTGATTTTGAATGCAATATTCTTCTTTTTCTAAAAAAAAAAAAAGTGGGAGCAAAGATTTAGTTCTGAGAAATAAAAGAAAGTAAAAGCCAGCATTTCTACCACTAAAAGATGCATTAGAAAGATGAGTAAACATATAAGGATAAGAATATTTAAGTAACTTTGCCAGAAAATGCTGTACTTATTCAAATATAGCAAATATTTATAAGAACTTAGAAAAAAAAATTCTCTATAACCTAGTGCTTTGAACCAGAATCTGTACCTGGCTGTTTTGATGAAACTATTATATATTCTTTCTGAATAAGTAACAAATATCATAAAGGCAACTCAAAATCTTACTTGGCATCCTGTAAAAAAGTCTCTTCCCATTGCCATCATTGGTCTGTAAGTATTTACTGTCTGAAGACCAATCCATATGGGTGATGAAACTTAAAGATCCAATACATTCCCCAACTTTCTTGTATCGCTGAACAACACCATATATATCCACAGAACTGTCATTGGAACCAACAGCTAGGAAATTCCCATCTGGTGAATATTTCAGTTCGTGAATAGCTTCTTTCCTGTCTTTGATATGAACAACCTCAGTCATATCTCTGTAGTATGAAAGAAAGCATGCCATAAGTATAGAAGAGCCTGATCATATTGTCAAGTTCCCACTTTTAAAAAATGAACAAAATTGTGAAATGATGAAGTGAACTTTACTATCATATGTGCAAACACAATACTGCTACTTTTACCATTAGGTAAGCGCTTCATGGCCAAAAAAAAGAGAAGGGAACAGTGACACAAGAAGGTGCTGCACCAGGTGCAGGGGAAGTGAACAAAAGGAACTGTTCAAGTTGGGTCCACAAAAAAAAAAAAAAAAATTCAGTTAGATTACTAGATCTTTATTCACTAAGGGAAGAAAACTTCACTGGCATGAGACACAAACCTTATTTTCCCTTTAAAACTGCGGGATCAAAGCAACAAGGCACCACTGGTTTTGTATGTGTCATGTGCTGACAAGCAGCATTCCAACACATGGAAACAATTTAGGAGGTAATGAAAATTTATCTCTTAATAGTTCAAGAATAATTAATAAAGCTAAAACCTTAATTAAAACACTCCCTAGAACAGTGTCATTCTTTGCAAACAGACCAATATACTTTTTCAAATGCGTCGCTATGGAACAACATGAAGTGCATACATTTAAAAAATCTGAGTACTCTCAAGATCACCAATTTAAAACAGAAATGTACGTGATCTCCTCATGTATGGTCACTACAGTGTCAATATACATACAATTTGTAGAACTAATTAGATAACACGTTTGAAAGAGTTAATACATCTATTTTTAATTTTTGTAACATACCTGACTCGAAGCACAGTGAAAGAGCCATCCTTCATTCCAAGAGCGAGATGGATTCCATCCGTACTAACCGCAGCACAGCGGATCGGTTCCTCCATATTGCACCGGGCAATCAGAGCATGGTCTATTAAACTCCAAATTCTAAAATAAATTAATAATTACAAATGTAAGGAGTTGTTTGTAACTGTGTCATAGATCGCATGAAGCCTGCAATTTCTGCAGGATGCTGGATGTGGTAGTGTGCTGTTTTAAAATAACTTTCCACATGGAAAAGCTAAGACCAAAGTGTGAATTTTGCATACAGCAAAGAATATTCTTACATTTAAATCAGCAAGAAAGTATCTAATGAGAAAATGCAAGGGAAGATTAATTCTGTTTGACTTTCAGAATATAAAAAGAATGACAACATATGACAATACATACTTTTAGATCATTCTGTGAAAATTTTACTATTTTGTTAATCATCTTAGCCAAGAACAACAATAAAGAACAATAAAAGACTTTGCTCAGTAGACATACCCTTTCCTATTAAGTCACTATTCATAACTCCTTACATATAAATGGATAATACTATAACATGTAAGTTCTTACTACAAGATACATTACGTCTACCATTACATGATATATCTGGAATTCTAGAGCATTACTTCAATATTGATAATTCAACTACTGTTTTGCTTGACCATGTTATACTTAAGATACTTAACAAAAATGCCAACACATATAATTTCTACAAAAGAAGAGAAAAGGTGTTTTTGACAAAAAAAAAGATGAACTTGTAAAAAGGAGTAATTTACTGGGTTTTCTCAGAATATAGATTATATTTACTATGCAAGCATTAGTTTGAAGAAACACCCAAGGTAGAAGTTAATTCACAGCATGTGAAAAAGTGAACACGGTAACAGTAAAAACTGTTCCTGAAAAGGAAACACTTACAGGATACATGTGTATGAGTGCTTAATGTCAGGCTAAATTGAATTTTTTCAAATTTTGTACATTTCATTTTTGTGAAATATACATTTCCACTATATTTTATTACTGGAGAGCACTAATTTCAAGCATAACTTAACTGGTTCAGAAGCACTTCAATGTCACGTTTTAATACCTTTAAAAAGTATACATTTCAATTATCTACAAAATGAGCTGTTTGTATAAAACTATATGCACTTAAACAAACAAACAAACAAGATTTAACCTGACTGAACGATCATCACTTCCAGTCATTGCTAGCGGTTTTGTAGGATGGACAGCCAAAGCCCACAGTTCTCCTTCACAGTGCCCTTGCATTATCAGGAAAGGCTTATTACGCTCATGCACCACAATTTCAAAAATTTCACTATCTTGTGTCCCAACAAGTATATGGTCTCCTCTCCAGCAAACACTTCTTACAGACAGACCTGTAGAAGAGATTGTAACAGAAATACACATCCTAAGAATTTGTGAAATAAAGGTAACGTAGCACATGACAAAACATAAAACCAAGCAAACGTCAAGAAGTATCCATATATCTTCTCTTATTCCTTCATTTACTCCTTTCATCTATTCCATATAACACATATTGCCCCTTGGAACATTAACTTTTCAAGCTCAGTATTACAAAAATTCTAAAATAAAATGTGAGCCTTATTTTAATAAAAGCCATGTAGCCAATTCTTATGTTACAAGATCTCTGAGAGAAAAAAATAATACTGACATTTGCATCTGAAATTACACATTTAATGTCTTTAAATTTCAACAAAGGTAGCAGACAATATAAATTACAGTTTCTGATCAAACCATGGACCTTACTAATAGCTAGATGAACCTAAATTATATAACTGACAGATGCATCAGTGGAGCATGCATTATATGTGAGACAGTCAAAGAGGCCAGTTCTCCCCAGCTTGTTTCTGAGATGCTCCTCCTAAAGTAAATCCTTGTAACATCTTAATAGTACCTGGAATTATTTTTCCCACTGAATAGAAACTATAAATAAATGAAACAACATAAAAGGAGATGAAAAGGGTTACAAGACAGCCATCAAATGCACAAATAAAACTCCCACCATATGAAACAGAACTAAAAGACATGCTTCAGGAGTGCACTCGGTGCACTTCAGCTGTGGAATATTAGTCTACTGAACCAGACTAGAGCTAATGCCCCTCAAACACCTTTGAAAACGCATGTATATTGTGCTACTCCAACCCTCCACACCAACTGTTTTGCTTTACAGATCTGTTCCTGTTGTGCTGTACTGGGGAATATAACCACCTTACCATTCAGCCCTATAATCTAGATATTATATGGTGTTGTGGTTTTGTTTAGTGAAGGGGGGCCTAAGGTGGTAGCTTCTGTAGGAAATTGCTAGAAGTCGCTCCCCTTTGTTCAGTGGACTCGACCAGGCCCTAGGGCGGACCCGCTGCTGGCCAAGGCCGAGCCGATTGGTAGCAGAATGTCCCGTGATGGCGCCTCTGCGATAACGTATTTAAGAAGGGGAAAACAGGAAAAAAAAAAAAGAGAAGAGAAGATGGGAAGAAGCTGAGTGGGGGCAGAGGCCCAGAGGGGGAGGCGCAGGCCTCTGAGCCTTGCAGGCCTCACCCTCTGGCCTCTCGCCAGGCGGCCGACTGGGCCCAACTCAGCCCGGCCTCGCTGCAAGAAGTGGAGAGGAGATGAGATGGATGATGTGAAGAGATTCTGAGAGGCATCTGCCAGCCTGTTGTGAAGAATGAACTTTTCTTGTGAGAGAAACAGCTGTAGACACCAAGGTCAGTGGAGAAGGAGGGGAAGGAGTAATGTGGCTCCTGGCCAAGATTCCCCTGCAGCCTGTGGTGACGACCATGGTGGAGCAGGCTGTGCCCCTGCAGCCCATGGAGGTCCACGGAGGAGCAGAGATCCACTTGGAGCCCATGAAGGACCTCGCACCGGGGGAGATGGATGCCTGAATGCGGCTGTGGCCCGTGGAGGGCCCGCTGGGACAGCCGTTCTGGAGAGACTGCACCCCGTGGAAGAGATGACCCACGCTGGAGCAGTGTAATGAAGGACTGTGGCGTATGGGTGGGACCCCACACTGGAGCAGGGGAGGGATGTGAGGAGTTCTTCCCCCAACTGTGAAGCAGCGGTGTAAAACAACGCGTGATGGACTGACCACGACCCCTATTCCCTCTTCCCCCCTGTGCCGCTTGGGGTGGGAAGGCAGATAATGTTAAGCTCGGGAAGAGGGAGGGATGGAGGAGGTTATCTTGTTTTTCTGTCTCATTATCCTCCTAGTTGTAGTAATAAATGAATAGTTTTCCCCAAGTCGAGTCTGGTTTTGCCCGTGATGGTAACTTTAAGGATTTCTCCCTGTCCTTATCTCAAACCTCGAGCCGTTTTTCTTAAATTATCTCTCCCTGTTCTCTCTGAGGGTGGGGGAGTGAGAGAGAGACTGCGTAGTCTGGTCTGAATTGGGGCTGAACTACGACATATGGCTATATTGTCTACAGTGATGAAAAACAAAGAAAGAAATAACAAGAATCTTTGATGAAGAATGATTAAGATGTGGTTTAGTAATTTCAAACTTCTTATGGTAGACGACGATATTTTGAAAAAAAACTTGACTACTTGGAGATATATCTAAACTAATTGCTCTGCAAGGCATTCACAGGAATACAGAACTTCAGTTCATGTTCACGGATAAAATTACCAAGTGGTGAAGTACAGGAGCAGCCAAAAATGCAATTAAGAAAACAAGTAGAAAGACAGGTCATAAAGGCAATCATCAAAAAGATACAATAAGAGAAAAGGCTGAAGGGAAAAGATTCAGGAAACTGAATTTATTAAAGACAGGATTTTTAAAATCCTGTCATGGGCATTTGACAAGTCCCAAAGATGAGGATCAAGTTCACATAAGTGATCAAGAAAAACCAAAAGAGTTCATGGTAAGAGTCTGTTCCACCAAAAGTAAAAGAGACAATCTGGAGTGGAGAACAAGTTTGAAAGAATGGAACAGGGAATGAAACATAGCTTTCAACTACATGCCACAGAGCTAAGAAACAGCAGCTGGCATTTAAAAGCACTCCATCTTGTTGCCATATTTCACAATCTTGGTGGGAACGCCAAGTCAATTACAGAATATAAAGATTTAACTTGTAATCAGTTACTTATTGACCCTGCATGCACATTGCCAAATTCTTGCCAAGACATTGGAAAATAACAAAGTGACTGGAGGCAAAGAAAACCAAATGCCAACAGAAGTGATATTGTAAGTGACATTAGTGCTTCAGTGTACATTTCTATTATTTTCTTGAATCACTACAGCAACAATATCTAGAACATCAACGAAACATCCTATAGACTGCTAGATGTAAAATTGTAGCGTGACACAAACTGTAACTGAAGTCATAGGTATATGTAAGCAGCGTTCTAAGTACTAAGAAACTGTAGGAAGCTAATGCAATTTCTGTACTTCACTGTTTTATACTGCAGATCTTGCTGTCTCTTCTAAGCTCTCTTAAAGCATTACTCTTCCCTGTTAAAAACTGTTGTGCTATAGAAAAGACCTGGTTACTGGTTTATTGGTCTGAAAGAAAAAGAATTAAATCTCTGTCTACAACATCATAGTATGTTTTACATTAACTTTGAAGGACTACATGACCTTCATACTAACAGGCATGATCAAATTTCTTTTCTAGCACATAGTTCACAGTAACATACATGAAACAATCTTTTTGGGTTTTTTTTAAGTCTCTTCTTGTTCAAAACATTGGTAAATTTCCTACCTTATTGGTATATGAAAAATGATAAACTTTTTTGTTACCTTTATATCCCTGGTCTGTTTCCCTGAGATCAATCACAGTAATTGGTTTAAAATTTAAGTCCCACAAGCGAACACAGCCATCCCTGCCACCAGTGGCAAAACCCTCTTCACATGCATTCATGCTGAAAATTCCTGCCTAAAGAGAGAATAAAGTTATTTTTAACGATATACACAGTCCATGCCAGTGTTGATTGTCTTCCTACCTTGTTATGTTGTTGAAAACAGCATAAACATATGCAACTAATACAAGCTTTAAATATGGAAAAGTCAGAAATGGAAACAAACTCAAAACGAGCAGAATTCACATTCATTGACAAACAGTGACAGAGAACCATTGCAATACTGCTTTCATCCTGATTGTGATGATTGTAACAATGTTGCTTTTTAGAAAGAGTTTAGTTTAGTTTCGTATCCTCTGGCCTTAGGGCCTGGTCCGAGTCTCACAGAGTCAGCAGGAAGATTCCCACTGAACTCCATTAGGCCTGGCTGAGGGCCTTTATTGCTATTATTCAGCTTCTATGCAATCAAGCAAAAAACATTGAGGACTTTTTTACATTTTAAGTCAAGGAAGAGTGATTTAAAATTTAAGTTTAGAAGTAAAACATTAGAAAAACAGGGATCACTTTACACTACTTAAAATACAGAATATAAGCTCTTATTTAAAGGTGCACACCAGGAAACAAAATCTAACACATTTTAACTCACTTGATAGATGTTTTCTTCAGAATAATAAAGAGCAAGGATGATACATCTATTATTAAAATAAAGATACTGTATCCACATAGCCAGTATATTGGATGTAAACACAATATATTATCTAAACAGCATACATCTTTTTTTAAATACTTACACAACTCACTAGTCTTATTTTCAGAAGTAGCTCACATATTTCAGTAAGCAAAGCTACTGAAAGGGCAACTTTGGCTAATAAGCCTGTGAGAAGCTAAAAAAATTGTTCTATATTTAATGAAAATATTTAATATTCAGGTATGACAAAAGAAAACAGGAGAGTATTAGGAAAAAAAAAAAGGAAGGGAAAATCTGTCTCTCACTCCTGTCCAAAAGAAGGTAGAACAGCCAATAACAGACATACACATTCTATAATACTGCTCTAAAATTTCACTTTTGTACAGAGCAAATGTAAAGTTCCAACAGTTTCTTTGGTTGTGGATCTGGATTTTAAAGTAATTAAAATTCAGCACATTAACCCCAAAAGTGAAAGCTATTTGCAAAGGACAGATTGGCTTTGGGGGGAAAACAAAGCTGTATATCTACAGAACACATTAGCATCCAGCATTGTGGCTTGTGAGAATTCCCAGGTACTCATGACTATTCTCTCCTACCAGGATGTTTTTTTCTTCTTAAATTATAACTAAGGAAAATATCGTAACAGACCGATCACAATGAAATATGGACTGTGTTTGCTTCGCCAGCATCAGATAACAAGGAGAGCATTTTTCAAATTTAGTAAAAAGAAATCTGTCACCTTTCACAAAAAAAAAAGCACAGAATGTCAAATGACAATCAAAACTGAAAGACTAGGGTGACTGAACTCAAAGTTTTTGACGTGCCATGTCCATCCTCAGGACACAGATTTCTAAGACAAGCCATATTTTCAGGAGCAGTACATGCCTAGTCAGAAATGTAGTGGAATTTTTAAGTCATAAGCAGATTAGAAGACTGACTCTCATTATCTCTAACGTCCTGAAAATCCTCTTTCTGTTTCTTTAGGAGCCTAGAGATTTTTGAAAATATAACCCAAAAATGTATTTGTTTCTCTGTGTGCATCTCTGTTTGTCTGGTTTACTGCATTAACCTCTAGTGTCATCCAGCAAATAAATGGCTAGAGGAATTTTTGCCCATTTTGTACCATATACTGAATTTTGCCCAACTTCTGCCATAGTTAAATCTATTAAAGCTCTTTTTGGAATACAACCTGGATAATAGAATTATTCTCTTTTCTCTAATTAACTCCTTCCAAAATCCATTATTTAATTAGTCAGTATTAAAAAAAGAATCAAACATTTGGCGATGTGGGAAGCTGGCTGAATGTTTTGAAGATTAGATCAAGTGGATCCAGGATTAATCTGTTTTCCATTCCACAGAATATCCTTATCTTGAAAAGGACATACTGGTTGTCAAGGAGATTTGGCAGATGTTGTGCTTCCTCAATCTCCTGAAATGCAACAGGACATTCTCATTTCAGTCTATGTGCCACTGGAAAAGAAGAATTAGATGAAACCTAGAAAAAAGGTCTCTTATTAATGGGGACTGTAAGTACCCAATGGAAGAAGCTGAGCTTAGCTACTCTTTGTTTAATTGTGAGGCCCACACTTAATGGGGAAAAAGCAGATTCTTTACTCTGATAGGTTGGCCTGTCATAATTCTTCCACTAAAACTTTCCTTTTAGAAACCATCAAGATCGTTAATGCAAATTAACTTTGGAGTTTTCATGCTTCTCTTAATCCTTCAGCCTGAAATTGTCATTAATGTAATTTGATTCTTGATGGTCAATAGTCTTTTAGCAGTAATGAGAGGCAAGCAGTTGCATTGACTTTGTTTGATCCAACTGAATCACGTGAGTAACAAAGATTGATTGTGCTCCTGAATCAAAATAAGTGATATAGATCAAATTCTTCCACTTTAAAAATTACAAAGTTTGAGATACAGACTGTAATTTTTCATTACACTTCCTAATGTATGGGAAAATTCTGGAAATAACATCTCAAATTGATCAGCAGTTTTCTCAAAATGTAGAGTATTTCCTATTTTTCCAATATAACCAGTTGGTATCACATCTGTTGTTGTGATTTAACCCCAGTCAGCAACTGAGTACCACACAGCTGCTCATTCCCCCTCCCTCGGGGCAAGGGGGAGAAAACTGGAAAGAAACTGGTTAACAGGGAAGGACCCAGATGACTGGAGGCCCACCAATGTCATGCTCATCTACATGAAGGGTTGGAAGGAGGATCCAATGAATTACAGGCCTGTCAGCCTGGCCTCGGTACCTGGGAAGATTATGGAGCAGTTCATCTTGAGTGTGCTCACCAGGCATGTGCAAGACAACCAGAGGATCAGGCCCAGCTAGCACAGGTTCCTGAAAGGCAGGTCCTGTTTGACCAACCTCACCTCCTTCTATGACCAGGTGACCCGTATAGTGGATGAGGGAAAGGCTGTGCATGTGACCTACCTGGACTTCAGCAAAGCCTTTGACACTGCCTCCCACAGGCATTCTCCTAGAGAAGCTGGTAGCTCATGGCTTAGACAGTTGTACTCTTCACTGGATAAAAAACTGGCCAAGCCCAGAGAGTTGTGGTGAACAGAGCTAAATCCAGTTGGTGGCCAGTCACAAACAGTGTTCCTCAGGACTCAGTTTTGGGGCCTGTCTTGTTTAGTATCTTTATCAACAACCTGGATGAGAGGATTGAGTGTTCCCTCAGTAAGTTTGCAGATGACATCAAATTGGGTGGGACTGTTGATCTGCTCAAGGGTAGGAAGGCTCTGCAGAGGGATCTGAATAGGCCGGATCGATGGGCCAAGCTGAACTGTATGAGGTTTAACAAGGCCAAGTGCCAGATCCTCCACTTCAGTCACAACAACCCCATGCAACACTACAGGCTTGGAGAAGAGTGGCTGGAAAGATCCCTGGTAGAAAAGGGACCTGAGGGTGCTGGTTGACAGTCAGCTGAACATGAGCCAGCAGTGTGCCCAGGTTGCCAAGAAGCCCAACAGCATTGTAGCTTGTATCAGGAACAGTGTGGCCAGCAGGAGTAGGGAAGTGATTGTGGTCCTGTACTCAGCACTGATGAGGCCACACCTCAAATACTGTGTTCAGTTCTGGGCCCCTCAGTACAGGAAGGACATAGAGATGCTGGAGCGTATCCAGAGAAGGGCAACAGAGCTGGTGAAGGGTCCAGAGCAGAAGTCTTATGAGAAGTGGCTGAGGGAACCGGGATTGTTTAGTCTGGAGAAGAGGAGGCTGAGAGACCTCATCATTCTCTACAACTACCTGAAAGGAGGCTGTAGGGAGGCAGGCATTGATCTTTTCTCCCAATTAACTAGTGGTAGGACAAGAGGAAATGGCCTTAAGCTGCAACAGGTCTAGAGTTGATATTAGGAAAAATTTATTTACTGAAAGAGTGGTCAAGTATTGGAACAGGCTGCCCAGGGGAGTGGTGGAGTCACCAGCTCTGAAGGTATTAAAAAAAACCATGTAGACATGGCACTTCGCGACATGGTTTAGTAGACAGGGTGGTGTTGGACTGCTAGTTGGACTTAATGATCTTAGAAGTCATCTTCTACCTTAATGATTCCATTCTATTCTATTCTAAAGGAAAACTCATGGGTTGAGATAAAGACAGTTTACTAGGACAGCAAAGGAAGAGATAATAACAGATACTAATAATAGTAATAATAATAATAGAATATACAAAACAAATTATGGACAGTTTCTCACCACCCAGTGACCAATACAGCCCATCCTGAGCAGCGGTCACAGAGCAGAATAGAGAATGATCTTGGAATGATCTTGAGTAGCAATTCTGGAATAGTGATTTCTGGAGAAAGTGAGCTCCCCACCAGTCAACCCTCCCTTATATACCGGGGCACGGCGCCTATGGTATGGAATACTTCCTTCGGCCAGTTTGGGTAACTCTACTGGCTATACCCCTCCCAGCTTCTTGCATCTGCACATTAGCAAAATCTGGGAAGCTGCAAAAATTGTTGATCTCTTAGCAACAAGTAATAATATCAGCGTATTATCAAATTCTTCGCATTCTACATCCCATACTAAATTCAAAACACAGTAGCTACCAGGAAGAAAATTAGCTCCATCCCAGCCAAACCCAGGACATCTGTGTTCCCTCAAATTAAAATTAAATAAAAAAAAAAAAAAAAAAAAAAAAAAAAAAAAAAAAAAAAAAAAAAAAAGAGTTGAATGAGAGCAAACAATGAAATAAATACACAGATCTACCAGAAAAGACAGCTGAAAGCTGGAGAAGTACAAGAAGAACTTGACAAAGATGGTCCCTACTGCATGAATATTTTGTGACTGCTTGTGTCCCAGAAGCTTCCAATAGTCAGGTGCTCTCAGGTTTCTTATTGCTGCTGGACCTATCTTGCCTCCAATGGATAAAAATCAAGTGTTAATTTATCTAAATGCAGTCATTTATATAAAATCCACCACACTAACTTTGACTATGCAATTTCTAAAACACACGACTGCAGTTAGCTATAATTAGGACCAAGCTTGAAAGATCACGTGGAAACTTCAGAAGCAACTGGCTATTACTGAGCAATATGGAGAACAGAGACATTATACCAGTTCAGTAAGAACTCCAGTGCCTTCTTTTTACTCCTAGATACAATTTGGGACATAGATGCTGACGTGTAAAGCAACACATACGTTGGGCACTTGCTCCAAGATACTGTCTCTGCATAGCAAGGAAACGGACTGCAAACATTTAAGGTTGGTGTCACTAAGTTGTCACTATTGTGAAATTTAATCTTCCTATCTAACTAACCACCCCCAGAACAGTTAAGAAATGGGCACATTACTATAAAAAAAATTAAAACAGTGGCCTTTACACATCTCATTGGCTGAAATAGTTACCTTTCAAATCCATGACTAGTCTAAGTAGCAGGAGAAAAGTACTGCATGACTTAATGTGTTAGTACATGATACCAGCTTAAGACCATTAATTTAAGTTCATTATATTGTTTCCATCTATATTTAATTAGTATTGAGCCAACTGACATAGGCGTGCAGTAGTTTTAACAGAGTGCCTGTTATTTAACCTTGAGCCTGTTATTTAACCTCAGTTTCTGACATCAATCCACACAACTTTAATGTGTACCTCTGAAAGACTATCTCAAAATAAATTATTCAACTGTTGAGAAAGCATCTTACGCACATTTACTATGCAAGGCAAGGGCATAGCACACAAGAATCTTTAAAATGCTCAGTGTTTTTAAATAAGCATATTATTTTGTTTTAATACCTGAGTAACACCTTGTCTATATATCTTAACAGTCACGGACTAACTTTAATTTAGAACATGTAAGATAAAATAATCTATAGTCTGTTCTTTGCACTGGTACAAAAAATGAGATAGCTAATAACAGATTATTATTTTTTTTAGCAAAAAAAATAACATTAACGTTCCAGAATCAGATGTACTGCCTAGAGATAACTTCCTGAAGCACTACCAGTGCTAATGAACTTACATATGTTTTCATGTTGCTCTCTTTTCTTTCTCCCTTTTAAAACTTTCATTATTAGTATTATTATTTAGGATAGATCAGCAAAATTAGAATTTGAGTTTCAATTGCCATCCATATGAACTCTGTGCCTTTACTCTTAACCCCTGTTAGTTTCCATCTTTTCCTACTTTTCATTCCTACTGCTACATTAAGTGAACTCTCCAGTTCTCTTCCAACCAATTCTCCTGGTCATCCCAACCTATCTGCTTTCAACTTTATTTCTACTGAAACTCAAATGGGAATATGCCGCTCTTCTTTCCTCTGTCTGCAGTTCTGAGTATTGCTGGGGCAGAAGACAGATAATCTGGCTTAGCTGTGAATTCTTCTTTTGCTTGCTAGTGTTAAGATTGCTATCTGTTTCCTCAGTAGTTTATACTGGGACAGAATGGTTTCTTTTTCACATTGATCTACTTTTAAAATAAAAATGTCTTTTCACCAAGGGTAACTGTAACAAAGGTAGCCAGCCTTTGAAAATAATCTGTTTTCTTTATTAATGCAGATCACTGCCAGCTGGACAGACTCTATCCCCACATCACCAACGTGCTTTAGAAAATGTTTTCCTGCATCTCAGATACCTACTGTTTGTCTACATTGCAAGAAAGGAATACATGGTATTTTACGTAAATAATGAGACAACTTTTCCTTGAATAAATTTTCAGTTTAACTCAAGTCTGTTGAGAAGCAATGATGCAGGCACGCAGAGATGACAACTCCAACACTAGCATACTGAAAGGAAATTCATACAAACTCCCTACCATGCACACACAGTGCTTTTAACAACATATGCACATCATAAGTGTTATCATTTACACTTGCATTTTATTTTAAAATAATAGATGAGAAGGACATTACTTATAAAACAACTAAATTATACTCTTATTCCAAGCTTCTATATTTTTGTGCTTACAACGGTCAGACAACATTATCCTTTAAGGTAATACGTTATTGCAAAACAAGGTTTCATTTCATTGGAAAGTAAGCTTCCAGAAGAGATTTCATTGGGTTTTTTCCTTTGAAATTGGTGAGATTTGTAGTGACTCTAATCTCTTGTGAAAATGAATTCCAAAGCCATGGACTAGTGACCCTACTTAATTTTCAGTACTGCAAAGTACAATTCCATTGAGCGTAAAGGACAGAGCCAAAAATAGAAGGCTAGACAAGACCTACTCCAAGGTCACCTGAGCTCCATCCGCTGATGCTACTGAAGATAAGGAGCAGAGCACTTCAAATTTGATCTTGCAGTCAACAAAGCACTACTACAGCACATACGGTAATAGAGCAATAAGCTCTCATCATCCTACATTGATTAGTTGAGTCATTTCACACTGAAACAGGTGAAAAGCATTGCATTATTCTGAGAAATAAAACTGTGGCAATTCTAAATACTCCAATACACAGGACAGCTGTCTCCTACAGCACTAAACAGGATGGGAGGGTATTTTCCTGATCGGTTTTGGATAGGAAACAAAGTATACTCTTTCCCCTGGGAATCCAGGTCTGCATATGCAATATAAACATTTTAAAAATTTCATTTCCCTAAATTTTGACATCAAAAAGTAAACGTCCACACCACCTTAGGAAGATATAGAATAGGATAAAATACTATTGAATGCTAAATACGAACACTAAAACCAGATCTGAAGGTATACAGTAAGAATCAGGAAACATTGGAAGGCTAAAATATCCCCTCATGCTTCTTGGTTTACAATTCAGGCCTTCCTGAATACATTTAATATTTCTACAGATGCATACAGGAGGGTATGCGTAAGTGTATATATATTATTTTTTAATATACATACACTTGTATGCATATAAAGAAATATCAAATGCAAAATATAGTCCAGGATATGTTTCCCACACTTCATAACTTTATTTTTGTTCATTATCAGATACATTGCCATTACACACCTGTTTGAGTAAGCACTTAAATCACTTTTAAATTATTAGTCAATTCATCAAGCCGCAACTGTCCTGAATGTACATTTCTAAATCATCAGTGAAGTAAGAGTTTCCTTATTACAGACTGACTGCAACCTTTTCCACATACATATCACTGTTTGTCCCCTTCATTCTACCTGATCAAATCATAGAGAGTGATTTTAATATTTCAGTTACATAAATGATCCAGTCCAATACTGCCAGTTAAAACAAATGCATTCTTATAAGAAAGAACAATTAACTGTTGATTTTTACCTACAATTTCAAAGCTGCAATATAGGAACTCATATGATTCCATTTTAAATGGTTAATAAGGGAACTTCAAATATTATCTAGAAAGTACAATGCTTTCTGAAACAAAAATCAACCTTCAACCAGCAAATAATACAGCTTCATGAAGTCATCTCAGCAGTTTTCATATCTCGTAGATTAAAACGACCAGAAACTGATTTGCTTTGTTTTTAAAGTGATACTTGGACAAGTTAAAAGTTGAATCTTGCATTATATTACTGTATATGACTTACTACCATGAGAGGAAATGAGGACTCTCATAGTTTGGCAAGCACAAACTAGATTGCAAACCACTAAGCCTTTTTTTGCCATCTACTTTAATAATATGCTTTGAAAGAATATGGAAATGTAATGAAAACTTACATAGCAAAAATACAATCACTACATAGTTGCATTAAACATTTTGATTAAAAGAAAATCGAACCAAACACTTGAAAAATTTTATTAAACTTTCACTGATATGTCTTCACTTTTCAAAGCTGTGTACTGTTTTAAAGCTGAATGAAGACAGTAAAAGGCAGCAACATAGGACAAGGAAGAGTGATAGAGTCAAGCTAAAATGACTGAACATCCATGCCTACAAACGAGCTAGGTGTTTGGGCTTACATTACAGTTCACAGAATCAGACTCTAAAGAGCGATCAGACAATCAGCCAGTAGACTCAATTCACAGAATAACAGATAGCTGATGTTGGAGGGAAAACTCTGAAGACCCTCTAGTCCAAATCTCTGCTCAAAGCAGGGTCAGGTAACAGCAGGTTGCTGTGTCCAGCTGTGTTGTATCTCCAAATGGACAGAGACGTGGATGGAGACTTCACAGCCTCTCTGAGGACCTTTTTCTTCATTTCAACACCAATTGCCTAAATATAGGAGTCCAAGCACTCTGAGATGTTTTTGGATTAATCAGACATCCACAAAAGAAAGTCAGATAAAGCAGATCCATATTCTTTGGGGGAGGTAGCAATATACTCAACTCCGGTATACAAAATGTCACTGCACCCACGCATGGGTAATTGAATAGAGTAATACATGTCTACCTAAGGGTAAACTTTAATGCATTCCAGGCTCTACTGATTACTAAGTCCTCCATCAACGATAATGGGAAACAGTACATAAATAGACACCCAAACTTATTTCTCAATCTAGCACTCACTTTCTATCATAACAGCAAACTTAAGAAACAGAAAGGGGAGAAAGACCAATATATTAAATTAGACATACTGAGTCTCTATCATTGAAATTGTTTAGGAACACAGACCAGGTGATCTTGCACTGCCTTTTCCAGTTCTCCAAAAATCTGTTTAATATTTTATATTAATTTAAAGAGATATACTTACAGCATGTGCTCCCTGTATTGTTCGTACAAGGTTGATTCCTTTCCATACATATATATCTCCATTCAGCGCACCAGAATAGGTCACTTCATCCCTCGCACAGGCTAGGCACAATATAGTCTGGAGATCACCAGTTTTGCCAAAAACACCACGTTTTGGTGTCAATGAATTCCCACACAAGCTCCAGAACTGCAACAAAGTGATTTAGAAAGATGGGTATTTCGCTAATATCCTGTAATTTAATATGTACCTACAAAAACACATCATCATTCATACCCTTTTCATTGCACTAGGTCTCCAGTTGGTTAACAACTTTTTATGCTATTAACTAACGTTATCCTTCCATAAAAATCAACATAGCAGCCTAGTTCAGAAGGAGTTTCAGGGTATCAGTATTAAAACAAATTGAAATTCTTCCAAATTATAACTTGTGAGTCAGTTGTATTTTCAATCATTTTTTAAAAGTGTTTCACAATAGAATTATCTGATATTTCTTTCATGTAAGACTTCCACTTTGCAAATGTTGCATTTGTACTTTGTTACTTTAGGCATTTAAAGATGCAAGCTAAGCTTGTAAGTTTCTGATAGGGTTGCCATTTGCTCTGTTTGAAAGCAGTTGGTTTTACTGTAAACTCACCAGTTCTCATCAGAACCAGAGATCACACAGAGCGGCCATCTAAGTTGGACGTATTTGAGAACTTTCTAATAAACCATTAGCATGTGATTACAGCAATCACATCCAACATGTACTAATCCTGAACTAAAGACACGCAAAGTCTCTCATCAGAGTACAATTCTTGCCGATCAAGTCTCCAGCTATACTCTAGTTTCTAAGATGTCTGCAGACAAGCAGCACTTGCATCTTCCCTTCAAACTCTTCTTTTCCAGTGCATATTTACTGGAAAGTCAACAAGCTGCTGGAGTAATCCAGTGCAAAATGTGAATGCATTTATTTCACCACTGCTAACAGGTTACTTTTATATTGTCTCAGCATGTTTCTCATACACATTACAAAACTGTATTTCACAGCAAGTCTCTCTGTTACCAATAATCTATTCAAAATTCTGAGCAGAAACTTCAATTAACAGAGGATAATGTAAGCAGTTACAATGAACAGATTTTTGTACTGGCAGTAATGTAATTAAGAAATAACCATATATTGATTAGACAGATCCCTGAATCTTAACTAGTATTTCTTTAACACAGGTCATAGATTATGTTGCTGCTTGAGAAGTAACTGCACAATCACCTCATAAATCAAACACCTAGTTCCAATATGGAAGTAGGCAGCATACTTAAGAAAAGCAATTCCTCAATATCTGTTCACTTGGAATTATCTACATAACTTGATTAAATAGTATTAAAAATTGCATAAAATATCATGTGGGGAAAAAATACAATTTTATTATGAACATGAAAGTGATTATCAATATCTGAAAGAACAAAAAGGAGAGATGGTTTAAGAAAAACATCAGCAAAAAACTCTTGCCTGATACAAATGCCTATAAATCTCTAGGATTCAGATTTTTAGTTAACATTTTCTCAAAGGAAATGCCAATTATTTTTAAAATGTTCCTGTTATTTAAAAGGGCTTCATAGAGTCTTAAAAGTTGCTCAAATAAACTTTTGTTTACCTAAATAGATACATTTTGACATCATAAAGCCATCTTAGATATACTAAACCACTGCTGACAAGTAACTGCTCACTACTGGCATACCAGTGCTTTTAGATCTTGAATTAGAAAAAATATCTTGATTAATCAAGCTACATGGAAATCTGTAAATGACACATGCTAAACACTATGCTAAATCCAAGATGCATGCAACCTAGCCAACACATTGAATACTTTTTCCAATAAACCATTAATACATATTAACATAAAAGTTCATTGTATAAAAAGCAATACATTTTTCCCACTGTAGGAACCTACGCATAAGAGCAATACAGAACTTTCAAGCTGCCATCTACTGCTGTTACGTGGTAACATAGAAGAGCAGTGTATGGGAGAAGGCAGTGACTTTAGGAAACATATTTGACCGCAAGTCAAGCATTGATAATCCTGCTGACAGAGTTAAACCTGAAAAAGAAGCTGTTTCTGCATGGCAGTTGGAACACTGATGAAACAATGTAGAGTGTCTCATACAAACATAGATTCATAAAAACACTGCTCGAAAAAGACATGAACTGTCTAAATTATGAATCCTCTAACAGGTACAGAGTGTTCAAAATGACAAAGGTAGGAATAACAGCAGGAAAAAGAAAAGAATTAAAACAAAGATCAAACATCCTCCTTTCTCTTTCCACTGTATCTTCGTACTCTCTCAAACTGTAAGAAATAGTTTTTCAACTCCTCTCCTATGAGGACAGGCTGAGAGAGTTGGGGCTGTTCAGCCTGGAGAAGAGGAGGCTCCGGGGAGACCTGGTAGCGGTCTTCCAGTACCTCAAGGGGGCCTACAGGAAAGATGGGGAGAGGCTGTTCAGTAGGGCCTGTTGTGACAGGACAAGGGGTAATGGGTCTAAATTAGAGGGAGGTAGATTAAGACTGGATATTAGGAAAAAATTTTTCACAATGTGAGTTGTAGAGCACTGGAACAGGTTGCCCAGAGAGGTGGTGGATGCCCCATCCCTGGAAACATTCAAGGCCAGGTTCGATGGGGCTCTGAGCAACCTGATCTGGTTGGGGATGTCCCTGCTCCTTGCAGGGGGGTTGGACTAGATGACCTTTGAAGGTCCCTTCCAACTCTAGCCATTCTATGATTCTATGAACTCCTTTCACCTCTGCAGCGTAACAACTCATTAATTGTTCAAGAATCAGAAACTTGAGTACTTGGACTCACCTTAACTGTGCGCATCCTCTCGTACGCTACTTGGGATTTCAAACAGCATGTTTTAGACAACCTAAATTTTAAATTGTACTACGATCATTACATACGATGCTACTGACAGCTGTTTCATTCCTTCTGCATTCCTTCTGTCTCCATCTTTTGAGCAGAGATGGTCTGTTTTCACCTGCATACATCTTGTAAAATATCTAGTGTAGTCAAGTGTAACCCATGATTGCAGTTCCTAAGAAGTAATAATATTCTTACAGAGGATCTTTCATACTACGATTATATATTCCTTTTAGATTCTATTTTTATATATTTTATAGACTACGAACTACTGCAGCTTAAACATTTTAGGAATTAACATCTATTTCATTACCTTGATGTGTTTTACGCCACAGCTGACAAGCTTGTTCGGCTGGTACAAATCCCACGAAATATCAAATATCTGCATAAAAAAAACCCAAGGATGTCAGCAGAGATGGCCTTTCTAGCATGACATAATTAAAAACAGTAAAAAACTTGTAGCAAATTAACAGGCAGTCTGAAATGCCTTAATGGGAACTACTGAAATGACTTTTTAATCCTGTCATTCAATATTGAAACTGACACGTATAGAACTGACACTAGTTCTGTTTGTTTGGTTTTTTAGGTAGAGTAATTACAACACATGATAAAACAAGATAAAGGTTCATTTATGTACTAGAAAAAATGAAGACTTTTTTACATTTTGATTTCCCATTTGGGGATTAGGGTCTAGGAAGTGCATTAATTTTGCACTTCCCCTACATGTTTGCAGTCTCAACAAACCATACACAAATAAATGGTGAGTTACATATTTTATTTTTTAAATAAAGGCATATATCTTAAATATCTTCATGTTTCTTAATGCATATCCAAGCTTTATGCAAATTCAATTTCCAAAACATAAAAAGTTCTTGTTCAGACATAGTTCTAGTATGTATAAACAGACATGGTACAAAAAGCTAAAATTACACTGACACTCAAATTCTTTAGTTATACTTACTCTGTCTGTATGACCAGGAGCCATTGATAACAATTTTCCTCTTCTCCAGTCCCATACACAAACTGTGTTTTTTGAATCCAAACCAACTGAGACCAAACGCTAAAAATGTCCAAATAAAATAAATAAAAAAATAACTCAATATATTAATGAAAGCTAGAGTAATAATTTTGAATGATAACAAATGCATAACATACTTGAGTTAGATGCAATAGTTACATTTCGATATAGAAGAACACTAAAGATACAAAGCTTCCACAGATGCATCTCTTCAGTTACAATACGATGATCACAAAGAAGTAAGATCTTCTTGGATAACAATGTATTCCTGATTTATAATGTTTAATATATAAAAATATATATAGACACATGGTAAGCAGCAGTCAGGAGACATTTGCAAAAAGGAATAAACTCACTGAAGTTAATGAAACTACATGTGTTTACCTTAACTACATATAACTTGCAGAAAGTACTTAATTTCTGCAAGTTCAGGAGATACAAAGAAAAAATATTTTCTTCAAACTTCTTGGAAACAAACAAAAGATTAAAAGCAGTTCATAGCTTTACTAGACTTTTTTTTGATTCTTCAAAAGATGTATGAGTAACTATTCCTTTCTGAATCTTTCTCAAACCAGAATCCAACAAGACCCCAAATGAACAAATTTCATTAAGCTCTTAATATTCAGAAAGAATCTGAAGCCAGTTAAACTGCAAAACCAGGAAGGACAAAAAAACTGTTTCAAGAAAATATCAAAAAATAAAAGTCTGAGATCTTCCTATGCTCTGCAGCCTGTCTTTTTTTTTCAACTGTGAAGGTATTTTGCACAGATTTCTTTACACAAATCTTTGACTGTATTAGCCAACAGTCCACTTTTACTGTATCTGTTAATCACTGAAAACGTTATTTTTCCTACAGAAATTCTCAACAGAAAGACTAACATTATTAAAGATCAGATAAAAAGAAACTGAGTGATTTTGAGTTTTGTTTTTAAAGAAAATCATCTCTTTTTGTTCAATTTATGCATGAATTATGACATCTTAATTTTGATAAATTGAAGTCTTGCAAATCTTTAGGACAAAGGTATTTTCACTGTTCAGCAGTTAATACCTACACACACCAAAAACAAATCTAGTTTCCATTTCTATGTTGATTATCAAAAGTGAGTTTGTAAAAGCAAAAGCAAACCCCAAATTTATTAAAATTTTTTCCCAGAGACTGAAACCAATTCTCAATAACATTATTTCTTCACAGTCTGAAAAGGTTCAAGATTATGAAAAGAAAAAGAAACAAGTTAAATACAATTGCTATCCATGCTCCCTATTTATTAATGCCTACTTCAATTTTTCAGATATTAAAAGTCCAACTTGGGTGATGCTTTTCCAGACATAAGCCAATTCACTGACTTCTCAAAAAGAGACATTAAATGATGTCCTCTGTTCTTCTAAGAACTAGAAAAATCTTGTAACCAACCAGCACACCCACAGAGTGGAGTAGAGCTCAGAGAAGAGCAAACACCCCGCAAGCTTGGGAAGGAATGTATCAAATCAAGCTGAACTTCTCTCCACACCAGGGAGAGTAGAGGGTAACCGTGGTGTTACAGAACAAAGCTGCACCAGTGAATTATCAGCTTCTCCAAGACAATTAACAAAGGATACTAAATAACAAATAAATAATGTCTGATAGCCAGACCAGTTTGGAGTGTGTATGTGGCATAGACCAACAAGTATAAAAACTGAACAACTAATCAAACAATGCCCTCTTTGAAGAGGTCATTGGGCTTGACCTGACTTCAATCGACATATTCCTTCCTAGTGACTTGAGATGCCCAGCATTGTGGCATTGATCATACAGAAACCAGTAAATAGGAACCACATTTTTCTTGTGATTCACCTGTACATTGCAATTGCTCATGCTGTGATTTCAGTAGATGGCTGTATCACTCTACTAAATCAAAATTCCATGTAATGCCAAATATATCAAATAAGAATGTTTAATATCAAACATGAAACACTCCTAAAGAACCTGGTCGGCAACTCTGACAAATCTGGATTTAAAAGGATAGGCAAGATGTAAACATATTTTGAAGATCTTTCTGAAACAGATTTGTGTTTTACTGTATTTCCATATGGAGACAGTTCTGGAGATGCAGATCTTGAAAAACCTGTATCCAGCTTTCCTTTGGGACCACAAAATTCTAATAAATGCCACAAAAAAGGTGATCATACAGAAACACTGAGAAAAGCAGACAGTCTAAATTCTGACCATTTACAGTTTTAAACATAAGAATCAGTACTAGGTACTCCTCAAACAAACCACAGATCTACAGTCCCATATACAAATCTCTCCAATATACACAGAGGATGCATAACTCCCCCCCCATAGGGGACTTCAGTCCTAATAAGATACATTTTGATCATAAATTGCTGAGGCTGTTCAAGTGAGGAAGTGCCACAAGTTTACGTAGACAACAACAACATGGTGAAAAGATATCGCTGTCAAGTAGAAATGACGTTCCAGAAAGAAGCTGACTCTAGATGTTGACTCTTTCAACAATGAGAAACCTACACGATAAAATCTGTAGATGATTCCAACAAACTCAAGGCATCCCTACAACAATTCCAGAATGTTTTAACAGAAACAACTTACAGCTAGGCTTTATTCCATTTGTGTTCAATAGGGTTCCACTTTATATTGTCTTAATAAGGACAGCAACTGGTCTCTACAATACATCCTCATTTGAGAAAGCAGTAGGAAGCAACAGATACTGACCTTTTTAAAAAGCAAAAGGAACTGAAAATACAGCTAAATCTGAATACCACATTGCAAGGCTAAGTGGGAGGGGAAGAAGCGCTGCATAAGACCAAGAGAGCACAACAGCAGAAAAGGGACTTTCATGGCTAGTATCTCTTCAGCTGCTACCTAATGTGTATTTTCCATTTCTAATACATCAATCAAGAAAGCCTTTTTACTCATAGAAGCAAGTGTCTGGTAAAAAATATCTCCCATGTAAGCAGCAGCTCTGAGAACCAATTTACTACTCAGAGAATGTTTTAAGGTAACAAAATTATAATCCAATAAAACATTTTTCTTGACTCTTAGATCCAGAATACATGACTCTGAACAAACAACCAAAACGTGGAGAGCCACCAATGCATACCAAACGCATGGCAGAGAAGGAGATAGTGCCTGAAGATATTCAGAGTCCAAGACAAGTAACACAGTGGGATTGCCATCATTTTGTGCACAAGACATGTCCCCACACAGAGGAGGTCCATTATCTCCAACCATTTGGTGTAACCCTCAACTGTGTCCCACAGACGACAAGAATCTCCCTACCACCTTATCTTCACTCAAAACTCTTTTGAAGTTATACTTTTCCTGACAAACATGCATATTTGTCAGTCACTACTAATGCCAACTTCTTTTCTTCAACTTGAGAATAAGCAGATAAAACCCGAGTTAATACACTTCCTTAAAAAAAGAAAAAGCTACATAATGATTTCTGACAGATAAACAATGTATTTGTTTGGAAAAAAAAAAAAAAGAATGTTAATTACATACCTGACCATCTAAATCAAAAGCCAAGCAAGCTATACCATGTGTGTGAACATCTTTCAGAACAGATACAGTTTGCACAGTGTACGAGTCCCACACGCAGATGTATGGTTCTTTTCCAACTTGACCTGTTGCCACCAACACACGTTCAGGATGCAAAGCAAGGCTGCCAAAGAAAAAGATATAAAATATTTTTGCATGAAATTTTTACATTTACCTAGTTGGCTGCAATACTATTTTTCCTTAAAAATTATTCCACAGTATTTTCCCAATGACAGTAGGTATTAATGAGTCATCTTCTACCACAGATTCCACAATAGCTGTAGAATGCCCTTAATAAAGTACATACTGGCACCTTTCCTGAATTTGAACCTTCAAGCCTCCACCAATTAAACTGATTGCAGAGTAGATATTAATCCTCTGTTCCAAGACACAGAGTTTATTAAGTCAAGTCAAATTTTCATGCACTAAAAAAAAAAAATATCTATTTTCCCTTTCTTTCTATTTCTAAGCATTCAAAAACACAAAGGACGGGCAACAAAAGTCAGTGTTTAGCTAACTACACATCTATCACCAATGAAGAGAGATACGCATCTCCAGAAGTACTTAATTCCACATACGACGTGACGTCCTTTTCATGAGAGGACTGAATAGCCTTCTGAAGTTCCCTCTTCACTTATCGTACAGCAAACCAAAGCATGAGAAGCTTAGACTAGATGTTATGACTTGACTTCAGATCACTGAACTGAAGCAAGACAAAAATCACCTTACATGTCTTAATTTTAATACAGAACAATTGAGAACAGTTGATTTTGAATAACATTGCAGAGAATCTTCTAGTAAGTTTGTATTTCAGGGTCTTTCAAAGTCCACAGAGGACCATCACAACTGTTTTGTCACATCTGCTAGAAAGCATGCTAGTCAGCAAGATTGTTTATTTATGCAAGCAAGCTGCAAGGGGAGACATAAGGTCTGAAGATTCATATTTCATAATACAGAACAGTAAGAATATATTCTAATAAAAACCCAAACGGGCTACTGAATGACATTCTACACAGACTAGGTACAGCAGTCCAAAAATAATGTGAGCAACACCACATGTGAGTCAGGAAGACAAAATTTTAAAAGTTGGCTATTTAATTTGGCTAAAAAATTTCCTCACTTAACTAATGACAGAGTAACAACCTTGACAGACTGGCAGACAGAACCACTACCATATACTAAAGGTACTTATCTTCTCAACATCACTAGGAGAGAAGAAAGGTTAAGCACTTTGCAATGGTAGGATGATCGTACACCTGAACATGGATAAGTGCAAAGAGTGAAGAACAAGGCGAGTCTAAAAACACAGAAGAAATATAGTCAGGATAAAGCTAATCAGGAAATTACCAGGAAAAAAAAAAAATCTAACTCAAAAGATGTACACAGTTTTCTACATACAAAAAGAGCAAAAAAAAATGTTAGAAGTTGTTTAATATTTAATGAAGTCATACTACACTAAACAATACACTTTTTTTTTTTCTATTTCAGTATAGTATTTCGGTTTATATTGCTTGACAAATTCCACTTGCACAACTGACAGGAACCTTTAAGTTCAAAGTTTCCACAAAAGGTAAAAGGTCTCTTGACTTCTCAACTTCTCTGTGGGAGTTCCTCCTCTTTGCTACTCTACATTATCCTCAGCACCGAAAGTAGCAACCAACATTTCCCCACTTTGCTTCTCTTCCAGAGTTATTTCTCTGCTTCTTCCCTTTCTTTTTTGACCGAGCAACTTCACAATTAAAAAAACAATAAAGAAAGGAGCTGGTAGGCAAAATTTATCACATTTTGCTTCAGTTCTGCCACCTAATCCTGACCAACACCTGCACACCTCCCAGAGCACACGCAGGCAGATGGTATACACCTGGGGAAAAAGGAAAAGCATCTGGAGGGGGAGAAAATGCTGCATTCAAAATCATCTAATTTTTACAATGACAGAGAGAGGGAGGGATAATACCACACAGACAATAAAGAAATTCAGTAAGAGAAAGGAAGTGAAAAGAATAAGCAAGGGAAAAAAAAAATGAAATAAAATAAAAAAGAGAGAGATTGAATCTAAGAGAAAAAGCAAAACCACAGCGATCTTATGATTGATTCATGACCTCTTAGCCCCGTTATTAATGCGGTGTGCAGTTCCAGGCAAGTGAAAACCACCTCACAACTGCAGCTTTGAAAAATGCTCACCCCTCAGCCTGGACACACATGCAAAAGCACTCCCACGCCACACCTGGCAAAACACTCTCCAGCGACCGAAGATTAGCTTTGCACATTTTTAAGTAAAGACGAGAAGCAACAAATGCAATGCATCAGAGATGGAAAGGACAATGCTAAAGGCACTACCAAGGGCCAGGAAAACATCGTCTTATCCAAGTGTGCCAACTAATTCTACTTGAAGAGTATTAGGTGAATATAGACAAAGTTTCTTCTCTTCCTAATTAATAAATGGCAAATAATAACTAATAGCAATATCATAGTATTAGTTCTTTCTATACCATGATATAAAATACTTAAACAACTTAGCTCCAATTCTGCCTTGATATGGGATAATACAGCACACATTAACACCCGAAGCCTCTATTTTAATCACAACAGACAACACTGTAGGGTTACCAATGTCCTTCCCCTATCACTTCAGTCTCTACAGTAAATTACTAACAATTTTTCTAGACAGTCATTGAAAGCAGAAGAAAATAAACATACAATAAATATTTAAAACCAGCAAGCTTTTTTTTAAAGTGCCAATCTGCAGGAATTTCAGGGAAAATGCACAGTAGAGTTGTTGGCAGTGGCTATAGAAATACTTACCTGAAATCACCTTTCCTCACCATTTCTTCCAGACCAAGGAGCAAAGGATAGGGTAAAGTAGCATTTGTAAGTATTTTATCTCACTGGCTATTAGGACAGATGGAAAAGGGAAGCCTGGAAACAATCAAGGGATTGCCATTTCTATTACCAACACTAAGAAAAGGAACTGGCACACTTATTTATACTATTTTCATATGAAACATGAATGATAAGATACTTTTCCTTACTATTCAGGCCTTGGCTATTATTACACCCACAGGGAGCCATGCAGAATTCCGGGTTTGAAATTTTGAGTCCTGATCAAAACTCAAGAATTAGACTCCAGTTTTAAACAATATGGAGATCCTTTTCAGTTCTTTCATTGGACTATGAGTGAGTAAAAAAATCCTTACAGGCATAACAATTAATACAAAAATATAGTATCTTGGTCTAACCCCTAGAGTAAAAGCATTGATACAACTGACATATTCAGGAACATTCATTATTAAAACAGTCCTGAGTAATGTATTGTAAATAGCTTCTTAGTACAGAAAGAAAAAATAACTAGAATAGACGCCTGGAAACAGATAAATGTTTGCTATACAGGGACTACGTTGACTGATGAGCATGATGCAGTTAACAGGATCAAATAATGGGTGTGATTTGCCTCTGGATATCCCAAGTGAGGTGTCTCCCAAGACATCTTTACAGAGGCGTTAATAGTGTGCAACTTCTCGGATGGTATTTGAAGTAGCTGCTCACTATCCATCCAGTCAGTCCCTAAAGGACAGGCAGAAAAGTGTAAGCACGGCTCAGCTTTTAAAAGCTGACCTGTTGGTTTGAGCCTCTGGACTTAAGGACACTGACATCTTCACATGGATTTTCTTGCATTTTTTCTCCTAGGGAGAAGGAGGAGATTGCTTAGTGAAATGAGAAGCTCTGCACTCAGAAGGAGAGATGGTGTTCCTTTTACTGCTCTGGTAATGACAGCTGTGATGACCCATCCAGGTTAGACTGCTGAAACTGTACTTGTATCTAGCCCACACAGCTAGACTGAAAGCTTGTGCCCGATTTCTTTCCTCTTCCTGGAACGATGACTAAGCTGATGAATGAGATATTGCTGCTTGTTCAAAAAAAGGAAACAAATATTCTGAAGAAGACAAGCTCTTGCTTGCCTCTGGCCTTTCCGATCTGGGCCTTTCAAGAACAGATGTTAGATCTAACAGTGTCTCTGAAGAGGCTGATATGAAGGAAAAATGTCCAAAAGGCAAATGTGACCATGACACAAAGGACAAATTAGTCTAACAAACTGCTAAGTCAAATTAATTGTGACATTTGCTGTAAAATTTGATACTTCTCAGAAGAGTTCAGAAGTAGAAAATTCAAAAAAATCTGTCACTACTGCAACAAAACCAAATAGCTGGACCTGTAGAGAACTGAGATTTCCAGTGACATTTCCAATAGACAGGTTTCTCCTAGACAGATATTCAAAGCAGGCTGAAGTACAGTATGATAATTTTATACAGTATACTAAATTTCTCAATTTAGTGCATTCAAGATCCTCATTTATAATTCATACAGAAAAGGTTCTTTCTCCCTTTTAGGGCAGCATGTAAGCATTCCCCACCATTGTGATCAGATCCATGCACTGTATAATACGTATGTTAATATTAAATATTAATGGAAATCTATGGAAAAAAAAGTATTAAAACTGTCTGTACTATGTCTGTTTGGCATGAGACCAGAGATATGGACATGACCTTCCAATTCATGTGAGGTTTGTAGTGGCAGGGGATCCTGAAGGAGAACAGTCTATTATAGACTACTTTATTACAAAATAAATTAAGATTTTTTTCCATCTTTCCTTGGTTTGCACCAAGCATTAACAGGCATTGATTAATAAAAACAAGCTCTAGACAAGGATACAGTACTAAAGATGTTTCCTTAGCAACAATATTGGATGAAAATCCAAGAATATATTCATGTGACTACTCCTGAGCTTCATAAAACTAGGGCACCAGTAAAAAAAGCACAAAAGTATACTGCAGTAATATAACAGCACCTCAGATATCCATTAATCAAGAGTTAATTTCAAGTGTGAAATTGTTTCTATGAATAAATACAGAAAAATATTTTCATTTTATGTTTACAGACATTTTATATATAGGTGTGGATATTTTCCTTATTTGTTGCCATTTATCTATATTTCCCCAGAAAGGATGACAGGAGAAACTACAAACCATTTTTGTCATACTATTTAAGTTGTAAAGCAGAAAGAGCTGTAATTAGCAAACACCTGTCACCAAAGTTTAAATAGATCAAGTCAAAGCACGCTTACTGTCCAAAGACAAAACCAAGCAGTATTTATCATGGAGCATCACTACTGGGTCTTCATATAGTTATTGTCATAGCAGCAATAATGTCAAATATAGCTTTCTGACAATTCTTTAAAATGTACAAGCATCCAACTTCAAAGTAATAGAGTCCAAACTGGAGACAGTGGACTAAAACTGTACATTGATTATTCTCAGCTGCAGTTTATCTCATTACCATTCTCCCCTCTCAGATCTGAATGTTTTTACATTAACAAGAAACGTTTATAAGCAACTTCGAGAATCCTAAAAATTGCTTTGGGCTCCTATCTGTTGCAAAACTCAAAAAAAGGAAAAAAAAAAAAAAAAAAAAAAAAAAAAAAAAGAGGAAAAATTGAAGAGAAAAATACAGAAGAGTAAGATCTGTGGAAAGAAAAGGTACTGAAATCAGCTGTCAATAACATAAGAAGGAGGCAGTCCAACTATTCAGCTCCTTTGGGTCACTACATCTGATAACCCAAAAGAGATCTCTTATCAAATCAGCAAGCACAAATGATTTGGTTAGGATCTGTCAGTCACAAAGTTATAAACCAGTTCTTCACTCCTGAATACAAGTGGTGAGAAGTATAAAAACCCACAAAATGATCACAGATTAAAAAACTGAGGCATCCTAGTATTCAAGCCTCACCTGTTCCAAGAACAGACTGTCACGGTTTAATCCCAGTCAGCAATGAAGCACCATACAGCCGCTCGCTCCCCCTCCCCCTGCCTGAAGGGTTCGAGGACAGAGTCGGGAAGAAAGCAAAATTCATGAATTGAAATTAAGACAAGACTAAGAAAAGGAAGAGATAATAACATATATCCATTAATAACAATAATAATAATTAAAAATATAGGGATACTAAAATATACAAAATTAACGATGCACAGTTTCTCAGCACCCAACAACGGATGCAGTCCATCTGGGCAGCAACCACGGAATGATCCCAAGCAGTGAGAGAAAGACCGAGATTGCTGTCCACCAGCCAACTCCCCTTATATACTGAGCATCATGTCTACGGAATACTTCCTTTGGCCAGTTTGGGTCAACTCTGCCAGCTATACCCCTCCCAGCTTCTTGCACCGGCACATTATCAAAATCTAGGAAGCTGGAAAAAGTCCTTGATCTCTTAGCAACAACTAATAACATCTGTGTATTCTCAACATTCTTCACGTAAATCTCACGCTAAATCCAAAACATAGCAGCTACTGGCAAGAAAACAAGCACCACCCCAGCTGAAACAAGGGCACCAGAAAAATGTCAAAAATTTCTTTCCAGAAAAAGGCTATTTTGCATGCTTCTGACCTCAGAAATTAACTAAACTTACTTGAGGTACAAAATGATCTTGTCTCTAAAGACAAGAAGGGTAAAACCCTTCAAACAACTCTTCATCCGGTCACTACTGTTTGTTTCTTCGCCATAAGATATTCACAACAGTTTTTAACTACTAGATTAATCTTTGTTCTATTTGTTAAATTTTATACTAGATCTGCTGGTATTACATAGAAAAAAAAAAAACACAGAACGTACAATTTTATTTTATATTTTTGAACAACTAGCTTAAACAGCAATTGAGTCTTCTCTCCTATGGAATATATTACGAAAAACTTATCCGAATATGTGAGAACTTATCATCTGAATATTCAAGAGTGGAGTCACAGAATAATTAGAGATAATGTTTGAAAGGTTTTTCTTTTATACAGAAAGGTTACCCTGATAAAATTAGCAGTTTGCTTAAAATAAGGAATGGTGGGAAGAAGGCAGTGGCAGAGTTGCTAGTGAAATAAGCTGAGATAAGCACAATATTCTGTGCTTCAATGGACTGTATTTCATTACCAACCAAAGAAGGTTTAGAGTAAAACGGAGCACTAAGACAATCTTTATCTTGCCAACTCTGGAGACTGCAGATACACTAGATTTCTTCCTGAGGTCTTGAGAACACTAAGCCTACAGGTGTTCTGCAGGTGTCAGAGATGTTTTCCTACAGAAAAGCCAGTGGCCTCTATAACACTTGTCTCAAATTTACCATCCCAGTATTTAACTTCATGCCCAGAAAGGTGAAATGAACCAGGATATCACTTAAAGTTGGGACAATATCTGAACCATTCTTTAGAAAAAACTATAAAAACATGATGGAGCCCACAGAACAGAAGTATTTACATGAAAGACTGTCTGCAAAAGCAAACAAAACCACCACCTGTACCAGAAGCGTAAACAAAACAGGAAAGAAGGAAAACGCCAGAATACTAAATTCAGGAAAATGCCAGAATACTAAAGGGACTCCAAAGTCAATGTGTATTTGGTAGGCAATGAAAGCTGTTGCACATGCAGGCTCAAACTTACTAAAATTCATGGAAAAGGAGAAGATGGATAAAGAGCATTAATGAGCAACATTTTCAAGAAAAAGCAACTCTTCTGCTCTAAAATTATGTTTCTCTCAAGAATACCGATCCAGTTGACTATTCTCAATGTTCTGGTTTTATTTAGTGAGGCGGGGCTACAGTGGTAGCTTCTGGAAGAAGCGGCTGGAAGTTGCTCCCCTTTGTCCAGTGGACTCAGTTGGACTAGGGTGGACCCGCTGCTGGCCAAGGCTGAGCTGATTGGGAGCAGAATGTTCCGTGATAACGCCTCTGTGATAACGTGTTTAAGAAGGGGAAAAACAGAAAAAAAAAAAAAAAGTAAAAAAAAAAAAAAAAGACAGACCAGATGAACTTTAAAGAGAAGGCAAGAGTTAGAGAGTGAGTACAGGAGAGTACAACACTGGTGCAAAGTTCCAACTCATCAAATATGAAAACTGAGGAAAAAGATTCTGGGAACTGTATGCCACTTTATGCAGATGCCAATTTTCACCCTGCATGGTCACGTCCTCCACTGCTGATGAATGGATTGGCTTAAGCTGTCTAGTAAGAGAGTTACCATCTCTAGAAAACAGAATAAAAGTAAAGATATTCCCTTTCTTTTCACATATGAATTATTTTGCCAGTGCCAACAGGAGAACTCATGTTTTGACTG
>WHYT01015209.1:220802-242923 GCA_009806455.1 Tetrax tetrax | reverse complement strand
AGGCGAGCGTCGGGGGTGCGACACACAGATCCTCAGCAATGCCACTGCCACACTGACACCTCCTGCCCCATGCAGCCTGGGGTCCCCTCAGTCCTACCTGGCAGCAGCATCCAGACGAGCAGTGGGAGCCGCATGGTCAGACCGGCCTGAGCTGCGTGTCAGGACAGCCCTCCTGTCCTTCACACTCCTTCTTCCTTCCGTCTCTGGACCTTGGCTTCCTCTTCTGCCTGGAGTACCAAATATGTTGCTACCGGAGGTTTAGCAAGTGCCTGAGGATTGTTTCTTCTGAACTCAGCTGACTTCCTGCCTCCTCTGTCACTGCGGACACTGCTGTACACTGTCCCCTGAGCTCTGCTGCCCACTGAGCCCCAGCTCCTGCCCCCACCCTGGGGGGTCCCCTTTTTGTCCCCCAGCACGGCCCCCCACAGCGGGGTCCTGCCTCTCTCTGCCAGGCAGGGCACCCAGGGTGGATCTGTCTCTCAAAGGGTGGCTCAGCCCTGCACAGGGACCACTGAGCCCCAGACATGTCCCCGGGCTGGGAGGCGAGGGCGGCGCAGTGCTCCTGCATAGGCACCCTGTCCCCACCATGGGAAATGCAGAGGGGGAATCCCAGCCTCCTGTCCCTGTGCAGCTGGTCATGGGCGTCTGTCCCCCAGCGCGTCCCCGCAGGCTGTCCCCAGCACAGCCCCTCTGTGGCTCAGCAGCCCCACGCCCAGTGCCCCGATTGGGTCTTTCCAGGCTTCAACCCCTGTCCCCGTCCCTTATCCCCTGGAAGTACCAGTCCTCCCCAGTGTCCTTCCTCCCATCCATCAGCGACCTGCTGAGCCTGCGCTGGGTTGGGCAAAGCCTTTGGGAGAAGCTCCTAGGAGTGAGGAAGGGTTTGGGGGCAGGCAGGACAAATGCAGCTCGCATGCAGGGACCAGACCCGTGCTGGGTGTCACAGGGTCATTCCGTGTTGGTCCTGGCTCGGAGCAAAGCCTGAGACACAGCCGTGCTGCCGGTACCGTTGCAGCTCTGGCCTTAGCCAAGGTGAGGAGGTGGCTTTATTGCCAACGGCTGGGTGTAGTTTAGCGGTGCTGAGCGTGTTCCTTAGCGCTCTCGCTCAGCTGGAGACAGGCATCTGGTTGCATCAGGCAGGGGCTGAGGGCTCCTCTCCCCGTGCCAGGGCTCATCTGGGCTGTGGTAGAGCTGGCATCTTCATGTGTGACCCCATGTCCCCTCCAGCCACCCCACAGCATGTCCCCACGCAGCCCCATACATCGGCATTGGCAGCCAGCAGAGCCCTGGGCAGTGCTGGCAGCTGAAGAAGGGAGCAGGTGGACAGACAGACAGACAGACAGGCATCTGTCAGATGTCCAGGCTTTATTGCAAAACTGTCTTCAGTTGGCAGTTCCAGGTCAGCAGGCACGGGCCCTCTGCGCCCCAAACCCTCCCCTCTCCAGCACAGGGGCTGCCCGGAGGGGCTGTGGCTTTGCAGGGGGAGAAGGACCCAGAGCCAAGCAGCTCCTGACACGGGACGGCCGGGATGGGTGTCGCAGCCCCAGCAGGATGGGGGGCAAAGGGGCAGGAGGGCGTCCCTGTGGCTCTGGGGTGGTCGGTGTGTGTGGGCGGTCCGGTGTCCCGGTGCCGTTGGCCACCTTGAATTGCTGCAGGTTTTCCCGCTGGCAGCTCCTGCGCCGGGTCCTCACCCACAAAACTCCACACGCCAGGGCCAGCGCCACGGGCACCTTCACGCTGAGGAAGAGGAGCAGGTGGGTGACACCGAGCTGGGACCTGGGTGGGAGAAAGGAGATGATGCTAGAGCTTGAGTAGGGTCTGGGCGATGAAAATGGGGATGGAGGCACTTGCATGTCTGCCAGCCACCCTGCTTGCCCCCAGGATGCTCCTTGGGGCTGCTGCAACTTGGGGGACCCAGGGTCAGGGGATGGATGCAGGGGAAAAGTGTCTTAGGCTGGAGGATGCTATTGGGAGCTCGCCCGGACCCCAAGCCCCAACTCACCGCACTGGGGGCTCCCTACAGCCCGTGGTGCACAGGGTGTTGGTGGCCAACGGGCTCACATCTCTGCCCTTGGCCATGGTTGAAACAGCTGCGAAGAAAACACAGTCAAAGTGGAGACCCCCCCGCACCTCCTCCTGCCCCCTGCACGAGGGTCTCTGCCCCAAGACTTGGGCTGTGAAGATGCAGGAGGTGGAGATGGAGGTCCCTGGGCAACACACTGCACCTGGGGAGGAGGAGGAGGAAGGAAAAGGGGGGTTTGACTGGGAGGGACCGGGAACCCCGGAGGACGGGGCTGAGGAGCAGCGAGGGAGAGGCTCTGATCTGCAGGAAGCTCCCTGCAGCCTCCTCCATCCCTTGTCCAGGTTTGCACTGGAGCATCCTCCAGCTGGTCTCGGCGCCTGCATGGAGCCCATTCCCACTTTGACAACCCCCGTGTTCCCCTGGGCCTGTCCCCAGCGCTGCGACCCGAGCGGCAGGCTCCATCGCGCACCCCTGCTTCGCTCCCCGCTCGGCTTTACCTGCGGAGACCATCACCTCAGTAGTGTGCCGCCGGCCGAACCACAGGGTCCTCTTCACCCCGCAGGAATACCAGCCCGCGTCCTCCAGCGTGACGTTGCCCAGCATCACCGTGAATGAGCGTGCTGCGTGGTCATCCCGGATGGACACCCTGCCCTGCGTCACCGTCACCTCTGAGCCGTCGGTTTTGGCTATGTTGGTGAAGCAAAGCCAGAGGAAGCCTGGGCGGCACCAGTACTTGGGGTAGGACTCGTAGCCCGGCTCGTAGCTGCAGGACACTGGCAGCGACCCACCCTGCTCGGCCGTCACCTGCGTAGGGCCCGTCACCGCCCAGCCACCTGCGGGGGACAGGGAGAGGTGCTGCACGCACTGGCATTGCCTCGGGGAACCAGGAGGGATCTGAGCCGGGGATGCTTGGGGGCACCCTGTCCCCAGGGAGGCCGTGTTCCTGCACCCACTGCGCCGGGGAGCCGTGCTGAGATGAGATGTCCCCCAGGCATTAACAAAATATCAACCATGCGTGTTATTAAATGAGCAAAAAGCCTTGTTACCAGGGTTCGTATGAAGCAATGCGAGTGTGTCTCAGAGATCGCCCCCAGCAGCCGTCTGCTGGCCTCAAGAAGAGGCCGGCATCCTCAGGGCTTTTGCTGTGACTGCGGTGGGCTTCCTGGGCCGGCTCCATCACAGCCCCTCCACAGCTCTGCCAAAGCCCGCAGGGTGGGAACTGCCTGACCTGTGCTCCTGCTCCTCACCTGGGAAAAGGGTCCAAACCAGGAAAATCCCCATTCTCCAGCTACTTGCTCCCCATGTGGCTTTTTCCCCGTGGTTATTCATGAAGCTCTCAGTGGGACGGAGCCGGGTTCAGAGGTACCGGGGGTCCCAGGCGTTTCCCGAGCCTCCTTCTGCCGTCGCTTCCTTGGGCAGTGTTTACCCACAAACCCTGGATGTCTTTTTTTAAAGGCGGCTCCTTCCTCCCCTTCGCCCAGGACCCATGACTCACCCTGGGGATGTCTCATGAGGGAGACTTGCTGCTTTTGCTCCAAAACAGCCTCCCGTTCCCAGCAAAATGCCAAAATGCAGCGGGTTCCTCCACCCCAGCGGGGAACACAGCCCCTTCCCCATGCACAGAGCCCGAAGACCTTTGGGGGTCTTTGCAGTGGGGCTGGGCCAGAGTAGGGGTCTGGGAACCAGCGTAGAGCAAACACAGGTCAGCCTCTGTGGATGGACCAGTTGGGACCGCTGGGATGCTCTCCTGGTTGTGACGGACTGGAATGACGGACTGGGATGATGCACAGCCATCGCTGCTGTACCAGCGCTCCCCAGCTCTGGAGCTGGCTGCCAGTGTGAGCTGGGCTGATTTTGTTAGTTTTCTCAAGCAGAAGTGTCTCATTTTCCCCTCAAAATGCCTTGGTTTTTTTTGGCACAGCTGTGACAATGCTGTTTTTCTCATAAAAATAAATGTTTCCACTGAAAGTTTCAGAAACCAAACAAAAAGCAAAGCCACTTCCCTGGCAACTGCCTTGCTGACGGCTTTCTTCCTCGATGCCCCTCGGAAAGAGCAGAAAGGACAAACCCCAACCCTGCCAGTAGCTGAGGCTGTTCCTCTGGGTTTTCCTTTCGATCATCGAGTAACTCATTCATTCCCAGTGAAGCAGCTGACCGTTTGTGAGCCAAGTTGCTGTAAAAAGCAGCAAGATCGAAATTGAAGAGGCTGGAGATTGCAAATCTGCTTTCTGCTAATGAGCCTCCCAGGAAGGGCTGGGCAGCCGGGGCTCCAGTCGCCTCCCCAGCCGCTCTCGTCTTCCTTGCTTTGAGTGTTGGTTCCCATTACCCCTCTTAACGCAGCCCCGGCAGTACTGGGGTGCCCCAGGGACCCCCAAAGGGGATGGCAGCAGGGTCTCTTTCCAGCGTTACTGCCTCCTCCCAGGCCACTGCTGGCTCTCGAGCCAGTGACCTTTCCAGAAAGAGTCCTGGCCAGCAAAACCTCCAGCCAGCCAGACACCAGGGCTTATTTGGGACCACTGTCACCAGCTCCATCAGACCCCTGCCCGTCCTCTCAGCCCTGCACCTGTGACCCCCAGTTTCTCCCTCGGAGGGGTCCTCCACACTGAGCAGGACCACGCAGAAGACGTGGCTGTCCTGGATGGAGACCCAGCCATGCTGCCGGGGTGCTTCCCTGCCCGCCATCTCCACCACCTTGCAGCAGGAGCCCCGGCTGGCCGCCCAGCACCAATACATGTAGCCCTTGTAGCCCTGGAGCTACCAGCAGCGGAGGGAGAGTGAGTCCTTGGTCCGGCCCCTGACCTCCCTGGGGACAACCAGAACCTGGCAAACTGTGAAGAAACCCACAGTGACACCGGAGAGAAACAGGGCTGAAATGCCAGCCTTCTCCTGAGCCCCTCCTTCCTGGCTCCCTTTGGAAAGAAGAGCTTTGGGGGAGACCTCATCTGCTGCGTATTAGCCCCGGGCATGAGGATAAAAATAACCCGGCAGCAAAGCAGCAGCCTCTCGCCCCGGCAAAAAAGCAACGGAAGAAGCCAAGAGCGCACATCAGCTCAGGATCCCCCGGCTCGCCGCCCCGCGCAGGAAGCTGATGCTTGAGGATCTCCATGGGATGATGGGGATATTGCTGGGTTGAGGCTGGCTCCTTCTCCCTGGCGAGGACGGGCTCCCGCAGGCACCGAGGGGGCCGGAGCTGCTGAGCCCCCAAGAGGCACGGGCTCCACATCAGGCCCTGACAGAGCCCCTGGCTTGAGCTCCAGCTTGACTGCCCACTGGCAGGCCTTCCGTACAGCACCTCCCTACTTCTTTCTTTCCATCCTTGTGGTTTTTCTTCCTCTTTCTAAAACTGCTGCGTAGGTTGCTATTTCGCAGCAGCGTGATTACATTCGGGTAGATGACGAGACCTACCCAAACAGGGGCTTTTCCTTCCTCAGCTCCCCCTCCTGGGATACACAGCTGAAATCCCAAAGTCTGCATGGGAGGCTGAGCTGGGGGAAGCAGGATGGGACCCCCTCCCTTGGGACCCTCCCTCCACCCTGCCCTTCGGCCCCTTTGCTCTGTGAAGACCCAAAGGGAAGGGGACAAGGCTCGGGGTAAAAATAAAGCAGCAGAAGTCTGTGGGTTGTGTGGGAACTAGGGTGACTGCACTGGCCATGGTGCCACCTCCTTTCCGGGACACCTCAGGGTCACTGGGACTGGGGAGGGGACGGAGGTCACGTCTCCAACCGGATGCTGACCTCCTCTTCCTCCCCATGTTCTTCTTATTGCTGAGCACAAGAACCCAGGAGGATGAGAAGGGGCTGCCGATGCGCGGCAGCCTGGACCCCACAGCCTGGACTGGGGATGCTGGGCTTTTAACCCCTGATTTGGGGATGTTTTAAACACATCTCAAATCTTCCAATCTCTTCTCATTTAATAGCATCATGGCAGGGTGGGGATAAAGAGTGCTGCAGGATCCTGTGGCACACCGGTGTCCCAGGTCTTGCCTGGTGTAGAGAGGTTGCTCCTGCAGGATACAGGGAATCTTGATGGGAGAGGCAGAGAGAGCTCAGGAAGTAGTGGGGAAACCCAACCTGGGCAGTGGGATTGCTGCAGGGGATGCCGGTTCCCAGACACGGGGCTTTCTGGTGGTGAGGGGCCGAGCGCGGAGCCACTCAGTCTGTGTTCATGTAGATTGGCTGCATCTCTGGAGCTCCAGAAACGGAACCATTGTCTCCATTTTCAAAATCCTGAAATAGGGGAGAAATGTGAGGATTTGGGGCACTTTGCAGGTCTGCCTATGCTAGAGCCCTAAAAACTTGTGTTCCTTGATGGCTGCTGCCTGGGGCAGCAGGGAAGGGAAAGGCTGGGGTGGGGGAAGGAGTGTGACCAAAAAGCGGGGCAGCAGCTCCTCGCTGCAGGGCTGGGAGCAAGGAGCACCCATGGGGTAACCCGCTGGGTGCCCTGGGAGCTGCCCCAGCCCCTTTACCTGCCACATGGCCAGGCTGTTCTCGTAGTCATGCTCGGGTGAACTGAGGTCCTCCCTGCTTGCGTAAGTGTTACTGGAAGCGGCTGCTTGCTCCCAGTTTGCAGTAAGCTGGAGGGGATGAGGCATGTTGAGGACAAGGGGGCGGCTCCAGGCCCTGTGGTGGAGCCATCACAAGACCCCCATCCCGCTGCCCTCCCACCCGTGGTACCTGGAGGTCCCTGTCCCTCGTCCTCTCCACAGCCTGGGCTGCTGGGGGAAGAGCAAGAGCAATGGGTCAGACCAACACGGAGCTCCCTTTACTGAAGAGGAGCATTTTGGGGGGTCCCACGCCCTTTCCCATGGGTGTCCCATTGGTTCCTGTGCAACCTCAGGTCTGGCCTGACTTTGCCAAGAGCCCCCTGGGCTGGGGGCCTCGACGAGTTGGGGTCCTGAGAAGGGATACAACCCCTTTCACCCCAAGTGCTGCTCACCTGTGGGGTGGGAGCAGGAGGGCAGCATGTGGTGTGCTGGAGTGGGGGGACAGGTGCCAGGGAGCAGCACGGGGACCCCCGCAGTCACCCCACAGAGGAAGGCCACAGCTTGGGCCCCCAGCTCACCTATACCTCTGCTCTTCTCCAGTGATGCTCTTCTCATCCTGCAGCAGATGATGACGCCCAAAACCAGCACCAGCGCAGCAGAGGGTACCAGGATCAGGACAAGCAGTTTTGGGGTGCTGGGAAGGGAGAAAAGGGTATTGCTGCCCTTCTGCACTGCCCTCTCTGCAGCCCCAGGGAGGGCTTTCCTGCCTGTATTTATCACAACCCTGGGGGCCATGAAACTCCATGTGCTGGCAAGGATGGAGCAAAGGCTCTGGGAGCCCCAACCAGTGCAGCCCTAGAGCATGCAGGGGTACAGCAGCCCCCCTTAGCACCACATTTTGCTTTCTCCAGGGATGTCCCCCTGGTCCCAAAGCCCCGTGGGTGGGCTGGAGCTGGATCCTGCATCCTCGGGCTGCCTGGTCCTTGGGCTGGGGATGGTCCCTCTCCTCTCCTGTGGCCCTGGCACTCACCCAGCCTGCAGGATTCTGACTTTTGGAGTGGACATGGTATTTTCCAGCTCCAGGGGAGTCCATGGGAAAGTGGGAGCAGATGTGGCCTCTTCCCCCTCTGTCACGTGGAGGTCATACTGTGTTGTCTTGGGCACTGTGGTGGAAATAGATGGGAAGCAAAGCGTTGTTGGCTCGTGTTACCTGGTCCTGGACTGTGGCTGAGGCTGGTGACTGGGGGCTGCTGGAGGGCAGGTGATAAGGGGTGGCTGGAAAGCACCAGACGTGGCCCCAGAGGGGGGTTGCACACTGCAGGAGCAAGGAGGGGGATGCTAGGGGGTCACGGAAGGCAGCTGGGAGGGGGATTTCTTCCATCTCCAGCTCTCCTCATCCCCCATCCCAAGTCTTCCCTCTCCCCACCCCCTCTGCCCCTCCAGCTTCCTCCAAACCAGAACGCCCACTCCAGGCACTTACCTGGGAGAACAGACACATTGATGAGGAACATAGGGTCATACCCAGGTACCTGGATCCCACACCAGTACTGATCCCTGTCCTCCACTGTCAGGTTCTGCATGGTCACCACAAATACGTGCCGAGCAGGGTCATCTCGCAGGGACACCCTGTCCCCAAACGCCTTGTCCTCAGGAGCCGTGGTCTGAACGAGGATGGAGCAGGAAAACCAGATGCTGCCCCTGCACCAGTACTTATTGGCACCCACCAGCTTCGGCTTGTACTCACAGGGTACCTCCACGGAGCCCCCCACGAAGCCGCTCACCTTCGTGGGACCCTGCAGAGCCCAGCATCCTGCGGGGACAGAGACCGTGCCAGCTTTTGGGCAAGCACAAGCCCCCACACAAGCTTCCTGTCTGTCCCTCTGCCACATGAACTGCTTCATGCTGTCCCCAGAAAACCTGTCCCACGGCGAGCAGGGGTCCAGCTCTGGCAACCCCACCCTGCCCTCACCGCACGGGGTGGTTGCACGATTCACAGGCTCCCCACAGCCTCCCGTGGGGTGTTTTTAGGAGTCTGTAGGTTGGAAAAGGTTGCCAACCTCTGTTTTGGTTTGAAGCAGTCGGCTCTTGGCAGAGGGGAAAGTAGGGAAGAAATATATCCACAAGGCATTTGCATGACTGCGGGCTGAGGATGTGGGTTTTGGAAGGTCGGCACAGGCCTGGTGAACCCTTACCCACTCCCATCAACACAAGAAGACTCTGCTCTCACCTGGGAGGAGAATCCAGGTCCAAACCAGGAGCCTTTCCCCCATCCTGCTCGCCAGGCAGCTGCAGGCTCAGCCCTCGCTCCCCAGAGCTACGTGTCCCCGTCAGCAGCCATGCTGGGTGCCCGCCGCCCTGGAAGGAGCCCTCCGCCACCGTGACGCTCTTTGGCTTCCTGCCCCAGCTCCACTTCCTCCAGGGCGTGGGTGCTGCATCGCTTCTCTAGCTCTGGGCAGCATGTACAGCCACTCCCCTGGGCCGCTGAGACCTGCACCAACCACTTCTTCCCAAACTCACTCAGCCCGAGTCGTAACTTTGCCCTTGCCAGCAGCTCCGGCAGGCGAGGAGCCGAGAATGGAGTTGGACGCAGGGGGATGACTTAGGTGAAGACCTCAAGAGACTAAACTCATCCTTCACTTTCTGTGTAAGAGTTTCGGGGCTGATGAAAAATTAAGTACAGCTTTTCAAAGGGGAAAACCTGGTGCTGAGGAGGAGAAATGTGCTGAGGACAGTCAAATCACTGCGGGCCAGTGGCCCATGCTCTGCTGCTGCTGGTACCCGTGCGCTGGGCTGCTCTGGGCTCCCTGCATGAGGAGCAGCAGCTGGAGGAGCTGGGGTTTAGTTTCCATCTGCTTCGGAGTCTGTGACTGGGAGTGTAGATGCCAGGATAGGAGAGCCACTCCCCAGTAAGGTGTCTGGCATCGGCTCTCCCGGCGCTGGAGTAACGATAGCTGCTAACATACAGCAGCGCTGAGCTCTTCAAAACACAAACAAGAAGATGTCAGCCCACCTGGGAATTCATCAGGCAGGAGGGGCAGATGCCAAGTTACCCTGCAAGGGTTTTTGCAAGTGCACTGGAGAGAGTGGGAGATGCAGCCCTGCCACTGCCTAGCAAAGCGCTCTAAGCCCTTCCCACTCTTCCCTTGGGATGGGAACAGGATTTGGAAGAAGTGGCTCAGAGGTGGAGGTTCTGGCTGCAATGCGTGCGGGGAAGCTGCCTCCAAAGGCACTTGCTGGCTGGGGATTTCGAGGGCAGCTCGTTTACCCGAAAGCAGCTGGAAGGAAGATGGGGGAATTTTCCAAGCTGTATCTATGCTATTGCCATCAGACGAGAGGTATCATTTCCCCTTCCCTTTCTCTATTTCAGCTTTGGTTTCTGGGCAGAACAATGAGCTGTGCAGCCCAGTGCAAGGACTGGGACCCCTGGCACAGCCTGGGGTCAGTTCCTCCCCATCACCTCTGTCCCCAGAACCATGTTACCCACTGGAGACCTCCTGACTCAGTTGCAGGGGCTGAAGGCAGCTCTCCTTCCTGCCCCTGAGCACACCACACCACTGCGATTTACAGCCGCCCAGCACCAACGCTGCCAACTCCCACGTGAAGATTTACTCTGATATTTTCCTTTCAGCTGTTGGGTGAAGGGGCCCTGGCTGCAGTGGGGATGCTGGCTGGGGGGTGTTGATGAGGGTTTTGGAAAGGGGTTGCGTGCCTGCCCAGAGCTGGGTCCTGCCCTGCTCTTGAGCCGAGACCCCCTCTCTTTTGGCAGCCAGTGGCTCTGGAAACACAAGGCAAGGCCGTTCCGTAAGAGAAGAAGTGGTGCTGAAACACTTCTCAGGAATCCCACTGATGCATCCCGACAGGAACAAATCACTTCGTCTTTTTGTCTCAGCCACACTTGGGGCCGGAGCAAGCGCTCGCGTGAGGCTCAGTAGCCGTGTCAGTGAGCAAACCGGCCTCGGCGGAGTCAGAGCAATGGCTGGCGCTGAGAAGACAGCAGTGGGAGCTGAGCTGAGACCTGAGCCCCTGCAGCATTCTCAGCCCCTGCCCAGCTTTCTCAGCCCCTCTGGACACGGAGCCACACCATCAGATGCTGCTTTTGCCCTAGCTCCGGTGAGATTCTGGATCCAGTTTTAGTCTCTGGTGGTGGTCTTAAAAAAAAAAAAAAAAGCTCAAAGCTCTCCTAGGACAGGCAGTAATTGAATCAATCAGTGCATGCAACCCCTCAGTGCATGGCCCAGCACCCACAGATCTTCCCCAAGTCCCATCCCACCTTACTACTCACCGCCACAGCCCAGCCTTTCCAGACTCTTCCTCTGCTCTGGGCTTAAACGACATTCTCAATCCCCAATTCTGTAATTCACCTAGGGCCTTTGAAAAATTATCCGGGTGTTTCCAGCTGTGCTTTCGAGGGCAGATTTGACAACCTTGGTGAAATTGTCCTTAGGAGACGAGGCTGAATACAATAATCGCTAATACAGCTCCTTCGGTGCTGGCTGATTGAGCACGCACTGTTTGATCTCTCCCTTCCGCTGCCATCTCGGATAACCGAGATAAGCCCAGATCATTCCCAGATCTCCTGACTTAGCAAAGCTAGTAAAAGAGAGAAATCCTTGCAGACTTTGTGGTGGTGGAGGGTTTAGTCTGGGCCGGACTCCTCAGGCAGAGAGGGCTAAGGTAGGCGTTAGTTATTGCAGTGAGATTAAGAAAGCAAAACTCAACAAATTCAGAGGGTGAAATTCTGACTCCTCCTTAGCTCCCGGGGAAGGAATGACTTCGGCAGGGCTCAGATCTCCCCCAAAAAGCCCAGGGAGATACTACAGCAAGTTAACGGGTTTGGGCAGCCGAGAAAGAGAGGGAGCAGGAGGAGGACAGTGAAGCAGAAACTCCTGAGCGGGATTTAGATCTTCCACTGTTACAGCCGTAATTCTCAAGGCAAACAGCCCAGCAATTAAGCTATCGGATACAGTCTACCAGCAAACAAGACCAAACAATGGAGGTAAATTGCAGGTGCATTTGAAAGCGCGCCTGCCGTTTGCAGGTCATTTCCTCCGATTTCATTGCTCTGCACTGATTTCAGCGCTTGCTCGGGGCAATAAACTGCTCGCTGCGGTCTGGGGAGGCTGGGAGAGCCGGCGGTTTGCGTTTGGTGGTGGGGAAAGACATTGGCTGGTGTGAGGGGAGGAGGGTGATGCGGGTGTCAGGCTGCTGGGCTCCGATCGAGCTGCTGATCCCACTTATCTGTAAGGGGTCAGGTCCCCCGGAGCCAGAAAGTGGTGTAAAGCCCTTGGAGCCCTGCCAGGCTGTGCTGGTGCCTGCCTTTTGCCGGTGATCTGTGTTGTCTCGTTAGGCTGCATTACACTTGGCGATCTCATGACAGATAGGAAAAGAGTTTTCCTCCCGAGCGCTGCTAAGCCTGCAGGGCCAAATGTCTCTGGTGTAGCGCCGGTGCCTGCAGCAGGAAAGGAGAATTGAGCTTTACGAGGCTTTACGAGTGTTGGCGGCTTCCTCTCCTCTTCTCTGGGTTAAATTTGTCCCACCCCCACGGGAGAGGTTTGTCTGAGCACCAGCACAGCTTGGGTGCCCAGGATGGAGCTGCACGGTGCCCGCAGCCCATTTGGGTCGGCGAGGTCTGACCCAGCAGGCAGCTTGGGTTGGGGTGGTACCCGGCTCTGTGCGGGTGCTGGGGCAGGAGAAGGCTGAGCACACGCTTGACACGTATCAGTGTGAGGTCTCCATCCTCAAGGGGCCATTACAGCACTGGGACAGACATGGAAAAGATTGTGTTGATGTCCGTAGGCTTTTTGCCAAATTCTAGATGTATTTAAGAGGGCAGAGTTGCCTTGGCTTCTTTGAAGTCTCTCTACGGTTTGCTACCCTGGCCTCACCTGGTGTGAAGTGTGTGTATGATGCTGAACCACAATATTGGCCTCACCACTTGTAAATTATCTGATCCAGACACCATGGCTCATTATATCACTTATTTTCACCCTGTTGATCATCTTCCAGTGCTTGAGACCAACAGGCGGTCTGGCTGCAGGAAGGTCTGTGTCAGACCTAAGTTTAGCTTCTTAGCCTCGAGCGAGCCTGAAAACCCCTGTCCCTCTGGGTTGTTTTTCTGGCTGTTGTTGCCAAGACTGATCATCTGACCCAGCAGAACCGTCTCTGCTGTCAGAGGAAACAGTGGGCAGATATAATTAGCAAAGTCAGGCCCAGGCAGTCAAACAGCAATCGGACGGGTGCAGATGGCTCTTCAAAACATTGTCTGTTCTCCTGGCTTGGGGCCGTCTGCTGATCTGGAAGGAGGGAACTGGAGACTGAATCGAGTTTCTCTTAAATAAACCTCTCAGTAAATAGTAATTTCTTTCCAGTCTAATCGACAACACCAGATTGCTCTAAAGGGAGTTGTAAATAAAAGGATCTCAATGAGATATCGACCGTCACCTCCAGGTTTAGGCACAGATTTCTCTTGTTTCTAAATAGAAGTGTTTTTTTTTTTTTTCATTCCGAGCAGGCTCTGTGAATACAGAGGGTTTCCAAAGGGAAGTTGCTAGGATAGCCAGGCTCAGGTTAGCACCAGTTTTGTAAAGAAGCTGAAATGGCCTGGCCAGAATGAGCCACTGTCCCTCCCTGGGGTGAGACACCTCTAACCCTGGTGACCACCCAGGTCCATGCTTCACCACTACCCACGGACACCCAAGGGCTGCCTGGGCTGAGGGCTGGAGGGTTAGATGTCAGGGATATCAGCTGGAGCAGCCCCAACGCGGACCTGGGGCTCCCTAACACGAGCACCAACGAGCCGGGTGTGAAGCAGCAGACCCAGCTTGGTGCTCTCGGCTCAGTGATTGATCGGATCTGGCAGCAAGAAACCACTCTGCCCAGGGCTGCCTTCCAGCCCCTCCTGATCGTGCCCTGTGGACACATCCCGCAGCGGAGGGAGGAAGGGCAGCGTTTCCCGGTAGCGAGGGTAGGGAGCCTCGGGCTCTTGGCAGAGCTGGGGGGGCCTCTGTCACTGCGGACGGAGGTGGGGGGGGGGCGTTGCTGGAGACGGACCGCTGGCTGTGTGGGAGCTGCCACGGGCCCTGCCTGCGTGGAAAGGAACTCCCACGGCCTCCCCGCCCCCGGGTGGGACCGGCCTCCTCCCTCCTCCTCCGGGCGGGGGAACCCAGCGAGCGAAGCTGGCACGGCCGCGGCGGCGGCGGAGGAGTCGGGCACCGCTGCCCTGTCCTGCAGGGAAACGCGACCGGACCGAGCCGCGCCGGGCCGGGCCGAACCGAACCCAACTGGACCAAACCTAGCCGTGCTGTGCTGAGCCGGACCCGGCCGAACCGTGACCACTGAGCCCCTAGACCGGGACTAACGGGCCCGGTCCGAACCCGGCCCCCGCGGCCCCAGGCCGAGACTGACGGGGCCGGGCCGGGCGGGGCCGGGCGCTGTCCGCGGTGCTGAAGGCGCGGCGCGGGCGCTGTCCGTGGTGCTGCAGGAGCCGCCCGGCCTGGTTCCCCCCAACCCCGCCCCGCGGCCGGAGCCGGCCCCTGCAGCCCGGCCATGGAGACCCGCGCCGGCGGCTCGGGGGGGCCCGGCTACAACGAGGCCCTGCTGCACAAGGTAGGGCTGGGGCAGTGACGGTGCTCGGAGAGAGAGGGGGGAACCGGGGAGGGGGCTGCGAACTGCACCGCGGGCGGAGGGGTGGCGTGAGAGCAACCGCCTGCTTGAACTTCTCCGGAAAACTCTGTCCCTCTCCTCTCCTCGCTCCGCTTTCCTTGGCGGGGTCCATTCGCCACCCCCCATCCCGGAGGGGAGGTGGGGGAACGCGGCTGCAGCTCTTCCCCCCACGCTCCCCGCACCCACCGCGGCAGCCGGGGCTGGGCAAACCGCGAGGCTCGGCCCCGGTCCCCGCCACGTCCCGGGTGACGGCGGGCGGGAGGGGTGGGCGGTTTGGGGAGGGGGGAACGGCGGCGGGGTTGGGTGAATTTGCAAAGCAAAGCGGGCAGGAGCGCTGGACAGGGGCCAGCCCCGCGGCGCAGCCCGCAGCCGGTGTTCAGCCCCTCCCGCTGTCCTGTGCTTGCTGCGGGGGCCCGGGGACCGCACCCCGGGGCCCTGTTTGCCTGAGGAGCCGAAACTTCCCTGCCACGAAATAGCAGTGTCCCAAGAGATGCCCACCCCTGCTCTCCTTGCTTTAAAATCCTCTTTTCTGCGGGGTCCCCGGGACTGGGTTTTGTAACTCTCATTGCACGGGGGGCGGCCAGGGCTGCTGCTGCCCCTGCCAGCCCCGGGTGGCCCAGGCTCTGCTGGAGCAGGGCTTCTACTCCCTGCAGTCAGAAGCTGCCCTGCAACTCCAGGAGGCACGGAGGAGACGCTGATCTCTGCCAGATCCACCCATTGCTCCTTCTTGCTGTCCTCACGCTGCTTTACTGCAGTCCCCGGTGTGACTGTGCAGGGACCGACACCGCCGAGGAGCAGGGGCAGGGAGGGGAAGAGGAAAGGGCTGGGGCTGTGTGGATCCCTCTTCACAAATCCCAGTCTATTTTACACCTAGCTCTACTCAGGGCAATGCGCCCAGCCCTTGATTAGCAGAAAAATATCAATTACTAGCAACTCTCATTTCTGTTGTACGCCCAGTACATAGGACATGCCTCCAGGGATGACTCAAGAAACTTTGATTCTTTGCAAAGGCTTAACTCTCTCTTCTCCAGAAATGAGCTGCCCCAGTAAGGGAACGGCATTGCTGGAAATGAGTCTGTGCAGAAGAGCTGCCCGGGCAAATAACCATCCCAGTTCCATGTTCTCTGCTGTTTCCCTTGGTATTTTCCTGCCGCTCCTGGTTGGGTTGCTTGTCATGCAGAAACAAGCCTGCTCTCGCTCCAGGGACATGAGGCAGCAAATACCTCACCAGATCTTGTTTCTGAGTGAGGAATCACATTTCAGATGTGCTGAGAAACTCTGACAGAGCTTTGCACTTTGGAGGCAAAGGTTAAGTGATTTCTGGTTGGTGGCTAAACCCAGACCTGGGGAGGAAATAGGCTCAGAGCAAACCAGGGTGAGAACAGCAGAGGTTTGTTCTGGGCTGTTCCAGAAAAGTTTCACTTGGCACAAAATGAGAAATCCTGCTTTCAGATGATTTGACTCATTGCAAAATCGTTCTTCCCCCAAATTGGATGCTTGCATCCATTTATCTGGAACAAGACCCGAGGGGAGAGGAACATGCCCCTGGACTGTGGTTGATCTGAGGTGCTGGGTGGGGAGGATACCCTGTGTGATCTAAGCCAGCTGTTGTTTGGTGTGCAGCCCTAGAGCTCATGTCTACAGAGCTGAAATAACAGCCTTTGCCAGGGCAAGGACCCAGCGGGGCTGGCAGGGGGCCCTGGGCTTGGGCTTGAGCCAGCGTAAGGGGCTTGGCCACAGTAAAACAGCACCTGGGCAGGGGAGGGACAGCCCTGAGGTGTCCCTGTGGCACAGGACAGCTAGAGGCAGCACCCAGCAGCATCCCAGTTGCCCCAGAGCACTGCCTGCAGCAGGGCAGAGGCAGCACAATTTTCTATATAGCGTGGGTAAAAGTCTCAGCAATGCTTCCCCGAGAGACTGTGAGAGCAGGGTGGCGAGGGGCTGCAAGCAGCGACAGCTTCGCTTTCGGGCTTCTCGCCATCCGGCTTCCTGGCTGAGCTCTGCAGGCAGCTGTCCTGGGCTGCACATACACAATTGCCACAATTTGTTGCAATAAATTTTGCTGACCTGGGAGCAAACCTTTGAGTCTGGGACTTCAGCAGCTCTCCGAGAGCAGCAGAAGAGCCTGTGGAGGGCACTTCTCTCCTCCTGCACTCCCAGGACTCAGGTTTTACCCTGTCAGGCTCCTGCTAGCTACATTTAGCTCAAGTCTGGCTACCTCATGCTAAAGCTTAAAAATGAACTGGGAAGATAACCTCAACCCACATGCGCTATCCCAGATCTCCTCCCGCTTGGCTGGCACTGGAAATGCAGCAATCACTTCCCTACGCTGCCTTGACAGCCGTGCAAAACCTCTCTTCCCCAGGCACGTTAGACTGAAATATCTCCTTTGCTCACTGCCAGCACGGGTAGGGGAGATCCAAGTGGGCTTGCCCTCACCGCCCCATCGCTTCGCCTTGTCCCTGCAGCCCACACTGAGCTAGGAGCACTTTTGAAGGGAGGTGATTTGTCCAGGTCCGAATTAGCCCAAAGCCCCTAATATGAGGTGTGAGGAGGGACATTTGTTCTTTCCCTAAGGCAGAACTGATGGCAGGTCTGCTTGGGTGTGTATTACAAGCTGTGTCTGCTTTTCTGCTGGGGCTGTGGAGCAGGTGAGCTGTGGGGGGGTGGGGAAGTGCCCACCCAGTGGAAACCATTTCCTTTAGCTGGAAACAAGAATTTCTTTTATTGTGCTGGGACTCAGGCATGGTGCTTTGGGACTGAGTGGCTCTCCTGGTCTTGACCATCTTTCTTTTTGTGCCTTGGCCAGCCCACCCTGGCAAAGCACCGCAGAACCAAAAGGAATCTCTGAATTTTTTTTCCAACATTTTCCAGGCAAAGGAAAACCCTTGGGAGAACCTGGGGTGCTCAGCGGGTGCTGGGGAGGCCGAGCTGTGGCCAAGGGTGCTGGAAAGAGGCAGGGTGGGCACAGAGCTTCGTCACCACAAGACTTCTTGCTATTGTGGCTCAGGCACATCCAGGCTGAGGTTTCAACAGCTGGCTAGCCACTTCCACTCCACAGTGGGGTTTTTATTCTTCTTTTACATTTATTTTGTAGCCAGGAAGGCCACAGTGGTTTCCACAGTGCTGTACCTGCACAGAGCCTGTGAGCTTTTCCTAAAAAAGGAAAAGACACTCCAGGAATTAAAGTCTCTTCCCTGAATCAGGCCAACATTTACTATTATTATTAAGTCATGAAGCCATTCATGAGTTGTCTCTACTATAAATCCTAATTAAATTATTGATGGGGAGTCTGCCTCTTTTTACATTTTCTTTGTAAATCCTGGGCTCTGGAGGCTTTCTGGTGCTCACTCCAGCCAGCCCTCCTCCCTCCGTAACGCATGCCGTTCTGCGCTTTAACTGCTCCCAACGAGAGTGCTGCGGGGTGCAGGGAAATTCCCCCCAGGGAAAGGGGTGACCCAGCTCCTCTGACCCACATTCAAGGCTTCACCAGGAGATTTCTGCCTGCCAACATCCCCCCAGCTCCCGCGCAGGCTCCCAGCCTGCAAGGCTGCTCTGGATGTACAAGCGACCCGCAAACAGCCTGACGTGTAGTTAGGGAGGGCACAGAAATCTCCAGCTGCAGATCCAGCCCCAGATCGCTGCCTGTCAGCCCTGCAGAGGTGCAGGACTCCATCCTGCCAGCAGCTCCGCTCAGCAGGTCCTGGTTTTCCCAGGAGGTATTTAGGACTTGGGATGTTTTTTCTGAGGGAAAACGCTGATTCACCGAAGCAAGTGTTTTAGTGAAGCATGTCGGTGTTAACAGGCTCCAGGCAGGTTGTGGTGCAGTGATTTATGCAAGGCAGGATGCTGACCTCCTGCCAGTACACGTTCCTGTTTCATTTATGGTTCTCAAGCTCTTGGCTTCTGGTTTCAGCCCACTCCTTTGGGGTGTGTGGGGTGGCAGGAACAGAGATACCGGGTGCTGTGGTGCATGACTGGATCCCCTGTGGCCTCCCAGGGCATGAAATCAGGTCTTGATCTGCCAGGGCTGTTCAGATACTTGATTAAACACGTTCCTCCATGCTCATCTGCCCTGCACTTCACCAGGAGGTACGCACGGGGTCGGAAGTGATGCCAGGCTGGGTTTCACTCCAGGGCCCCTCAGTGCAGGGGAGGTGATGGAGGGATGGGACCAGCCTCCCCTGGCCTTTGGGAAGATGCTGAAGCAACAGGTCCTGCTCAGCAAGTGACCTTTGTGGTGTCACCCAGGGTGGGGACGAAGGGATGAGGTGCCCTGGGATGGAGCAGGGCTGCTGGAGTGCATTGGACTAAACACGAATCAAGGGAGGAAACAACAGATGCAGGGAAGAAGCAGAGAGTGGGGAGGTTCAACCCCAGCACCTCGCTGGTGCAGGGGTGGCAGGGGGACCGGTGACAGGGGTGACGCTGTCCCAGGGCTGGCTCAGCGCTTGCCAGGACTGTAGTTACAAGAACACCCATATCCTGAAACACGGAGCCAAAACCACTTCTGAGCAAGAAGTCGGTTAGCAGAGTGTTTATTTTAACTGGTGGCCCTGCGAAAGGGTTGAAAGTGCCTCGGCTTCCTGAAAGGATGGGAATGTTTGCACCGGCAGCTCCAACAACAAACCCCAGATACTGGAGGGAGGGGTTTGTACTTGTACCCTTGGTCTCTTCAGGCCTGGGATTTGGAGAAACAAGGGCAGGAGAAGAAGGGGAAGTGCTGTGGGCCAGCATTGTCCTGTGGGAAGATGGATTCCCCAGGGATGCAGTGCGGGAGCTGCTTCGGAGGCGATGGCAATGCCCCAGCTCCGACACCTGCCCCGCTCCCTCATCCCTTCTGCTCAGGGACAAGCAAGCTTTGCTCCCTGCGGGAAAGCTGTGGGGCTTCCCACGAAGGGCTGGAGAGGGGCTCTGTGACTGCTGGGTCCCGTTACCTCAAACCCAGCACCGTGCTGGGGGAAGCGCTGCGAGTCCATGGCACTAAAGCAGCTCGAAGAGAGCCCGGTGTCCCGGAGAGGCTGCGTGGCTCTGGCAGTGGCTGTGTGCAGCAGCTGCAGGAGACGATTTCTTTATTAAATGGTTTTGGACCAAATCCAGTGCTGCCAGAGTCCTCCCGAAAAGAGATTTTCTACCAAGGCTGCCTCTGCCCCAAGCTGAGGCAGGAGCATTTCTTCTGCTCGCTCTCCGTGACGGGCTGCGCTTTTCTTTCTCTTCCATCTCTCTGCGCTCGGAGAGGGCACAGTGGGGCTCGGGCCCCGAGCTCAGCCCAGGACCCATTTCAGTTATTCCAGAGATGGTCAGAGGGGTGGAAATCACCCCCCAGGCAGGCAGCAGGAGCAAAGGTGACAGCGAAGGACAGGGCACAGCAGGACAAGCCATCTGGCCATGGCACTGGAACAACCCGTAGGGAAAATCTGCTGCTGAGCGGGGCTGTGCAGAGGGGCTGCCATGGGGCTGCCTGTGGGGCTCACGGCTCTGCCATGGGCTGGGGCTGGGCTGATCCCTCCCAATCCTGCTGCGTTCACTGCCACATCCCCCCCAGCACCCCTTCCCCAAATACCCAGCCCTTGGTTGTATGCCATGCCTGCAGGCTTGGGCATCGCCCGCTCCCATGCGCTGACACCTCTTTACCTGCTCCTTGCAGACGATTCTGGTGGGAGACAGCGGCGTGGGGAAGACGTCTCTGCTGGTCCAGTTTGACCAGGGCAAGTTCATTCCTGGCTCCTTCTCCGCCACCGTGGGCATTGGGTTTACGGTAAGAGCCCAGTCCCTGGTCCCCGGGCTGCGCAACCTCACTCATCCTTGGCGATGGTCGGCAGAATTTGTTTTGGCGCTGCTGGTTGAGGGGATGGTTTAGCTCCGTGCTCACTGGCAAACTGGGGGCAGCCGCGCTTTGGGCTGCTGGGGGGAGGGGATGGAGGATGGATGAGGCTTCCTATCACAAACTCCATGGCAAGGCCCGTGTTCTGCCTGTGTGGCCCGGGGCCCTCGCAAAAAGTCAAGCAGATGGCAGCAGCGCTTGGGAAAAGCACTCGGCCACCGTCCAGCGCTATTTGCAGAGCTGCCGCAGGGACGGTGAGTGGCTGTGGTGCGTGCATCCCTTCTCCCAGGGGAGCCTGGGACAGAGACAGTGCTTGAGACCTCACCGCACAGTGGGACCGGCATCCCTCCAGCATCCGCGACGAGGCTGGGGCTCAGCAAGAGGCTGTTACCCACGAGGTGGCTGTTCCATGCGGGCATTTTCTCTCTAGTCCAGGCCAAGGAAGCAGGGAAACATATGGTACTGGTGCAAGGGGTCTGGGGCCAAGCAGCCCAGGGGCTGCTAGCCAAGGGTGCCCCTGCGGGAGTGCCAAGCCCTGGGCAGGCAGAGGAGGCTCGGCTGTGCTTTCCACCTTTTCCGGCTCCTGGAACCTTCACCGGCTCCCTGCTGCCTGGTTTCTCCTTGAACAAATGACAGTGGTCAGAGATGATGCTCCGTCAGAGGTGATGCTCCACCGCTCAGCTTTGCCCCAGAGCTCCAGAGGAACTGGAGAACTCCTCGAAAGCAGCCTGACCAGCCCCCCCAACCCCTGGGCCAGACCCCAGCCCCATGGCAAGCCCAGATGCCCCATGTCCAACCCTGCCAAGAGCAAACTCTTTCCCCATCCCCGTCGAGCTGCAGCCACAGCTCAGGCCAAAGCCAGCTGCCGTGGGGCTCAGGGCTGCCTCATGAACCCCCTGAAATGCCAGGGACACCCCAGCAAGCTGCAGGGGAGCTCAGTGGCTTCCAGGAGCTCTGTGTGCCTTCAGCCTTCAGCTCTGGGCACTTTCCTGGCCCAAGAGCGTACAGAAACTATAAATCCCCCCAGCTGGGCCTGAGCGCAGTTACGGGACTGGAAATACAGGTTCCCTTTCCCGAAGGGCAGGGGAAGGCTTGGCTGGAGCAGGAGCCGGCAGCGGGGAAGGCACGGAGGAGGGTGCCATGGCAGAAGGCATCTCTGCCGTCAGACCTCCCGTGGCCATGTGCGGCCTTACCCGCAGAGCGGTGAGGGGAACGGCTCTGCGCTGGGCTGGAGCCCCCCACTCCCAAATCCCAGTGGCATGAGTGGGGCCGGGGGGTTTGTGCCAAGATTATCCCTGGTGTGGGGTAGATGACCCTGGGGAAAATAAATCAGAGGGGGCTGAAGGCTCCTGTCCATGGAGTGATGCTTGTAGGCTTGAAGACCCCTTGCAGCCATAGCACATGGACCTGAATGGGGTTTCCCGGAGCGAGTTTTTGGGTAATGCCACATTCCTGGCTATCTCCAGGACTTCTCACGCATTCCCACGCTTGGGCTTTTCCCAAATGAAGTGCGCTATGACCTGGGTCCCAACAGCAGCCGGGGGAGTGGGAGCCCCGGCAGCCGTCCCGGCCAAGACAGAGGCGCTGATGAACAGACTCGCCACAGCGCATGGCTTCCGGCTAACGGCTGCTGCTTCTGGTTTCCTCCTGGCTTCCCTGTGCCCTGGTGCTCACCCCGGGGCCCAGCTCAGCAGCCGTCGGGGCTGCAGCGGACGGGGCAAGCCCCCTACCCTTGGATGGGCTGGTGGGGTGGGAGCAGGAGCTGCTGTCCCCGCCATCCCAGCGTGGTGAGGGGTGAGTCGGTAGCACCGGGGTCTCTTCCTGCCACCAAGCACCCGTGCAGGGGGTGACATTTCCAGCCTTGAGCCTCCCTTTCCTCATCCCGGGGCCAGGCCGGGCAAGGAGGCGAGCGGGGCACAGCCCTGGGGGTGGCATTGGCCCGGGAGGAGGAGGAGGAGGAAGAGGAGGAGGAAGGGTGGGGCGGCGGCTCCCGTTGGCCCCGCGGAGCCGGGACTCGGCGGCTCCTCTCGGACACAGTATGAGCGGCCCCGACGGGGCGGCGGGGACCGGGGACCCCCCAACGGGGAGCGGGACCCCCCCGGCGCTGCCCCAGGAATATGAGCTGGCCGGCA
>WHYT01015209.1:196746-211919 GCA_009806455.1 Tetrax tetrax | reverse complement strand
TTTTTTTTTTTTTTTTTTCCGTTTGTCTTTTTTTTTCTACCAGCTGTGGTGGGTGATGGGCGCGGGGGCAGGTGAGCACACGGGCTTTTTTTTGAACCCATAACCGAGCAGCCCGTCGTGCTCCGGAGCCCTTCGCCCACCTCCTTGTGCTGCAGGGCCGGTAAAACAGGGTGAGAAAAAGCAACGGGGAGCGAGGGCGGTGGCGAAATTTGGGTGAGAGACCCTGCCCGAGGCTGGGCTGGCATGGACCCGCTCCAAAATACAACCAAAAAAGCGTGGCAGGGTTTTTTTTTTTGAGGGGGGCTGTGTCTGCAGGTGTTAATAGCAGTCACTTGTGCACTGAGTGTGGCTGGTCTCTGCCGCAAAGTGGAGATGGCGGAGCCCTTCCAAGGCCCAGGGGCTGATCCTGTCGGTCGATCCCCATGAACAGACACTTACTAACTCAGGAATGTCGGCCTTAAGCGACGTGTGGGAGTTAGCACAAACAAAGTGATGCAGAAAGGTGAGGAATTGAGAAATAGCTGACCTTTCCTGCCTGGAGCGGTTCCTAAGAGACGCTCCGGGCTGCCGGAGATAATTCCACTTTTTATTTACCCAGCAAACCCGCCTGTTTGTTGTTACGACAGAGATGTGGATGGTCCTCCCTGGAAGCACCTTCCTGATGTCCCTGGGGTGGGGACCTTCTGGGGCGCTAGTGTGACCTGCTCCCAAAGACCAGCCGCGCCAATGGCCGGTGGGACGGACTGAGCCCCCTGCTCCCGGCTTCCTGGTGCCGGTGCGGAGTGCTGAGCGGACTTTGGTACCTCACAGAGCTGTTGTCACGCGGGGTTCTGCTGAGGATCGGGTTGTGTCTCCCGTTGGACTTCAGCCTGGTGCCCCCGGTCGGGCCGATCCGGTGCTGGGCGCTGGGCTGGGGCTAAAGCCCCGCTCCTGACGGGGTTGTTCAAGTGTCACCGCTCCGCTTGCTCGCTGTCCCCCGTGGCATCCCTGGTCCCTCAGAGCTGGCCCCATGCCGGGCTGCGCTGAGCGTGCGACGGTGCTGGCCAGACCCTCTGTGCTGGGCATCCCACTCCCACATCTCGCCCTGGGCTGGGAAAAATAAAAGGGACTTAGTGCAGCTTGGAAAAGTCCCCTGGCAGGCCTGGGGGGGGGCTGAGGATGTGCCGTCCCTGAGGGGGGCAGGGGCTGTCCCAGCCGGAGCGATGCACAGGGTCTGGGAAGCGGGAGGTGCCCCACAGTCTTGGGAGGGGGGCAGGTTCGAGGTGCAACCCATGCAGGGTTACCGCCGGCGGTTTCTCTCTGCACGGGAGAAGGATGTGGGCGATGCGGGGTGACATTGCTGCACGGATGGTTTCTCAACAGGTAGCAGGAAATCTTGCGGCTGGGGGCAGGGCTCAGGGCAGGGGAGCAAAGGCGAGCGGGTTTGGAGACATCGCTGTAGCCGGGCACCTACGGCACAGGGTGGGAGGATGCCGGGTGGGACACCGAGCCGAGCTGTAGTGAACAAAAAGGGATTTCTCTCCAGCCGTCTGGGAACGTGCTGGTGTGCCTGTTCTCCAGCCGCTGGTGGATAGCCGGTGCCCACCGCCCCGTCCCGTGGGTGGGTGGGATTCCCCCAGGACCGCTGCTGTGGGGAGCGGGAGGTTTGCATGTGTCAGAGTCCTGTTTGCTTTACCGGGCTGGACTTGCCTTTATTTGCTTAATAAGCCTGGAGACGCTCGCTGCTGGGAAAGCCGGCCGGCACCCGCACCCTGCCCGGAGCCCAGCGAGAGTTTGGCATCTCCCAGCTTCCAGCAGGATCCAACCTTTCCGCAAATCCTGCTGGGGCCTGCGCCGTCAGGACTCCCCTGTGCTGGGCGGGCTGGGTACTCCTGCGGCTCCCAGTGCTGAGGAGGCTTTGGGGGGCTCGTCGTGTGTTCCCTTCTCATTCCTATAAAACCCTGGACCTGCAAATCCCCCTGATGCTGGGGTGGAGGTTTCGAGCTGGTCCGTGCTCCCCTCTTCTGCAGCATTAAGCCAGCGAGGTGACGGTTTTACACCCCGGGGGCCAACCCCGCTTCCGGGGGCCTTGCGTCACGGGGACCGTCCCCAACGCTCAACTGAGAGCCCTGACACCTCGTCCTCCCCTCCCACTTTTGTTTCCGGAGGTTTCAGCTGCTCGAGGGTGTCTTGAGAAAGTTTCGTGCTAACCTCACGGCCCTGGAGCGGCACCGGCGGCTGCCAGCCCTGGCACCCACCGGAGCTGCTTTTACCAGGGCCAGGCTTTTGCTGCCAGCCCTGGGCTTCCCTCTTGGAAATTTCATGCTAAATTAAGAGCCCTCCCCACCAGCGACACTTATCCCTCCTTGTAAAACCCGTCCGAGCCTCCCAGGGCTGTGTTTTGGGGTATAACAGGGAGCAGATCCCCCTCCTTCCCGCCGCCCATTTGGGAGCATTGCAGTGGGGGTAGCTGGTGTCTAATTAGGAAATGAATTAAATTTCCTCTCGAGGCAGCTGCATGAAAAGCAGCTCCAGTCAAACGGGACGTGACGGGGATGCTGCGAGGAGGCTGCTTTGCATCCCCTTTGTATGAAGCCCGAATGCGTGCGCCAGATTTCGGGACCCGTGTGAATTTGCTGGCCTGGGTGTCCTCGGAGCTGTTGTGTTCCTCTCTGAGTAACCAGGAACTCTGCTTCCGACGGGCTTGTTGCTGCTTGTAGGGCTGCAGGGTGTTTCCTGCAATTTGGGGCTTCAAAAGCTGCCCTGAAATTGCTCTTGGGGAGCTGGAAGCTGGGGAGCGAGTCCTGGCACCCTGTGCAGTTGGGGTCCCTGGGGCTGCTGGTCCTGCCTGGTAGCTGGAGCTGCTGGGGTGGGATCGTCCAGCAGGATGCTGGAGGGAGAAGGGTCCGGAGGTCCCCCAAGTCCTGTTCCAGGGCAGGAGTAGGGGTGCGATGCCGCTGAGCTCCCCATCCCAAGCAGGCATCTCTACAGGATGGAGATATCCTTCTGCCACCCCTGGGTGCAGAGGAGAGGGGTGGCACAGGATGCCGGGGGCCGAGCCCGTTATCCCCCACCGGAGGCTGTAATTGCCGGTAACGAGGCTCTGCCGGCTAATCCATGCTCCAGCGCGGCGGGAGGGCTGTTGGCGTTGGAGGAGAGGATGCAAAAGCTTAGAGAAATCAGGGGTATTTCCGTTTTCCTGCTGTCCAGCTCCCGACCCCGCGGCCGCAGGGCTTCACCGCATCCCGGGTGATCCAGACCCTCTCACCTCGGGTCTCTTCTGGGCAGGGCGACGTTGGGGCTGGAGGGATGCCCGGGATACGGCTGCTGGAGATGGGATGCATTGATATTTTTCTCTCAGGGAAGCAGAACGGTGGCTGCCCGCTGGGTTTCTGCTGGCGTGAGGGATCTGGGGAGGGCGAAGGCGGCCTGGCACACTGGGCTGGAGGAGCTGCTGGGCGGGGGGGGGGATGCTGGAGGGGCCGGGTCACGGCTCGGCCGGGCTGCCCTCACACCCGGTGCTCCTGCCTTTGCCGGGTGGCTCGGAGGCCTTGGTGGCTCCCTCACCGCTGTGACCTGTCCCCCTGCCCCGAGATATCTGTCCATCCTGCACGGCTGTCCTCTCCCACGTGCCCCCCCAAATTCCTGGCTCCAGTGTCTCGGGGAGCCTGGGCTGCTGGGGCTTTGTTGGTACGGGTGGAAGAGAAGTCCTCCCTCCTCCTCTTCCTCTCCCGGGAGCGATGCCAGTGCTGCTCGCCGGGTGCTCCCTGCGGCTTTGTCCCGAGCTATCGGCGTGGAGCAACCCCGCGGTGCTGCCAAGGGCACGGGGAGCGTGGGCAGAGCCCGAACCCCCTTCCCGGGGCTGGGTCAGGGAAGGTGCTGCCTTCCTCCAGGCTCCACCAGCTCCTGCTTTTTGGCCTTGTTTTGGGTCTTCCATGTCCCCATCCTCGCTTGGGGTTGGTGCCTGCGTGGAGGGTGCAGTCGCAGCAGCCCGGGCACCCATGGACCTGTTGCGTGGGGACGGGGACAGAGCCCAGCGCCCTGGCACAGCGGGGACCGAGGGGGGACACTGAGGTGTTGGAATCCCCACCCAACGTCCCGGGTTCACCCGGCTGGGTGCTTGCGTGCACCTCCCCGCCCGGGGCGTTGGCGAGCAGTGCCGGGACGGCAGCCGGCCTTGACCCTGCGGGAAGGCGTTGTGCAAGAGGATCCGGTTTTATCGCAGCATCGCGCTTGGCGATTGCAAATGCATCACACCACCCCTGTGCCACCGTGGTGCTGCCAGCACCCTGGGGACCAGGCTTTCCTGGGAGAGGGCCACGAGGATTTTGCAGCAGGGGGTAAAGAGCGGCAGGGTGTGGGTGTGGTAGGGGAAATTCCTGCGGTGCGTGTCCCCAGTGATGCTGTGGTGATACCCAGCGGTGGGTACCAAAGGAGAACAATCAATCTCAGGAGAATAAATATTAAACCTCTCCGTGAGGAATATTGCAGGCACTCAAGTGGGGCTTGGCTGCTGGGAGAGCCCTACTGAAGCCCAGGAGCTGGTGGCCAGGCAGGATCGAACCATTTTACCTGTAAATAATGTAGAAGTGTTTGGGAGCTGGGGTCGGAGCGGTTCTGACCGTGCTGCGTGCACCTGGCTGGTTCCTGTCGCCTGGTTGCTCTGCATCCCGGGCATCCTGCTCCTCGCCAGGCGAGCGAAGGCGGCTTTCTGGGGATGCTCCTGCTTCTCCCCGCTGCTCACAATTTGGGGAATTGTGCTCTTAAAGGGTCATGGGGGGGCCGGGTGCAGGGCCACGGCTGCCCCAGTTGGGTTCCCTGGTTCCGGGTGCTGGTGGATCCGTGGGTCGGGGTGAAACGGGGGCACAGACAAGCTGGGTGTTGCCTCCTGGAGAGGTGAACGTCCTGCATCCCGCCGCCCCAGTCGAGCTGGTTTCTCCATTTTGCAATCATGGAAGGTCGTGCCAGGGCATCAGGCTGTGCTTCGGCATCGGGGCTGCTCCGTCCGCATCCCAGCTGCCCGCCTGAGCCCTACCTGCCCCATCCCTGCCGGCAGCGGCTGCGGGGTGCGTTGAGGTGGGGGTCCCACTGGTCCCATGGCTGGATTTGCCCTTGAGGGGGGCTGGAGCTCACAATTTGCTGATGGAGGGGACCTGCACCAGTGGCTGAGACGTCTCTGGTAGGAAAGGCTCTCCAGGTGGGATGGGGTGGGGTGGGAGTGCTTCCCAGCAGCCTGGCTGGTGTTTCCTCCTCCACCTTCACCGGGCAGTTGCAGTCCTGATCCCAAAAGGAAGAGCGTGATCTGAGGACACACATAATTACATGTTTCTTTAATGTTTCGCTGCAATTAGTGTGCCCTGCACCTAATTAACTAGAGGGTGGGTTCCTAGGGTGTTTTGGCACCCTGTGTCCCAACTCCGGCTGTCGGGTGGCCATCTGAGGATGGAGTCCCTGCCACCCAAGCAGGCGTCTGGTGGTCCTGGTGCTGTCCCTGGGCGGCGGGGGGTCCGGAAGCGGCTTTCCCATGGGCTGTCCCCGTTGCAGGAGGAGCTGCGGCCTCGGCTGTGCCACATGAAGAAGGGTCCCAACGGATACGGCTTCAACCTGCACAGCGACAAGAACCGCCCGGGACAATTCGTGCGCGCTGTCGACCCCGACTCGCCGGCCGAGGCGGCGGGGCTGGCCCCCCAGGACCGCATTGTTGAGGTATGTCGGGGCAGGGGGAGGGTCTCCCCAAAACACTGCAGTGTTTCCTCAGATGCCAGCGCCCGGGAGGGAACCGCCCTTTGCTGGGACGGTGCGCGGTGTCCCCGGTGCCGGCGGTGACTCACGGTGCAGCCGCCCGGCTCGTGCGAGCTTGCTGATCCCCACCCAGGGGTGCAGGCGGGCGGGCGGTGGGGAGCAGCATGGCAGAGGGCTGAGGCTGGGTGCTAATTAGCCGGCTGAAGGTTAAGTGGTGGCAGTGCTGTCCCTTGCCCAGAGCAGGAGCGTCCCTGGCTGTCCCTGGGGTGTGGCAGGCTGAGGACAAGGTGCACGATGGCCCCAAACCCTGCTGCTCGCCGTGACCGGGGTGGGGACGCAGGAGGGCAAGGACCAACCGAGCACCAACCCTGCTGCTCGCCAGGACGTAGGGCTGCCGGCTCTTCTGGGGCGAAGCTTTGGGATCTCTGGGGACCGTGCCATGGCTCGAGGGCTTTGTGCCTTGTCCGTGCTGCCCGTCTCCTGCGCCAGCCCCAGGTCGATGCCCTGCCAGGCGCTCCCTGCCAGCTTCGCTTGTACGATCCCGTGCTAATCACCCGGAGGAAAATCTGCTTTTAATGAGGTTTTGCTGGCTTCACTGCTAATCCCTGCGAGGCTGCAGATACCTGTGGGGTGGCTGTGCCTGGTACCAAGGCTGGTACCCAACCACTCCTTGGAGCTCCTGAGGGATGGATGTCCCCTGGCCTCAGCGGTGATGTGGTGCCGTGCCCACAGGTGAACGGAGTGTGCATGGAGGGCAAGCAGCACGCCGACGTGGTGGCAGCCATCAAGGCGAGCGGCGACGAGACCAGGCTGCTGGTGGTGGACGTCCTCACGGATGAGTTCTTCAAGAAGTGCAAGGTGGTGCCCTCAGAGGCGCACCTGGCAGGTGGGCTGGGGGCTGTCCTGCAGGGAGGGGGGGGGTTGTGTCACTCTGCCAGGTCCCTGTCACCTCATCCCCAAACCTGGGGGTGCTGGGGGAGTTCCTGAGCCCTGGAGGTGGAGGTCTCATCATCCTGGGGTCGAGAGTGGGGCTGAAGTGGGCTCTGTGGGAAGGCAGGTTTATGGCCCAGGGTTGCACTTTGGCAGGGTTTACGGCTCCGGGAGCAAACAGTAGCCACCCTTCGCTCTCCTCTGCAGCCTGGGCTCAGCTGTGGCCCCCTCCCTGCTGTCACAGTGGTCCCTGGGAGAACGGGGCGGGGGGGTCTCACTGGGCTCCACATTGTGGCTGTCATCACAGGGATGTACCTGGTGCCTGGCAGCATCCCTGCTGCAAGGGGTGGGTTAAAAAATTTGGGAGCTGGCCAGACGCTGGGCGCTGGCCACATGCAGCTTTTGCTGGGCCCGCTCACAAGGGGACAGAGCAAATGCATCCTCACCAGCGCCTGTGTCCTCGCCCTGCAGGTCCCTTGCCAGAACCAGTTGCCAATGGTGATATAGGGAAGGTAAGAGAAACCTCATCTTGCTTTTAATCCCACCTGTCCAGTCTCTGGGCAGGGACCCTGCCTGTTGGGGTGTCCCTTCTGTCCTCTGCCCCTAGGTGGGTGATGCCACCAGGGACCGTGATGCTCCTAGGCTGTCACACAAGAGCAAGTGCCACCGGGAAGGGGACTGGGAGCCGGGGCTCCCCAGGAAGGGGGTTACCTGTGGGGCTGAGTGTCATGGAGGTGGCTGCAATGCTTCCCTCCTCCATCCTCATGATGCTGCAGGGCTGGGAGCCCTGCAGCCACCCTCCTCCTCCTCCTCCTCCTCCCGCTAAAGCCAGGGCAGTCAGGCTGGGCTTTAATCCTTCCCCGCCCTGGATGGGCCGTGCTGAAGGTATTTATGAGCCTGGAGCTCGCAGGGGATTATGTGTGGGAAGGATGGATTTTACAGCCCCCTGGGCAGGAATTGCAGCTGTGAGGACCGTTCCCAAACCCGAGGGCTGGAGCTGCCCTGCTCCCGTTCACTCCCCGTTCCCGCCCCTCAGGAAAACGGCGGAGAGCCGCGGTCCAGCTCGGTGTCTGAGAGCCCGTCCAGCCCTGGGCCGCTGGCCGTGTCGGCCACCTCCGGCGAGACCCACAGCGAGGTAGGGCTGGGGATGCCAGGGGGAGGCGGTGGCTGGAAAGCAGGGTCTGGGCTGAGCCCCCACCACAGGGCTGTCTTGGGCGGCACGGCGGAGCTCATACAACCTCTTGCCCCCCAGCCTGACGCGCAGGAGGGTGACAAACGCCATTCGGCACCCGGCTCCCTCCTGGACCTCGACATCCCGCTGGCTGTGGCCAAGGAGCGGGCGCACCAGAAGCGTACCAGCAAGCGGGCACCCCAGATGGACTGGAGCAAGAAAAACGAACTGTTCAGCAACCTGTGAAGGCCCTGGGGTGGGGGTGAGGGTCGTTCCCCCCCCCCCAGCCTTACATCCACCTCTCCTGCATCCCCCTCCTCCCTGCTGCAGGCTCCCAGCAGGGATACAGGGCTCCTCCTCCTGAGGGATGGGGCTCAGTGGCCAGCGAGCATCCCTGCAGCGGAGTCCGGGGCAGTGTTTTTAGGCTAGAGAGAGCTGGGGGGTGCTGGAAGGCTGCCCCCTCCCGTGAGCCCATTCCTGGGGTGCTCATCAAGCCCTGCCTTGAAGGCCCTGCACACAAGCAGGGGCTTGGGGGAGGATCAGGGATTTGGGGTGGCCTGATGCCCAACGCTTCTGATCCCTGCTGTTCCCCAATCCTTCCCGCACCCCAAACCCCATCTCTATTTGAGCCCCCCTCCAAATTGCCGTTCAACTGCAAAACTTGAGGCTTTTAGTGACTTCTGACCCCACCTGCGCGCCCACCGACCACAGCGATTCCTCCCGGGGGTGTCTGACCCCCGCCTGGCAAGCTCCGTCCACAATGGCCCTGTCCCTTCACCCCCGGGTGCAAGGAGGGACACGGGTGCCTGGTGTACTGGGGAGCCCCCAGCACCCTGCCCTGGGTTATTTCGGGAGAGGAGAGGGTGTCTGGAGCCAGCACAGCAAGCAATAATCATCTCCTTCGCTCCCACTCACTCCTGGAGACAGAGCCGATCAGGGTTTGAATCCAGCACTGTTTAATTTAAAAGCTTCTCAATAGACTCTGTTTTTTTTCCAAAATAAGAGTTTTCCAATCACACTGTGTATTTTTTTAAAAAAATGTGTTTTGTGGAAATTCTTCCTGTGGATGTTTTGTGTCTGTGTTATGCGATCGGGTCTTGTCATACTGTCCAGCTCAAGAGAAATTCTGTTTACTGGAATAAACCTTCCTGACTTCACCTGTCCGGTTTAACGCTCAATCCTTCTGAAGCCCGAGGCTGCGCGGGGCCTCGCTGTGCTGCCGGGGCTGCGGGGAGAAGCAGGTAACGCTCCTGGTGATGGGGGACACTGGGGTTGGTTTGGGTGCCCCTTCAGCACCCAGTGGGGCCAGGTTAGGGGGTATGGGAGGGACCGGCTGGTCCCAGTGCAGGTTAATGCCTTGGGGTGATTAAAGGGCTCTAATCCCCCGGGAAGTGTGAAGGGGGGTGATGTGAGGCTCTTAATCTGTGTCTGCTGGCCCAGCTTGGAGGGTGGCAGCTCTGCTGGGGGCAGCTTAAATCTGCCCCCAGCCCCTCTGGGGGAATTTGGGGTGACGCTGAGCCCCAGGGCTGGGGGAAGGCAGGAGGATTGGCGGGGAGAGGGTTGCTTGTCTCTCTAAAGCCATGGATCTTAGCCCTGTCGGGAGAGCGAAGCAGGGGAAAGCAGGGCAGAGAGGTTTCAGCACAGGGCTGGTGACAGTGCCGTAGCTGGAACGGGCTGGGGGCACGGCATGGTGGGGCCAGGATGCCCCCAGGGCTCTGCCACCCTGCCTGCTTCCCAGGGTTATTTTTAAGCCCGTGCAGGGCAGCTTATGCCCAGCCAAGCTAAGCCCTGCTGCTGTGTTGTGCGAATCTAGGGACACGCAGCGCTGGTGGCACCCCGGCTGCAGTGGGGAGGGTGAGATGGCGGCTTCCTGGGGACAAGGCAGGGCTGTGCTCTCAGCAGTGGCTGTGGCGTGCCGTGGACCCACAGCCTGGCATCTTTGCTTCCTCCTTTTCCGCACACTCGCTCCAAGCCTCCAGACAAGCCCCTCTACCTGAGCAAAGGAGCGGTTGCAGAGGTCTGCATCTCAAATGATGCCCAAGTGACAGATCTGCGGGGCATGTGCAAGCTGTCACTTCCCCCTGAAAGCTGGGGGAGCCCATTCCAACCTGCTGTGTCCTCTGCAGAGGTGAGACCCTGCCCTCTCCTTTCCCACCTTCACCCCTTTGGAACAGGGTGCGATGCCGCCCATGCGGGGCGGGAGTGGGGGCACCCGGAGGGTCCTGGGAGCAGCTTTTGCATCTTTGCCTGGTGGGAGCAGCCTGGGGACTGGTTCCCTGTGGGAACACTGGTTGAGCCCTGCTGGGACCCACCAGCCTAGGGGAGGGCTGTGGCTCCAGGACAGACCCAACTTTGTTTCGGGTTGCCAGGGTGAAGGCTTTTCCCAGCTGCCTGTGGAGGAGAGGGGGAGCGCGCTGGCGTTGCCGGGGGACCGGGGATACCAAGTGGGGCACTCACTGGCTCCAGAGCAACCAGCCGGGCACTGGGAGCCGCAGCGGAGCATGATTTCACTGTGTCTCCCTTGGCCCTCACAGCAGAGGTTAAAAAATTATTTTTCCCACCTTGGTCACTTTTTAGGGAAGCAAATCTCACCCAGCTACATCTCTGCTGCCAGTCTGACCTTGCTTCTCTGGCAGAGGGATGAAACGCTCCACGCAAGGAGCACAGAGCCAGCATTTACCCGGCATGTTCCGCAAATCTCGTTCTGGGGGACAGAATCCATTCCTGCCTGCAGCAGGTGACGAAGAGCACGAGGATTAGTAGCCCTTGTCACGGTAATCCCTGCTGGAAGTAGAGCCGCTCCTCACTTTATTACCACACAAAGCTTTCGCTACAACTAAATCCATGCTAAATACTTGCTGTTTAAAATACCTGATACGCTGTTCCCACGCTTCGTTTTAATATTAGTTACAGGAATGATGTATTTCAATGAACTAAAATTAGAAAACCAAAACCCCCAGGCCCTAAAAATACAGGCACAGCAACACTAAAAATTCCACAGTCTCTGACAAAAACATCTGTGGGCAAATCCGAAAGCTGTTACCTGGTACTTCGTAATTGGAACAATTAATTGCTGGTCTAGAATTAGCCATTACGGCTGCTATTACAGTGGGAAAACACACAGGAGCGTCAGTTATCCTCCTTACCTTCTGTCCTCTCCTCTTAGCCAGCTTCCCCGCCGCGGAGAGTGTGCTGCATGGGGCAGGAAAGGTCAGGCTGAATAACTGCGTTAAAAAGTCTGTCCAGTGGGAGTCAGGCAAACGCCTCTTCTTCAGCCACGGATCTCAGCCGAGGCCGGCTGGCTAACTCCTGCCCTAAATGTATCTGCTCCCAGGAAGAGGTATTTTTTTTCCCTCGATTCATGGTACTGGAGAGCAGCAAATGGAGCCTCCAGGCTCAGCAGAGCGATTCCTGAGCTCCTTGCAGCAGGGGATCACTATTCTGTCTCCTTTCAGTTGTGTTCTCCTCCTCCTCGCTTTCGTAAAAATAGCCTGGTAAAATCCAGTGCAATATTCCTTCACGGATGGCCTGAGGTTTCCAGGTCCAAAGCACGGCCCTGAAACTCAAGGGGTTTTGTCTCAGCAGCCTCCTGCTGCTGCCAGTCCCCCTGTTACGCAGCCGTCGTGGTGAGGCTCTGCTCTAGTCTCGGTCGGCCAGTATCAGTCATTTCCATCGTGTTAACTTTTGCCCTTTGGTTGTGCTCACCCCCACCTGGGCCCCTCACTTCCAGGACCCCGCAGTGCTCCTCTGCAACCCACCACACCCAGAAAAGAGGGTTCAAGGGGTCTCTGCTGTCTTTTACAACTTCTAACCGCCCTTTCAGCAGGCAGAGCGAGCTGCTGAACCTCAATGCTCCCAGATCGTGCTCAGGCACCTCAGATCTTTGATTTTTTTTTTTTCTTTTTTTTTTAATTCAAGCTAAAACAAGCTGAGTTACCAGCACACTGAGACTGCCTCTGTTGAACTGATGAATCCTGCTCTAAGGGCAGTGGAAGAAGAAACAGTGGGTGCTGCTTGCCCAGAAACTGGTGGCACCAGCAATCAATTAACCGCTGGTGATTTTAGGCTCTGCTGGAACATCACATTAAGGTTGGAGTCAGTCCTAGTCAAGCCTGTGGATTAGTGGCTGTTCTCCAGGTCCAAATCTCAGGCAGTGTTCCTGGCTGGTGCAACAAGGTGCAAAGTTGACAAGATGACAAAGTAACCGAAGGAGACAGATGAAAACAGTCAAGTGCAGTGCTGGCTCACTGGTGTCCTCCACACCCAAGACCTTGCAACAGCATCCAACTCCTGCGTGGAAACCAGGCCTGTGGCTGGATGTGTCTGTCAGGTCTCCAGCACCGCAGCTGGCAGCTTCGCTTCAACGTAGCTCTTCTCCTCCACGTGGTTTGTCTGCTCCAGGAGCCACCGTTTCTCCTGGTCACTGACATCCAGCCTCAGCGTCACCTCTTGGAAAACGCTGTTCACAGCAACCTGTATCATAGAGAGGAAAACCAGCTCAATCCCAGTCACAGGGCAAGCACTGCTCACGTTCTGTGGGTAGAAGACAGGCTGTTACCGCACCTCCTTAAAATGAAGCTTTTTGAACATGTGGATACTGGCTTCATTTTCCTGACCAATCTTCGCCTCAAATTTGGTGATCCCCAGGTTTCTCACTCCTGCGAAAGAAACCAGAAAAAGAAGCATTTCTATTACGTGCTCAGCTGACACATCTACGAAGGCTTAGGACCCCAATTTCTGGGGCAGATGCACCCCTTACTACCCTGTCTGTATCACTGGGAATATGTGCCAGACCCCGGATCAGACCCCGTCTGTACTCCCGCTCCCTTGCACTCAGCCACCCTTACCATAGGACATCATCATCAGAGTTGCCTCCTTGCCAAATCCTCTGCCTCGGTAGCTGGGCTCTGAAAGAGAGAGCTGCAGAAGTCAGCATCCAGTTACGTGAGACACATCAGCCATTCCAGACACTTCTGAGAAGAGACTGTGACCCAGAGCGGCAAAGGATGCTGATTGGGACTGAACAGCCATGGCAAAACAATGAGAATAAAAAGCTGCTGTACGTAACATCTGCCTGCATCTGGGGTTAGCCACGGTGACAAAGGTCCAACTAGGAAGCAGAACTTGACCTGCAATCATAATTTCAATCTCGCCTAACATCGGATCCTCGGCGTCGGTGAGGAAGAGATTCACGTCCCCCACCATGCAGTCCTCGTCCGCGCGCGCCTGCCCCGCCCACCGCTCCGTGTCCAGCACGATGAAGGTGCACTCTGGGAAAACAAAAACGTAGCAGGATTTTGAGGGCGTGCTGAGAATCAGTCACAAATTACTGAAGGATGAAATTAAAGGCAGGTGATGGACAGAGGAACAACAGTTTCCACACGTTAACAGTGAGGAAGAGCTAATAATTGGGCCTCCCACGCCAAGTGTGCCTGCTCCCATCCATAGAAATATAAGAAATATAAGAAATATTTTGAAAAACCCATTGTGAGGGTAACTAGACACCGAGACTAGAAACAGCCTATTTAAGGAGCACGAAAGCTTTCATCCCAGGACTGAGGTCTCTCTGCTTTGTCTCACTCTGCAGCAAGTTTGGGCAAAGAATTGTTTGGTGCGCAAGAGACTGAGACCTAGTGATTCACCGAGGCCATATTACTGCTGCTTTCAGTAAAGCTTTTAATGCCAGCTAAGACAAACGCTCCAGACTGAGCTCTTTGCCAGGCTCAGTATTTTGCAGCTTGCTATATTTCTACTGGGCTTTTATGGGCAGTGATTCATTAACTATAGGACAGCCAGGGAAACAATTCAGTCAGCACACCTCAACCAGGTAATTATAAAGTCACTTGATTTCTCAAGGAAAAATACAGCCCTCTTCCACCTTTTTATGATGACCAGACCTGGGGAGTGTTGACGGTGCAGGAGCAGCTCAGCGCATAACGCTGTGGGAAATAAATCACTGTAATCTTTGAAAAACTGCACAAAAAGGACACCAACAGCCCTGGATGTTCTCTACTTCCCTGAGCATACACCAGCTATAAACAGAAAGCCAGTTCGAAGCTGCTGTTGTAGAAGGTGTCACGTCCCATCAGCTTCAGCAAGTACAGCCCACTGTGGGTCCTTTACGGGGCAGAAGGGCCCTGCTCACCACTCCCACCCACCCTCAGAAAATATTTAAGATCCTCACTGTCTGTGTCCTCCCGCCAGCTGCGCTGCATCTCGTACTCCTGCTCCAGGCTGAGGGGTTCAGAGGCGGTCAGGCGCCGCAGCTCCTCTGACTGCATCCACTCGTGGTACCTGAGAACGGGACCCAGACCGACATCACCACCTGAGCTACAGCACCGCAGCCCCATTTCCACGAGCGCTCCAAGGATCAGGCTGTCGTAAACCGGCTCTGGAAACACCAGCCTGGCATTCATGGCAACTTAAAAGTATCCGCAAGCCTCTCTCCCTTACCTAACACAGGAATCAGTGTTCTCTGTGGAAATTTAGCAAGTTTGTCCACCCTGTGGCTTTGTCTGAAGAGTGCCCGATGCAAACTTGATGTTTTTAAAAGTACTGAGCATTGCATTCCGGCGCATTTCATTCCGACTGAGATTGATACAGCATCTCCTGGACACTGACAAAAAGATTAATACTGGCATCTTTGTGCTGAGGCTGCAGCTGCCCAGGCCAGCACTTTACAAATTGCCTGCATGCCTGCTTCTAATTTATCAAACATCCATGTGGCTTTACACACTGAAGTTTTGCTCTTCTACTGTCATCAGGGAAAGATACTGATGAACAAGAGAACTGTGGGTGTTTCACTCACAGCCAGATATTTCCCTTTCCATGGGGACGCGGTGGCACAGATGAAGTTCTTTTTGTCAGCAGACCTGGCAAAGAGCACAGACCTGCCTGGGATATCTGCTGCCGGGCACGGAGGGGAAAACTGACTGCCTTTCCACAAGGGCTCTTTCCGTTGTGCGGTTCTCAGGGAGAAGAGGGCCCTGCAGCTGTCAAGCCAGCACCCCTTCTGAACATCACACTCCCTTTGAAAAGAGAAGTGAAATCAGACCGTGCAAGAGCATCAGGACACAAGCCACGTACCGGGGCACGTGCGCAGAAGTGTAGGGCACCAGAGTCACCCTCTTTCCTTGCAGCACCGTGTTCTGGTTGATCTTCATGGCCTCTGCGCTGGAAGAGACACCCAACACCCCACCCCGTGTCCCCAGAGAGGCCAAGGGACGGGACAGCACCCGCCGGGAGCCCTCCGGGAGTCAGCGACGGCCGCTCCCGCTGTGCGGACCGGCCCCAGCTCACACCAACGCCCTCCCCCACCCCTCTCAGCAACCTTCCCCCGTCCCCCCCACCC
>WHYT01015209.1:178787-196726 GCA_009806455.1 Tetrax tetrax | reverse complement strand
CCCCTCCCGGGCTGGGGTGCGGGTCCTGGGTTGGGCCCCTCCCGGGCTGGGGTGCGGGCCGTGCGGGAGCCCCGCGCTGTATCCGTGAGCGTGTTGCCGCTTTCCCCGGGTGCGCCGAGCTCGGCCTGGGCGGCCGGAGCGGGGCTCTGCCGGAACGGAAGGTGTTTGGCCTCCTCTGCCCAGGCCGGGGGAGCTCGGACCGCGGGGGAGCTGTGCTGCCCGAGGGGTTTCTCTCCTCTAGCCCCTGGGAAAGCTTAAAAACCGTCTGGGGTGTTCAGTAGCGCTCTCAGCTTGTGGAGTTTGCGCTGACGATTTGTCCCAGTTGGTGTGGTTCGGTAGGAGCATATGTAGACATATGAGGAATTTAGTAAAGCTCTTAAAGAATTCAACTGTGCCTAATTATTTATGGACTCTGGAACCTTTCAGAAAGCTTGGGTTCTGCCCTGGCACCGTAGTTTTTTTTTAAGACAATGCGAAGTTCTTAAAATACTTCTGCTTTGGAAACCTTGGTACATGTAACAAAACTCGTTGGGATGTTTTTCATAAGCCTGGTATTTTCATTTGTCTGTTTATTTCTGTACTTGAGTTTATGAGGAGACTGTCAGCTGTTTTTTTACTGCTTCGAGTTGCAGGAGGCGCGTGCTCTCTTAAGAGTAGTAGTTGTGTGAGAAGCAGCGGTATGAGATCATCCTCAAGGCAGGCATTCTTCCTCTTGAGGTTTTAGTGTCTGAAACAACCCCTCTGGCTGTTTGGGGAAGGTGAAGTTTTGTCATCATGTGCTGTGAGAGGGCAGGGCCTTTTGGTTACTCTTAAACTGGTTTAACGGGTAGGGGGACTTCTTGGTAGAGTAGTGAGCCAAGCGGTGCTGGGGAAGGGGGTATGTCTGCCTGAAGTACAAGGTCCTGCTGAAATCCTCTGTTGTTCAGATGTCAGAAGACTGATGTGTAACAGCTGACTCGTGAATTCCTCCTCTTTCTGACAAAGCTAACGCAACTTTATGATGTTTCCTTAGGTTAAAGGCAACAGGAGTTGAAAACACACTTTGCTCCGAGCCTCCCCGCCGTCTCCAACATGGCCGGTGGCATTACCGATACAGGAGAGCTTTACTCTCCCTACGTAAGTACCGCTCTTTGTCTTTGCTCAGAAGTGTTTTTAAAATCCTCTTCTCTCAGCATTGCGTTTTCATGTCCTGCTACCCCACGGACATACTCTCAGTGTTTCAAGATATGATGGAGGTCAAAGGGTACTTTAAAATGCTTGTAGGTGGTGGGTTTTTTACATCACAAACGTCTTTATATACTGTGAAGGGAAGATGTTTGCTTAAGGTATAGTTCTAAAAGTGTTCAAAAGAGCTTCACGCCCCATACCAGCTCTTGTATCCTTCTGCCCCCTTTCCTTACACTTTTTAAATATTTCCATCAACCCAAATTGTCATGTGAAGCTAGCGTAAACGGTGGGGATTGTGAGGTGGAAACTATCCCATTTTATGTCTCTTTTTTTTTTGACTTGGCATAATGTTTTCCTCTGATTTTTTTAAAGTTTACTTATTTGTAGCTGTTGTAGTAATTTGTTTGAAACCACTTCACTTACAACCAGTAATTAAAACGTTTCTTCCTTGTAATGTGGTATCCTGTAAAACTGCAGAGCTAATTACTGCTTTCCTCTGTTACTCTGTTCCCCTGTTACTGGAAATACTGGTTCTCGTAGCCACAGGTATTCATACAGCGTCAACTCTTAAAAACAGTGCTTGGAAGACTTCTTTTTTTTCTTTCTGAAGCAAACTCACTAAATATAGAACCAGTCCTGAATTCTGTGTGTTGCCTTTTAAAAGCTTTAAAATTCTCATCCCCGTGTTAATGACTGAATTTAGAAGAACCGGTTATTAGGCTGCAGAAATAGGTCACGACTGAGAAAACAGAGAAGCAGACAGTAACTGGGATGTCTGGACCCTAAAGGTGTCACCTGCTCTCATGTTACGTGAGTGTTGTAGGAATTTCCTAGAGTCTAATCTCAAAGGTGTAGCTCTCTCCTCTTTCCCTGAAGATGTTTAGCCAGACACCGGCACCTTTCTCATCTCTGTCTACTTGACCAAAGTCAAGGAAAATTGCCTGAGGGTTTTTTTCAAGAGTCCTTCACTGGAGAGTGAGTCATGGCCCTGGGCACTTGAGTTGTGCTTGGGGAATGACAGCTCTGCCAGCTGAAGGAAAGGAACTTTCCTGCAAGCTGCAGTGGTTGGCTGATTTTCCTTCGTTCTGGGAGGCTCATCAAAAGATGAATTTGCTGTGCTTATGTCAGTGAATGTAGGGCAGGAGTGCTCGCAGGGTCTCTGGGAAATAGTTCTCCTGATGCTGATTGCTCCATGCCCAGAAAAGTATATTCAGACACAGTTCTTTACTGGCTTTCCTCTAGAGACCCTCTGACCTATTTTAGAAAAAAGCACTTTGGGGCAGTCTTTAATCTTGACTTCAGCTAAATGTACAGTGGATGGTGGTCCTGTCCAGGTACACGGTTATCTTTTGCCACTGGGCAGAAAAAAGCTCATTGCCAGAGAAAATAAAATCCTTTACCTTCCAGAAGTAAAATCCCTTCTTCAGAATGTGCTCAGCTGCTTGCTGGTAAAATGGCAAGCAGGCTTTGAATGAGAATTCTGTTTGGATATTTCCTGCGTGACTAAGAATAAAGAAGAACAAGAGGGTATGAAAGGTAGGTTATGTACGGAGTCATAACTGCTTAGGTTTGGGTCTGAAAACAAGGAAAGACCTCAACCCACAGTGTAGAGCCTTCTGGTAGAAGGCAATGGATTTGAAAGCAAACCAACAAAAAGCTCATGTGCTTTCTAACTTTAAAAGTTAGAAAGAAAAAAAAACAACTTAAAAATAATTAGAAAAAGGGAGAGGAATATCAGTTTCTCCAGAAATGTGCTGACGCTCGCTTTGTTCTCTTCAGTTATCAATCCCTTCCTATATGTATTTCTAGCTTGGGCTTGCTCTCTCTGTTTAAATCGGTATGCGTGTGAGGTGTCTTGGATGATCCCTGGCACAGCCGCAAGCTCTCACGCTGGATTGTGTGGGTGATTGCAGGTCGGCCTGGTTTACATGTTCAACCTCATCGTTGGGACAGGAGCCCTAACCATGCCGAAGGCCTTTGCGACAGCAGGCTGGCTCGTCAGCCTCGTTCTCCTAATGTTCCTAGGATTTATGAGGTAGGGTGTGAGTATGTGTCTTTAGGGGATTGGGGGATTCACTTGGGTGGGGCTCTAAAGACAGTGGGAATGCTTTTGCTGCTTCTCTGAGTGATCCTGTCCCTCTGCTGCTTGAGCATTGCTCTCTGTGCTTGTGTTGGCTGTGGACCTTGTTTGGAGGGATGCATTTTGACTGCCAGCAATATGTTGCTACATCCCATCTGACTGATGGGAAAGACTTTTTCTCGAGTACAGAGTCTTCTGGGACCTTTCTCCCAGCTTCCCTTTTTGAAACAGTCCTTCCTGTGGATCCATCCCACACTTGCCTCTGTCACGGATCAGTTCCCAGATCGGTTCTCCAAACGCTAACCAGGTGACGGGTTCATTTCTCTGCTTTGTGACTTGCAAATGAGATGCAGATCTGTTGTGTTAGCTTTCTCTTGGCTTCTGGCAGTGCTCTGGGCAGCTGCAAGAGTGTCAGGAAAACAAATTGCTGTATAGCTGGGCCTATCTTGTTCCCCCCCACACCTTTGCTGCTCGAGACCTTGGAGCTAGTCTCATGATCTTGACGCTGGCTCGTTGTGAGCTTCTGCCCAAATGTCTCCCCGCTGGAGCGGCAGGTGGAGCTGGAGGCTGTCGATACAGCAGTGATGTCTCAGTAGTTATTAATAGACTTGCCGTCTTCTGATGGGCTGTGAATCCCTGCTTGCTTCTTACTTGGTTTTAAAATAAAATAAAACAGAATCCTCTCCTGCCATTTGCAGGAATGGAATAGAGACGTTCCTTTCTTGTCAGTAACCAGCTCTGTCAGCCTGAATGTGCCTTTGATTTGGAGGCAGCGCTTTTTGGATCTGTTGGGTGCTGCTGTACAGAGGTACTGTCTGGTCAGTACGGACTGTAGTAATGCTTGTAAATTCCCCACCTCAAAGCTGTATGCTGCAAAGGCTTGATAAAATGTAAACTGTGGGAGTACCAGCAGCTGGGAGCTCTGGAAGCAATTCCTTTTAGATACATTAGTTTAAAAGCATAAATTCACTGAAACTCAGCACCAGAAGGCAACCCTTCAAGGTCAGCAGGAGAGCACAGACCTCCAAACCCGTGTACCAAAACTGCACTGGATTAGGCTGAGAAGACACAGCTCAAAGTACTGTGTGCCTTGGGAGCTGTGTCACCCTGTTGCTTCTGTTGTGGTGCTTGTGACCTCCTCCTGCCTGCTGGGGACCCTTCGGCGCAGGAAGAGTCTAGGCAGAAATTGCTGCACGGGCCTCAGGACAGGGCTGCTTGCTTTTATTCTTGCAAAACTAAGCTCTCCTTTGAGCGTGGGTAAGCGAGTCCAGTTTCTGAAGCAGTGAGAAACCACTTTAAAGCCTTAAATAAGATTGATTTCATGTGTTTGGGATTTTTTAATTTTTTAAATTATAGGACTGGTTTTAGCTGAGATAATGATACTCCTTCCATCGGTGGCTCTCGCTGTCTCCCTGGACAGCTTTCCCCTGGCCTCCAGCACAGCATATTTGCATGCGCATGTGATCTGCTCTGCTCCTGATGCTGTTTGTAAGGTTCTTTTAGGGACCGTAACGCCTTTGCCACAGGCAAAGCTTCAGAATAGTACTGTGTTCATCCTGGACCCTAAAAAGAGGAAGGAAGCTTGCTTTCTAACAAAGAGGGAAGTCTTTTTGTCTCCTTCAATTCGCAGAAACACTAGGAAGGTGCCTTCCAGATATTTGAAGTGTTGTGTTGTATCTGAAGGCATGTTATATTTTACTGCATTTTGTGGCCTGCTGGAACACCTTAATCTCAAGAACAGAAGGGAGCAGCAAACTGAGATGAAACACTGGACCGAAAATGTGGTGTGTGTGTGGGGAGCTGGTGAAAGGGTTGTTTTGGTTTGCTTGTGAGCTCCTAGGAACAGATGGGAATCATTCTTCATCTCCCTTCAGTGACAGTTCTTGACTATTGTTGATATAAATTGGATTTCTCTCTCTAGCTATATGACTACAACCTTTGTGGTGGAAGCCATGGCTGCTGCAAATGCCCAGCTGCGATGGAAGAGAATGGAAAAACGCAAGGTTTGTGTAGGATTTAATTTTCTGTTTTCTCTTGTTCTTTTTTCCTGTTGGACTTGCCTGAGATTCCTCTGCATCTTTGCCCTGCCTCATTAGTTACTTTAAAGGAATAAATTTCTACTGTACTTAACTTTGCCATATAAAATATGTCTGTTAGTTCTCTGTGGGGTTGCTCATTAAAGACAGGATTTTCTGCTTTGAAAAATCTCTTGTGCTGTTCACATTTCTTACTGATTGTGCTCTCCTTGCCCAGAAGCGCTGCTCAGTGAATGAGGAGAGGTGGCAGCCAATATGTTGTTGCCATTTGGAGTGTGCTGAGGTCTACAAATCCTTGCTGATCTCAGGTCATTTAACTGGGACAGGCTGGGATGTCCTTGCTCTCACTCAGGCTGTATCCCAGGGAGTGGACAGTCCTGAAGTATGTCCTTGCTGTAAAACTTACTTGTGGCTTTTCGGATCCTGGCTTTGGTGGCTTTTCTGGATCAGCGCAAGGCATAATTGTTTGCACTGTGTATATCTGGATTCTTTTTTCTACCAGTTCTGCATGACCTAGGCTAGGACAGCAGAGCCTGTCACTTGCTTCAGCCTGCTCTGCTAGTGCCCTCTTCTGCTCTTCACAGCACTCAGACCAAGGGCTCCCTGGTGTGCTTTTGCTTGTATGTCCTGCTCATCTCGGTTTAGGATCTTCCTTGGAGTTTCTGGGAGTGAGACTATGACACTGGTGGTGCCACAGTCTGTACTGTGGGTAGCCAACATCTCAACAGTAGTCTGGTCTTTTCTTCCAGGGGGATGATGATGACGAGGATTCTTCCTCTGGAGTATCTGACAGTGATGTTCTCCTCCAGGACGGCTACGATCGAGCAGAGACACGACCTATCCTGTCAGTTCGTAAGTACTCAGTTCATGCTTTTGCTCTTCTCTGAGGACAGTGTCCCATTGGGCTCCAGCAAGTGGAGCGGGACTCTTCTGTCCGTTTCACCCTTAATTCCATGTGCTCACATCCAAAGTCCTTAGCACTTGCAAGATAAGACTCATAGAGAATTCAGTTCACCTTCTGCAGTCTGATAAAGATCTTTTCCTTCTAGGTCACTAAGATGAGAACGTCTTACTTTAAAAACACTTTTAAACTAACTTCAGCAGAGTAATCGGACCAGCCACTGCAGCTCTGGAGTCATATATACTGTCCTTCAAACTGTCGATAGAGCTTCCTGATTGTCTTCAGACTCTGGGTTTATTGGAGGGACTGGTTTAAACACTTCTTATTTTCAACTTGCAGAGAGACGTGGTTCACCCAATATCTTTGAAATCACTGAGAGGGTGGAAATGGGCCAGATGGCTTCCATGTTCTTCAATAAAGGTAAGTGATTCACACTTACAGAATTCCCTTCAGGTCCTCCTGCACGTTGTGTGTATGGCTTTTCCTTAAGTTTACGTGCTTCTCGGTGTGGGTTTGCATCCTGAGTTTGTGATGATTCCATGCAAAAGTGTCATTCCTTCTCTCTGGGGACTGTAGTCATCTCTGTGTGTAGTGTTTCTACAAAGAGTGTTTATGGGCTTGATTTCTTGAGACAGGTAAGTGTAAGTCAGTGCTTTTTCTGACTGCCCTTACCCTAACTCTGAACTGCATTTGTCCTCTATCATCTCCACTGTCTAAAGCAGTAGAGCCCAACTGTAGTGTTTGCCAGTTCCATCTTGGTTATAGCATTTGAGAACAAGATGTTTGGGCTTCCCTAAACCCCGTAAGGACCAGTCTGAAGGAGAGAGACTTCTGAGGAGAGCTTCTGAGAATTCTGTGTGTCTGGGGAGTCACCAGGAGAGCTGCTGGGACATGAACTGCCAAACGAGTCCCCAGTCTGCATATGATGGGCAGATGTCTTATCTTTTTGCTTTTAAATGTCTCTTGTATGCCAGGGAACAACTTGTAACCGTAGTGCAATAAAGCCATGTTTATTGCTGTCTGCGACAGAAATGCAAGTTACAACGTTAGGCATTTTGAAACTTGTAAAACAGTATATTTGAAATGCTGTGCAGAGCCAGAAAATCATCAGACACCATGGTTGTGCAGTTTTGAGGCTGTCAGGCCCCATTTCTTATGGAAAGTGACATTTTCTCTTGTTCACTGGCCACCTTACAAAGACACGATGGGCTGGTTTTTTCCACTACATTACATCAGCTTTATGCCAGTGTAAGACTGTTGCCTCTGAAGGACGGCTAGGCTTAAGAAGTGAAGATTCTTTGAACTATATTATTGCTAATTTTAAAGTCCAATTGAAAAAACTTCTTAATTTCCCTGCATTCCTCTTCTGGGCCTTTGTAGATTTAAATCGCTTAGGATTATACAAATAATCCACCTTGGATCAGGCTGCCACTTTTCCAGTCAGAGAAGAGGACAGGTGACTTGAATGTGGATTGGAGATCCATAAATATGCTTGCCTACAGCACTGGGTTGCTCTGACTTTATGCAAGTTTTCTTGCATGTAAAGACATACTGTGGACTCTTCCCTGTCTCTCCATCACCCTCTGGGGAGTGGTATTTGGAAATGCTTTGAGAGCACGCACAGTGTAACAGATCTTAGCAGTATTGCTGAAGATCCAGCTGAAGAGGCCTGTAGAGCTGCAGCAGGGTTTGGGGAATCACGGGAGGTAGAGTGCTCCCATAAGCAAGTTCCAGAAGGTTCCTGCTTTGTGTGTGCTTCAGAGGGAGATGGTAACAGCACCCCAAAGCCAGCCAGGCACTGGGTGGTTGCCTGCTAGACCTCTCTGCCTTGATGCTGGCTGCTGCTCAGTCAGTAGAGGGTGCTGGAAATACGTCTCCTCTCTCTGGTCAGGCACTGAGGTACGCTTCCTAGCGAAGTGATATAAACTGCTTAGTACTCTAAATCTTAATCCCTCTTCTTAATGTTGCTTTAGCCAGAGTTATCTGATTTCTGTGTTAGGGATCCTCCCCAGGACCTACTCAGCCCAAGGCAAAGGGTTGAATCTCTCTGGAGGAAAGCAGCTGGAAGAGTTGCAGACCATAGCTTGTGACTTCCAGATGAGATGAGAGGGATGCACAGCCAAGGGTCTGGGGCAGCTGTAACTCATTCGCTGCTTTCCCTTCCTCTGCGCTCCGCAGTGAGGCTCCATCCCTATGAGTCCTGGTTCAGAGACACCCTCTGGTCTGCTGAACGGCTGCAGAGAAGGGACGTGTACCTCCCTCTGCAGATCCTTGCTGAAATGCTTCCTTCTGACAGTTGCACAGAAAGGCCTTCAATAAAGGCAGTTGCTCAGTGACCAGTCATAACTGCCTAGGGCTGAGAAACTGAGCCATGCTTGGGAATTCCTGGCGTCAAGCACCAGCCTCTGCAGTTTCACCACTAGCAAATGTCTGGGTGGGTTTTTGCTCATAATATACAAAGTGTAGATCCAAACGCAAGGTGCCTGAGGACTTTGCAGCCTTCGGCGGGAAGGCTGGTGAAAGCTTTGCGATGCATCTCAAAGCCTCTGATTTCTAGTGAGTTCTCCACTCCTTTCTCGTGATTGATTCTTATTTTCAGCAATCTGACAGGAGTTGAATCTGCAGTTCTGGGAGGTAAGCTGGGGATAAATCTCAATTTCGGGCTGTCTACTTTCTTAAAGGGAGCTGCTTTAGGTTTAGTCTGTGAAGGGCCTGTTTGCTCTTTCAAAAAAGCTGGCTCTGAAGAACTGTTTGGTTTTTTTTACATTTTTATTTAATTTTTAATTTGCAATGTTGTGCTTTTTTTCTGGGACTGAGCAGTCATTTATTGCAATAATGGATTCTGGGCACATCTATTATGCTGTTTCCCCACAGGAAGTCATTGACTTTGTTTCCCATTTTATGTCCAGTAATGAAAGTATTGATCAGGGAGGGTCAGTAGCAGTTTATAAAAGAACTAATGCTAAAGTCTTCCTGCATTTGAGAGGATGAGTTTGGGAGAGGAGTCACCTGGACATCCCACAGACAGAGAAGCTGTCACTGGAACAGGGATAGAGCATGTGCTGGTGGGTACCTGGTGGTGCTGCTGTGGCTTAACTGGTCGCGTTAGCCTTATTTTGTGTGGGGGGGGCAGCTGAGGCCTGAGATCAGTAGCAGATCCCAAAACAGGGTCTGTATCTGAGCCTGTGTAGTCCTGTGCTTAGTGTGTCTTACAGATTCTGTCCTATGTCAGGTATTATAACCTTCAATTCTTTTAAATGGGAAATTGGAGAAAACTGGTAAGTTATTTGTTGCCATCTTCAGAACAATGCAGAGACTCCTTAGCTGTGAAGCCATCTTAAACCTTTCACAGAGGAAGAAAACAAGGGGGAACTGCATGAAATTATCTGCAATTTCTGTAAGATCTCCCTTTGTCTTAAACAAACCAGGAACAACTCTGGAGTACTGACATACTTCCCTGCTTTACAGAAGCAGGGAAGCTTTCCTGCTACTTTCCCAATACAGCCCTTTTTTAAAGAGTTTTTTATGCTAAGTAGGCTCAGCATATTGAATAATTTATTTTAAATAAAGGAGAAAGCCTATTAATGTTCCCTGACATCTAGAGATCCAGGGGCTGTATAATGGGAAAACATGGAAACTTTGTGGCATCCAAGCACTGTAAAAATATGAGTCCACATTCCTGCAGTAATGCTGTCCTTGTTTGATAGTTGTCACATACGAGGCTGGGAAAGGTGAACGGGTTTGTTCAAGCTGTGTTAAGATTAAGCATCAAGTGGCATAGCAACCTGAAAGTATGGGCAGGTTCCTTGAGCTGTTTTCCTTCATTCTCGCCTTCCTAAATGAAACAAATCTGAGGCTTTTTTTTTCTAGCTCAACTGTCTGTGAACTAAAATATGTTCCAGTTTGTTTTTCCTTGGTGAGATTTATACTGACTTGCTTGGAAGAAGAGAATCTTGGGGTCTCATCAAGCATTTCTTTATCCCTGCAGATTTTAGCCCTCCACAGTGGTGTCGTCTTGTGTCCCAGCAAGGCTGTTCTGTGCACCCAGTTAACTTGCGTGAGGCTTTTTTAATCTCGTAGGTGAAGGCAAGGCAAGCTTGAAAAGAAAAGAAACAAAAAAGCAAACCAAACCAAAACAAACCCAAGAAAACAGTATGGGGCAGGAACAGTGTACACTGTGGTGGTAGGGTAAGAGGGCTGCAGAAACACTTTTAAAGCCTTGCAGGTTTGAACCTTGGCTCGAGTTGCTGACGGTAAGGAATCTCCCAAAGCAGCTCCATTTCAGCCCTGTGGAACCTGAGCTCTGCGGGGCCAAATTCCTGATGTGAAAGTTCCGCAGGTTTGCGAGCAGAGGGTTTGGAATTGGCAGAGGACTAAAAGCATCTTCTCTCTTCATTTCACTGTTCGTCAAGCTGTGTTAGCTCACACCAGGTCTGTGAGCATCAGCTTAGATGTTTGCCTGTGGCTGTCCCAAGTTGACAGCTTCACCTGGCAGATGACTTGTGAGACCTGTTGGTCTTGACCAGCAACTGGAGCATGGGCTTGAACGAGAGGGCCTGGTGTTAGGGCCGGGTGTTGAAGGAGGCAGAGTTGAGCTCTGAGGCACTTCATGTCCTGTCAGTTCCTGTGCTGTGGCTGAGTTCCCAAAGCTGCTGTTGTGACCCTCGGGTGGAATTTACTGCAGAAAGAAATAAACTATGGAGGCAAATGGTGATCTGTTTTTAAGACCTTGAAAAAGTTTTGTGTATTTGAAGTGCAGAGTTCAAGAATCCCTGTGTACTCTGCTATCTCTGCACAATATTTTCTTTTCCTGCAGTGGGTGTCAACCTCTTTTATTTCTGCATAATTATCTACCTCTACGGGGACCTGGCCATCTATGCAGCAGCTGTACCGGTCTCTCTCATGCAAGTGACCTGGTAAGTGTGCTTACTGCTATGGGTTGTGTGCTAACAGAAAAGAGCTTTTGGTTTTGATGGGGTGATAAGTCTGACTGGGATCAGCTCTACTTTCTGAAGACTGGAGTGGAGAAATGACTCAGGGACAGCTCATTGCTTGTGGGTGGGAAGGTGAAGTTGTTTTATATTCCCCACCCGAGTGCTGCTGCCTGCCTGAAAAGTAGCTGACCTGATTTCAGATGAGTCCTCAGGTGTGAGGTACTTCAGCTTCAGCACTTGCAGACACAGGACTTGTTGCTCTGTGCAATATTTTAGCTTCTGTGTCTCTTTGGGTCAGAGCTGAGAGGTGTGATGCTTACCAAGCCTGAAAACAGTGTGTGGTGACATTACCTGGGCTTAGCTATGGACCGAGACCAGTTCCTATCTCAAACAAATACATAATGAATAGATCAAATCTGTGCTGGGCTGGATTTGGACACATGACTTGGAAATGGAAAACTGTAGTGATCCATGCATGACCTAAATGTGCTAGTTTGATGACCAAATGACCAACCTTATGTAACTGAAGGCAACCTGAGAATTTGCCTTTAAATGTGTGCTAATCAGTGACTTGCTGTGTTACACAGTCCAGAAAATATAAGGAGGGAGAGGAGGAATGGACACTTCAGGTCTCTGACTATTCCTCCTGAATGCAGGAGAGGGGAAGACATCTGCTAGGAGTTAATTACTGCCTTTTGTTTCTCCCTCCGTTCCCAGCAGTGCCATTGGCAACCACTCTTGCAGTGTTGGAGATGGCACAAAGTATAACGATACGGACAAGTGCTGGGGGCCAATTCGACGGATTGATGCGTACAGGCTGTACCTGGTGAGTTTCTGAAACTGGGATGACAATTATTTGCCTTTAAACTTTGCTTCTAGTGAGTAGGGACCTTTTCCTGTAGAGATAATGTGGCTCAAGTGAACAAGAGAGGTGTGAAGCTTTCGGTTCAGTCTGACCTTACTGGCCAAATACCCCCTCTCTGTTCTTGGTGATATGACTATGCTTTAATTTGGTGTCCATCAAAATAATCCTTAGGATTTTGAGTTTAAGTAGAGTTTTGTCCTTGTTGTGTAGTTTTATATTGCTTAAGCAGGTGATGGGTCCGTGCCAAAGGGTGGGGTTTTTTCAGTGGCTGGCTAAGTAATTGTTGCTTTGAGGTAATTGTTGTCAATATGCTGGAGTATATTAAGCTCTTGAGTGCGTTCTTGATGTGAATAAAATTGTTTATGCTGCAGGAGAATCTGCTTTTTGAGAGATGATGGAAATACCTCACTTAAACAATATCCAGTGCTATATCCTGCTTTAGTAATAGCTTTCTGTCTAGTTTAGGATTGTCTATTGCATCCATTACTGTGCTGTGGTTCTGCTGTGCAACCAAGGTTTTTCCCAAAGGATGATAAACGCTGCGTCTCTTGAGCTTGGGCAGAGTTGAGTGCTCATGCCTGGAGACAGATGTCAGCAGGGCAAAATGAGAAGAGGGGAAGTACGGAAGTGCTGCATAGCGTGGCTTCTGTTAAGGGTCTCAGTGAGAAATTAAGAACAATGAGTGAAGGTGGACGCGTGTGCGCAGAGAAATCCAGAGGTAAAGACTATTTGAAGCAATTTTGCAGTTAGTACATTTTGGACCTGCGGTGGATCTCATCCCTGAGTGCACTTGTTCCAGTGTTATTGCAAAAGTAAGAGCTAGGCCTCAGAAATATTAGTGACTGTCAAAGCCTAGTTAATTATTTAAGGGAAATATTACTGCTTTATTAAATTGTGACTTGATCTGTTTCTTTAAAACTTCCAGAAGACTGAAGATTTCCTTCCTGAATTTCAATAACTCTCCCTGACCCAGCAGAAGGAGCTAGTCAGAAAAGGCAGACATGCATTAATTACTCCCTGCATCTCTCAGATATTATGTCTATAATTCATGAAGATAATTGTTGTTAGGACTTGAAAAATTAAAAAATTAAGACTGTGTAAGCATTAGACTTGCTGTCTGTGTGCATAACTCTCAGAGGAGCTTTTCCCTCTGCTTGTCTTCTCTTGTGGATTTGGAGAACAAATATCTGCAACGTCTTTGGTAGTGGTTAATCCTTGCCTGCTCAGTAATTGAGATGAGGGTTTCAGTGCTCTTCTCTGCTCCCTTTTAGAAGTAGGGAGGGAGTGTTTGTGAGAGAAGATACCAGTCTGTTGTGGGTTGCTGGGAGGGGTGGGCACGACCTGCAATCGCTGTGTTCAGGAGGCTGCTGGGTGTCAGCCTTACCTCCAAGTTGTGATTTTCTGTTCGGGTCTCTAATGCTTCTTACTGGATGAGTATGGGAGTAAACTGGGACTTGTTCTACCTCCAGCTCTGCTGGTCACACTCCCTGCTTGATCTGTGTGGTTTTATTCTCCAGAAAACAAAAATGACGATGACTTCCATAGCGAGAGATAAGAGATGTAATCATTTATAAAACATTCAGACCGCAGTACTGACACAGTCTTCAAGGTTGGGCTGCCTCTGAAGTGACCGTGCTGGTTAATATTTATTTCTCTGTTGTCCTGTTTGCAATGTGGACAACTAGCGACCAGTTGTTAGAGCTCTAAAACTTTCTGAGACAGACCTGGGGATGAGAGGGTGCGGTAGGAAGTCGTTTGACTTCACGCAAAAAAAATTTAATAGTGCAAAATACTGTAACTATCCCTACAAATTTTGTCCAAGCTTCTTGTGTATAGAAGTGGAGTCTTGGACATGCAAGAACAGCTGAAACTTGCCTGTCTGAAGGGGAAAAGGCAACACGGAAGCGAGGAGGGGTGAGATGGCATCAAGAGCATAGCTCTTTCTCTCAGTTCCAGGGGATCGTAGCCTCTAGAGAACTTGCTCTGTTTACTCGACTTTTCTTTGTTAAATTCTTGTTTGTTGGAATAATTCAGGCGCCACGTTTCAGTGGACAAACAAGGTCTCTTTTTGCAGGCTAAGTTCCCCTGTGGCAAGGGGACAGATGGACACTGCAATCCCAAAAGAAAGCAGCTGAGTTTTTGGATCAGCCCTTTTGTCCTAGATGCCTGCCTCTAGTTTCTCACCTTGCCTTAGTGCTGTATTGAGGTTTTCAGTGACTTTTAGGAGCCAGATGGGTGGATGTAACTGGAACCTCTTCCCTGTTCCAGTGAAGCCGGTCTCTGGATGTAGTGCTAGATCTCTGACTCGGTATGTGGCCCCACAGAAAGCCGTTTTTGGACTACTGGGACAAATAATCTATTTGAGGTTTTCTGGGAAAATGGTGCCAATGGGAGCTCTTCTGTGCCAAGTACCACCAGTCTGCCAAAGATCTGTGCTGCCTTCCTCCTGTTGACTCTTTCTCTCCCAAGGCTGTGGCGTCTTTTCAACAAAAAAACCATTTCAAACATTGACTCTTTGAGCTGGGGGTGGAGAGGGGAATAATGACTGACGTAAAAATCTTATTTCACGGTTTATTGTCCAAAAAGGCCTCTGGAAGCTGTCTCTGCTCTGATAGCTGTGAATAGAAGCTGAAACTATGTACATAATGAGAATATTTAGACAGATTAAATCCTTCTCTTGAGACTTGCTTGTCTGTGCAGCATCTTTATTGCTACTCCAGAATTTCACACCTAAGTGTGACTGCAGAGTCTTCAGAGACCACTAGGCCCCTATTAACCTTTGCCTGAACAAATGGTTATCTTGCTTCTTGTTTGTAAATTACCTTGGAAAATAAAGGCTCGCAAAACAAACAAGTAAAGGCAAGCACAGGAAATACTGAAATAGACTTTTGCTCCTGTCCCAACACTTGCTGCTAATATTTGTTTCTTCTTTGGGACCACAGGAGTCCTGGAAGGTTTAAAAGGCGAGCCTTGCCGTGCTCTTCCGTGCCAGTGAGGGCGAAACCACGCAGGGCAAATTGGCTGGAAGAAAGGCACGCGTTAGGTGGCCCAGCGACCTTGTTGAAGGCAAGCACTGATTACAGTTAAAGCAGATCGATGGCTTTCTATCTTCGCTTCAAATCCATCACCATGCTGTCATGTCCTCGACAGCTGAAGTGACTCCCGAGTCCCTTGGCTGTCTCGATGGCAATGCTAAGGACAGGGTCGAGTTCTCTCCGCGCTGAATTCACACTTCAATGCAGTCGCTCCATCGTGCTCTCTGTAAGGTCACCTGGACATCTTCTGTGTAGGCCGCAGGGAAGGGGCAGCCAGTTTAAGTTTCAGATCTCTCGTCATAATTCCTTCTTGTCTTTCTGTTCCGGTGATGTAGGAATGTGACATGATAGTCCCTGTTTCTAGAAAGCAGATACTGAGATAAATAAGAGATTAAATCCTGGGGATCAGCAACCATTCAGAGTGTCTGATCCAAAATGCATTCATGACCTGGCAGACAGTGCTTGTCTTCAGCACCAGGGCAGCCGTTGTAGCTAAAACCTCCTCTCAGCCCTCCTCTTCTGGCAATTTGGGGCACGGTGTCTTCCCATGATGGAAAGGAAATGGCTTAAATTCTCAGAGGGAGCCGTACGCCTTTGAGAAGAGGCACTGGCACGGGCACTCCTGGTAGCCTGGCTCGATAGCACGTCAAAGCTACCAGGTGCATCTGTTCTGTCTGAGTCCCCGTTGGTTTTTTAGCTGATTGGGAAAGGGAACGCAGCATCCGCTTGTGCCGGTTCACAGATGCTGCAGTATCGCAGGCAGCCCAGCGGGTGCGGGCCGAGCGAAGATGGGAGCGCAGATGGTTTAATGGAGATTATCCCAGTTGGAAACGTGCTTGTGCAGTGAATAAAAGGAGCGGGCTTGCAGGCGCTTACCGTCCCTCTTCAGGAGGGGACAATGTCACCCCAGCCCGACGCTCTGATCAGAATACCCAGCGACCGGAGCGGGGCCGGGCTGCAGCCGCAGGAGACTGTGCAGGGAGGTAGTCTGAGGACACGTACAATTGCTCAATGCCAGCAGAACTTAATCGGCAAATGCGAAGGCTGAACTGATAAGTGTTGATGCAGATCCCGTCTGCCTCGGCGCGGTGCTGCCTGGCCGGCCCTCTTCGGCTACAGGCTGGAGCGCCGTGCTTTGTGCCGCTGGTACGTGCTCTGCTTCCCTCCTCGGGAGGGAGTGTCTCCTTCCTGACTGTGCTGCGTGTGTGCACGCACCCCGTGCTCTGGGTAAAGGTACCTGTGGTTTTTGTGGTCAGAAAGGATCTTTCCAGATACATTTGCCTGCACTAGGGCAGTTTTATTGGCTTGTTCAGTGCCTGACACTCCTGTGGCCTCTCTGTCCGTGTCTTCAGCTCAGGGTTACCTTCTGGCCTCTGTGGACTTTCTTTGTGGGTTCTTTGTTCCATTTTTTACCTCCCAGCAGTGACACGAGGAGGGCCCTCATGGCAGTACTTGAATATCCATGCTTGATCTAAGCTATCTCTTGCCAACTGGGAGCTGGAGAAACAGAGCTGGAGCAGTGCCGCAAGCAGAGTGCTCCTTCCAAGGACACCTGGATTTCCTCTGCTTGTTCCCTTTGCAGCAAGTGCTTTTCCTCTGCCCTGCCTTCCTCAGCTGTGCCCTGCAGCAGCATCCGCTACTAAATGGGTCACAGCTGCTGTCTCCCGGATGTTTATTCTTACAGGTCTCGGTGTCTAGAGACCTTGAGAACCAGTGGTGGGCACGGGTAGCTGCTTCAGCGGCAGGGGGCTGGAGCAGGGAGGGCCGATTTCACAGCACATCAATCAAAAAGGTTTGGGGTGCTTGCCCTGGGATCCCAGGGTGAGCCAGGGGAAAGGAAGGAGAGCTGATGGAAGTTTACCCTGCTGGTGTGAAGCCGTTGTCTTGTTTAAATAAATTCCTGAAACCATAGCGTTGTTATGTACTAAGGATGCAGCAGGACTGGGGCACTATTAGCATGTCACCCTGCATGTCCTGTAAGGAGTTATTCGTGGTAAGACCTTTTTGCCAGAGATACTGCATTCCATTCCCTGCCACAAATGCTTTGATGGGTTTTATTTTGATACTGGTATGGAAGTAGAAACAAATGTACAAAAAAAGTGGCAGCTGCTTCTGTGGATGGATTTGAGTTCTGGTAGCCTTCAAAACAGGGAAAAGCCTCTCGAGGGTCTAGAATATGATGCCATTTTTGTATGTACAGGCACCTGAATTTTGAGCCATTGCTGTGTCAGAAGAGGAATTAGTACTGCATTAAGCATAAATATCAATAGCCCTAACTGTTTGTTACAGGTGCCTCTGAAATACTTCTTTGCTTGGCTGAAAGCCCAGTCTCAGGGGCTGATTGGAGTCTTCTCATGCTTCTCATTTAGTCAGCTTCCAAAAAGTAAGGTCAGTCAAGTTGCTGCTTTGCTCTGAAGTGGTTGAAGAAGGACAGGAGCCAAGTTAGTTTAAAATAAATGGTGTCTGGGTGTGGGATGGGAAGGCAATTCTCAGCTTTTTTTATTGTGAAGCTAATAAGGTTGAAATTGGCACACAGCCTTGTTAATATGGCATAAATCCTGCCTCCTTTGTGCTGGTCCGTCTTCTTCTGTGGCCCTGTCAATAAATTCTTTCGATTGCTCACTCATCATACAGCTGTGACAGATAAACTAGCTGTTGCAGAGATTCCCGCACCCCTCGTGTTTCCTAACGCGAAGGGAACTTCAGATAATAACTGGCCATGTGAATAAGAGGTTTTTCCTGACCTGGCAGGAGGAAAGGCAGGAGGAGTGCTGTGTTGTGAAAAGCGGAATATAAACTTGTTGTACTGGTGACCCAAGAGCTGGAGTTCAGCTTCTGGTGTGTGTGTTCTTTGCATTTTTCTTCTTTTTTTTTTTTTTTTTTTTTTTTTTTTCCCCTCCCTCTTTTTTTTTTTTTTAACG
>WHYT01015209.1:150469-178506 GCA_009806455.1 Tetrax tetrax | reverse complement strand
TTTTTTTTTTTTTTTTTTTTTTTTTTTTCCCCTCCCTCCTTACTTTCCTTGTAACGGATTGCATTTGGAGTAAAAGAAATATCTGCCAGAAGGCAAGGCTCCCTGCTGCTAGGGCTGGGTAGGAGAGTGAGCCTTTAGTACTATAGTGAAGCAACTGCAAGACCACAGATTGAAGCAACTGAGTTTAAAGGATTAGCTTGTCTCTTTTCACAGGAAAATCAATAGTGCAGGGGACTGGAATATGTTTTCTGCACAGAGCTGTCTGTTCACTTCACAACGAGAAGTCTCTTTTTTAAGTGGAGTTTGGGTTGTGCTGTCACTTGGACTCTGAGCTTTTCCAAAGGGCCAAACCTTCCCTCTTTGCCACCTCCAGCTGGCTGGCGAAGGCTGCATGAAAGGGAAGGGTGCTGTGCTGCTGCTTGTACGTCTGGGCAGATGTGCTGCGGGTGCTACCAGCCATTCAGGGAAGCAAGGTGGCTGATCTGATGGGCAGAGGCCACTGGTGAGCTGAGATACGCTTTGCTTCCCCACAGAAGAGTGGTTGTGCACACTTCAGTGCTTGGTTTGTCTTACACGGTGATGGATGGTGGGCATGAACCTTGGAAGCAAGCAATCTAAACAAATTGGGCAAAGTGGCTCTAGATACAGCACAGAATCAGAATGGTTTGGGTTGGAAGGGACCTTAAAGATCATCCAGTTCCAACCCTCTGCCCTGGGCAGGGACACTTTCCCTTGGACCAGGTCACTCACAGCCCCGTCCAAACTGGCCTTGAACGCTTCCAGGGATGGGGCATCCACAGCTTCTCTGGGCAACCTGGGCCAGTGCCTCACCACCCTCATCGTAAAGAATGTCTTCCTTATCTCTCATCTAAACCTACCCTCTTCCAGTTTAAAGCCATTACCCCCTGTCCTGTCACTACCTGCTGTTGTCAAAAGTTCTTCCCCATCTTTCCTGCAGCCCCCTTTGGGCACTGGGAGGCCGCTCTAAGGTCTCCCCGGAGCCTCCTCTTCTCCAGGGTGAACAGCCCCAGCTCTCTCAGCCTGGCCTCACAGGAGAGCTGCTCCAGCCATCTCATCGTCTTGGTGGTCTCCTCTGGAGAGAGGAGTCCATGTCCCTGCTTTTGTGCACTTGCTGCAGTTAGGAACTCACCAGTGCTGTTTATTGGGCTCAAACTGCAGCCCCACAGAGCCACACTGGCAAGGCTGAGAGCCCTTGCTGCTGCTTCTCCTGAATTAAGCTGTCCTTTAGACGGAGCTCGCTCGGGCAGCGAGGCACCCAAGCTGACACTGTTCTCTCTCGGTATCGAGTCCAATCTCTGCAGAACGGGGCAAGTGTCAGAACCGATATCTGTGATCGCCCACACGCTACACGAGTTGTAAAGGTTTAAAAAGGGCCTTTTAAAATTCCTTTCTTGGACTCGACTGTTCCAGCAGACTCGCAGATCTTTCATTTTTGGAACACTTTTGTAGAAAATAAGTAATAAATGCTTTTCCCCTGTGCAGTGTTATTTTGTGCAGCGGTAGTGACAGCATCCTAGAAACCAGAACTGGAGAAGACCTGGTAAGTCATCTAAGCACTCCCCTGGGAGATGCAATACAAGCCTTTCTCAACAGCATATTTTCCAGTATTTTGTTCAGTGCTTTTAGCACTAGTTTTTTGTTTTTAAACAGAGGTCTGACCTTGCTGTCTGCCTGATTCGCATCAGCGTTTTCATCGCTGCAGCAGTCTTGATCTCTCCTCCCCTGAAATTATCATTAGTTCCTTAATAAACAGGTAGAAAGCACCAAGGCTGCTGAACTGTGCTGCTGTTACGTTACTGTGTTACTGTGGCTGCTGTTACGCCACTCTGAACATTACCAGAGGTTGTGGAGGAAAGAGCTCTGGACAGGCTGGTATCTCTTTATATTCCTAAATAAGTCTGCAACTTCTTAGTATCCTCCTAAATTGCACTTTATATCTGGGTGAGATCACTGATGCTCTTGTCCAAAAATGTGGATTTTTGGACTACATCAGCAAATCCCACACGTGGCTCATGCTTCTGTAAGCAGGACTATAAATACAAATAATGCAGCTGGGATTTATCTTGTAAGTTGAAGTCGGTATAATGCTCTCAGGCAGAGCTGATCTCTGAAGCCTGTTGCACCAGTTTGGTGTGCGCTGTTTGGGGAAGGCAAAGGAGGAGACTGGGGGCAAGCAGATTCCCTGCTAGCGCCAGGTAACAAGGCTTTATCTGTACTGCTGCAAAGTAGTTACGAAGTGTTGGATATTTCCTTTCCCTCTGGGCAACTCCTGCTTGACACAGTGAACGGGATAGCACGGTCCCCAAAACTGCATCCTCCGGGAGAATAGTGTGAAACTCAACTGAGAAGTTTGTAGGGGAAAAAGAGGAAAAAGAATGGCAGCGTTTGTGTTGTGGCACGTGAGGGGTTAGTGGCCTTCGGGAACAGTCACCCTTGCCAAACCCCAGTACCTCCTCTCTCTGGCAGCTTGTGGCTTGACATGTTTGCAGGGCCCTCTGCATCCGTGTCACGCTGGTCCGTGTCTCCCTTGCTTTATGCTGTGTAACCCAGGGGCTTTTGTCGTCAATATAAATATTGTTGTAGCTGCCAGTCCCCTGCCAGGAGAGGCTATGAATATGCAGGAATTTGGGGCAGTGTCTGTGTATAATGATTATGCCTTCACACTTTGGAAGGAACTCGTTAATCTCTCGTACCATCCTAATAAATTGGGGAGGTGAGGGACAACTCCTCAAGGTTACCCGGTGTCAGGGAGGAGGAAGGCTCCTGTTTCGTAGCCTGTGAGACATCAAAGCAAGCTGGTGGTGGGGGGTACAGCCAAACCTGGCTCTGCAGCTCCTCTGCTGTCCTTCCAAGTATCACAAACCAACCATCCAGCTCTCCTGCATCTATCCACTTTGCTGCTTCCCTCCTGCTTGTTCAGATGCAATTAGGAGATGCAGAATAAGGGGGAGCCAGGGGTCAAGGAGGCGGTAAAGTGATTACAAGATGCTGCAAATGGCTGTGCCATAAATACTCCAATTATGAAAAATTAGATGCCAGTCACCTCAGGGTTGTTGCTGGCCTCCATCTTTCTCTTGTTGTGAAAAATGATAATGGAAGTGTATTTACCCCAGAGAGTGCAAGCTTGCCGCTGGCTGTGATCCTGCACACCCCAGGTGTGCCAGGGACTGCAATCCTTGCACCGAATGACTTTCTGAAAACACTTTGTGCTTGGATTTCTTAACTTTAAGAGGAGGAAGAACTGGTTTTCCAGAGTGTTCTTTCCAAAGTATGAAGTTCTTGATGCTCGGAGATGGGCCAGCTCCAGAAACAGGCCCTGAGTCAAGGTGGGGAGAGGAGAGTAGCACCCTCCAGTACTGCCCTGACCTCCCAGAGCTGCAGGTAGAGGCTGCTCAGTTGCTGGCTGGTCCTTGATGTGTTGGATGCCCAGCAAGATCGTAGCTTGCAATGACATCAGCTGGGCAGTGAAAAGCAAGCTGCCATCAGCTGGTGCTGGACTAGAACCTTTGAAAATCCCTAGGTTATACTCACATTTGCTAAACAAAGTAGCTTTGGGAGGATACAGGTGCTTCTTTCCAACTCTTGCAGAAGGTCTTCCGTTTGGAACAAGCTCCCGGAGTGCTGTGGCACAGGAACCACAAGAGGCAGCATCCAGCTTAATGGGTACCACGGGTGCAGGTGGGGGAAATGCCACTTGCTTCTCCAGCAGAAACCAGCCTGGCAGCAGCTGAGGTCATAGTTTGTGGGGGATACTTGCTCCCTGCCTTAAGGTACTGGGGAGAAAGGTGGGTGAGGGCTCCTTAGTGCCAGCAGTACGCTTCATGTGAGTTACGGCTGTAAAGCTCTGCCAGGTGTCTCGAGAGCGGCGCGTTAATTACTGGAGCTGCTGTGCCAGCAGATGCCTCCTGTACTCAAAGCGTAACTGCCCTTGTTTCTTTATCTATAAATATTCCTTGTGGAATGTCTGGCGGTTGCATCCTCCCTCTGTTGTGACTTCCTGACTCTACAGGGGATCTGGAGGTTAAAATCCCTCTTGCCTCTCAACTTCTTTGAGCAATCCTTGTTCTGTTGCTGGGTTATCTCTTTCCAACCAACTTAGAGCTTCATAATCGCTTGTCTGCTGATAACTTGCTGCCTATCAGCACAGCCTCTGCTGCAGCTCTGCCTCCAGCCTTGAAAGCCTGTGGATCTTCAGCTTTATTTTATTTTTTTCCTAGCTCTCTAAAAAGCTCTTTCCTGAACAATCAGACTCCTTTCATGTATTTATATTTGTACTGTCCACTGCAAGGGGTAAAGCTTTACCGCCGAAAGCTTGGATCGCCGCCCTCACTGACGTGCCATCTGGCTCTCTAGCTTGAGATATGAGCTCATGCAGGAGAGAAACATGGCCTTGTCACCCCGGTGAAGGGGAGGAGAGATGGCAGAGGGGGTACCGTGTTGCGCTTGACCCTTTTCCCCTCGTGTTTTAGCTGAAAAGCTCTGAAGCCCTGGCACGAGCAGCTGAAGGCCGCTGCTGGGTAGCCTACAATTTGGAGGAGGTGCGGAGGAGGTACCAGGGGCTGCAGATAGGTGTTTGTGTAGCTGCAGGTAGCTCTGAAATGTTATAAAGCTCTGCTTGCTTTATCTAGGAGTCTGAAACAGGAGTAGAGAAAGCCCCTTGCATTTAATGTTCCTCTCCAAAGTCAACCCTAAATATTCCTTGAGCATGTGAGTAGGAACACCAATTCATAAGAAACTACTCTACTGAAGACTATAGGTTCTGGCTCAAGCTTCCAGCCTGGGATAAAACCTCTGACCTGTGTCAATGCCGGTAAATCAAGTTTTGCTTTTTCGTTGGGTTTTTTCCCTGTAGATGTCTCTTTAGACACACTCCAGAGGAGAGTACCTGAGGTGGGAACAGAGCAGCCAATCCCTGGCTCTCCTGACATCTTGTTTGATCTCCATACTCGCACAGTCTGGTTTGGTTATGTTGTTTTGTCTGTCCTTTCTAGTGCTTATCTGGGTTGTGGAATAGCTCTGAGCTCAGGGACGTCTTGCAGAAGCAGAACGGGTGTCAACGTTGCCACTCCTGACAGCGTGTATGAAATGTCTGCTTTTTCCTACCGCGCACAAGGAGACTCTCCTTGAGTCTGAGCAGGAAATCAAACAAAGCTTCCTCTGGGAGGTGCTCGTTCGGTAGAGCTTGCGCCTTCCTGTGGGAATGCTCCGTACTCATAGTCCTGTATAAAGCACTCAACTCTCAGCTTTCCAACCAAGGTGTCAAAGTCTACCAAGGAGAGTGGTCCACTTTGTTAAACCAGTAACTTTCTTTTTCAATGTCAGCTTGCTCCCCATCAGAGTAGGGTTATCTGCTGGACTGTCTTGTGGGAGAGAGGTACTATTGCTCAAGAGCTGTGAAATAGAAACATCAGTATCTGCAGAGGAGGAGTTGATGCTATCCTGAAATTAAGGTTGTGTGAGGTGTTGGCATTGCTTCTATCAAGGGGAAGCAAGAGCTTCCAGGGAAGGAATTGGTTCGGGGTGAGTTCTGGCTCTGAATGAGGGTGAGGAAGGCTGGGAGGAATAAGAGAAGAAAAGGAAAGGAAGGGGTAGTTGAGACCTCAGCCCAAAAGAAATTAAGGAGAGAGCACCACAACAGCTTTTTATCATCTTCATATTAAAACTGAGGGATCCTTGACCTGATATCTGAGACTTACTAACTTTGCATTGGTATGATAGCCTTGTGCCACACAAATGCATTTGTTAAAAAACTCTCAAACTCTTTTTGCTGTGCTCCTGAAGTAGTTGCTGCATGTAACAGAGTTAATCTTCGTGGTCTGACATTGCTCAGGTAAATGCCCTGCTTCTACTCAACCTGCCTGAAAGCTTACAGGCTCTGAATGAACAAGGAACAGTTGCTGCTGTTTTTAATTCTCTACTCAGCAAGCACCAAAGACAGATGCAGTTCTTACAGATGAGTTTGTGGAGCATGAAAACAAGCAAGTTCTGATGACAGTTATGAATGAAGCTGGTTTTCAAGCGATCCTCTTGCGAATGTATGCAAGCACTAGCCATCATGCTGCAACTACTGCATCTGATACATGAATCAGCTACGTTTGGGATGCTAATTGTGCTTCCTGAGTTGTATTGGCTCTTTCTGTAAAAGCCACATGCTGGGAAGCAGATGAAAGCTATTGAACTCTACTGGTTCAGTGATATACGGAGCCTTTGGGTCAATAAAGAACCTGTTCAGTCAATACAGCCCTCGGGCTTAAAGCGTGTCTGTGTGGTCTGAAAGACTCTTGGCGTTAGCTGGCCGTCACTGAGTGGTTGAGAGCTCTCTTGGTGGTCCTCTTGGCTGAAACTAAGCTGATAAAACCAGCCAGATGTCCTATTAACGCGTGATCTTACTTTTGTTTTTTTCATAAGATAAGTCAATAAACAAGGTTATGTAACCAAGTTTTAACATAAGAGCTTTAATAAAATATATTTTCAGAAATATATATTAAAATATATTCCAGGCAGTGGAGAGCCCCAGCTAGTTTCTCCTCTGGCAAGACGACTCGAGTTGACCAGCCTACTTTTCCTTTTGAAATACTAGGAGCTGACAGGCTCAGGGGCTGGGAAGGCGCTGTCAGCTGAGCAGCTGGTTAAGAGAAGCTCCCAAACCTTGGTGCCTGGACTGTTGTGGCTTGGCTTGGTGGGAGGAATGGATCTGAAGACCCTCTCAGGGGTTGAGCAAGCTGGTGTGCTGCTTCTGGCTCCTACTAGCCTGCTGGGCAGAGCGTGATTCAGGGTGACAACCTGCTGTTCCTTCCTCTGCACTCCCTGGCTTCTAATTTTCCGACTGGAAATGTCAGTAAAAGCAAGAAAAACACTGCTTTTGGGGGGGATCATTGATATGCTGGATCTTCATGCTGTTTTTCACCATGAGAAAGGAAGGAAAAGTGAAGAATTTGCATCTGTTGCATTTATTCACTGTGTGTGGGTTCCATGTACCCTCTGCAGCAAGCCCAGTGACTTGTCTGGCCTTTCCCATGTAATGGAGGAGCTTGGAAAGAAATTAGGGAACTACTCTTAACAACCAGTCTGTGCAAAAACACCGTGAAGGTTTCTCTCTGCCATCCTGTGAATATAAACAGCATTTGATAGATCTGATGCTCTTTCGTAGCCAAAGGGAAGATTCCCTTGCCTTGCTTAAATTTAGCAATGATGTGTTTGCCTGCTTGTTTCTAATGGGAAACCACTTCATTAGTAGAAAAATCTTTAATTAAAGTAGACTCTGCTCATTCTGCCTTGAGTTAATTTGCTGAAGCTTAGGAAGAGAATGATAAAACACCTGGAAATCATCTCAGCTAGCTCAAGAGGTGAACTGGAAAACTTGGGAGAGGTTTTTGATGTGCCGGAGCTGTGCATATTTGATTTCTGGTGGGGCTGAGTGGTGCAGTTTTCTGGGTAGGTTTTGGGCTGTTTGAATAGCACGTGTAATGAAGCACTTGGTAAATTATATCCCTTTGGGGGAGACTTGAGCTTGGAGAACATTAGGTGGAAAGTTTATGTATATGTCTGAGGTTCTTATTTGGGCTTACTTTTTCCTTAGGGAGAAGTTATGAAGCTAATTAACTTAATGGGTCAGAAGAGCATTTAGGTGTCTGGCACAGTGAGACAGAGTAAGTAGACATCCTCCTTCTAAGCATCGCGGTCTCTTCTCGTCCTTTTGGGGATGTGTTTTTAAATAGAAGAGTCCCAAGGCCAGGAAGCCTGAGGGTCGATGAGATTAGCTCTAATCCAGGGACTGAGTCCTTGTCCCTCGTGTCCTGATTATTGGTGGGGAACTCGCCCCTCTTTCCAGACCTGTGCTGAATCCTGTGGAGCTGTACGCAATTCCACTTTGAAGCGATGTGGATCTGGCTGTTTCATGCCTTCTTGCCCTGCCTTTCTCCTCTCAAGCAGTCCAGCGTGCGCTGTGGCTTGCCTTCCTAAAAGTGGTTGGCACAAATCTCTGCGAAGGAGGGCAACCTCATCTCATTCCAGGCCTTAGCATTGTTTGTATTGATCTGTGGATATCCATCTTGGCTCGCTAATGGGCGTCAAGTCGAAAAAGTAATAAATTTTTGCTGCATTTGAATTCATCTCTCACTTGGTTCCTTTGGACCAGCTCCAGGATCTTGTTAAGAACAGAAGACTGATCATATTGAAGGATCGGAGCAGACTCTGACCGTTCAGGCACAGTGACTTGTATCTCCTCCCCATGAGTTGATGAGTAAAACCCAGAGAGGAGAGGGAGAGTTGAAAGAGTCGCTCGATGGCTTTAGTTGTTTAAGATGCCTTGAGCACTGGAGAATGACTGCAGAAAGTGGAGTGTAACATCCAGAATAATTCCTTCTGCTTCATTAGCAGATGTTGGGGAGCATAGGAGACTCAGGTTCTTCCAGTGCCTAATTACGCTTTTTATGCTTTTCAGCAGCTGAGCCCCAAATCCACCATAACACAGCTCTTTCCTCAGTGCTTAAGACAAATTGAGGTTTCAGACCCAGCTGCTTCAGTGCTCAGCGATCGTGTCAATCCTTGCCATGGTTTGAGATGCTGTTTTGCCAATTGGTTCTGGTGCATTCTCATTTGCAGAAGACACCTGTTCCTTAATTATCACCATGCTTTGTCTGTCTCTCTTTGTTTCAGCTCTTTCTGATGCATGAGCTATTAATGTGATTTGAAGGGAGGCTGTGTAGAGCAGTATGTGCCTTGAGAGGGGAGGATGAAAGACATTAGTCACAAACTTGTGAATAATTTCCAGTAAGCATTTTAGTGTCTGCTTGGTTCACTCTGGGTTCTTGACCTACATCTCTCTTTAATCTGACGTTTATTCAGTCTCTTGGGGTCTGTGCACTATCCTAGGATGGACTGGCAGTTTGTAGAGGGCAGGAGAGTGGAGTTAAGCTCCTGGTTAGAAGAAAGGAACAAGAAGGAGAGGAGTTAAAAAAGACTTGTTTGGTTTGTTTCTGTGTTAAAACAGAAGTGTCTTAACAGTTAAGGCTGTCTTAGTCTTGCCAGTTATGCCTGTGTTGTTGTATTCTGTGGGATTTCAGCATTTTCTCCAAGGATCCTCAATTGCTTCACAAATCTGAATTCTGTGCATACTTTCTGTCCTTTTTTTTTTTTTTTTTCTTTCCCCAAGCAGAAAAAACAAGAGTTGGTGTAAATGATGGCCTCAGGTCAGAATAAGTCTTGACCGAGCGACATGTGAAACCAAGGGTTCTCTCCTCTGGTCCCCTTCTGGGTTTACTTTGGTCGTCTGAGAATACTTGTGATGCGAGGTGTTTCCAATTTGCCTTGCAGATATTCTGAAGCTGTCTCCAGAAAGGTTTCTTGGGGTTGTACTAATCTTAAAATAGCTTGGATTCTGTTCTGTCCCTGACTCTGTTGGGGTCGACAGAGACCTTGAGGCTGCGCAGCCTGCCCTTTTGAGTCCCAGTTCTTCCTTTCTGATGACACCTTTTTTGAAACTGTTTTAAGAAGTCATGGAAAAGAGCAATGTGTAAATAATGTTGAGTATTTGTCTTTAAAAAAAACCCTTTGGGATGCTCAGTAAATCTGTACTGTATGTGCTGTAGCTTTCTAGATACTTCTTGCTTACAGCTTTTGGACCCGTTAGTGTATTGCTAGCCTGTGCCATCCCATGGATCACGGGTAGGGCTCTCTTCTGTAACGCCCAGGTTGTCCCTCTGTCACAAATGGCTTCTCTCAGTTCGTGTTCAGGCCTTTCACAAGGTTTCTTGCCTTCCTGCAGTGAAGCCTTTCCTTTTCTCCAGCTGGACTAGGTAGGGCTCTGAGTACTGCTCTGTACAGCTAAGAGGGCAGTGAGGAATGATCTCTCCTCATTGATGGGGTCTTTAATTTCCACACTGAATGAAATTCATTCTTATGAGTACCTCTTTGGTGTGGTTTTTTTTGTTTGTTTGTTTGGTTGGTTGGTTTTTTTAATTTCCTCTCACTTTGTACGGGTTTTCAGCTTCCCAGTTAACAGTTTAACTGTTATGCTATAAGCTTCCCACTGTAAAAGAAGCAACTTTAAGCATGGGGTGGGGGAGAAATGTTCCTGTGGGCCTGGCTCCATTGCTGGTCAGGCTCAGACACCCTGAAGCTACCCCATCAACATCAATGCTGGCAGACTGGTCACAGCTATTGCTATCCAGACCTAAACTGAGCATGTACCCGGACAAAGAGACCACAATTTAATATTTAATGTTCCGTAAGGCTGCACTGAAAGCTTTTACTGAAATGTGTCAGTAGAGACATGCTGTAGCAGTGATAGCAAGCTGAGAGCCAAGAGGATCCTGTGCTCTGCTTCTGCCCGAGGCGTGTTCTCTGATACCAAGCAGCTTGCTTGACCCACTGTGTCTCGGCCAACTTAGCTGTAAAATTAAGCAACAAAGCAAGCTCCATGACAGGCAGTCGTGTCTGGAGGTGAACTTTCAAGGCGAGTTTTGCTTTACTGATAAATTTGTCTTACTAGCAGAATTGGTGGGGTTTAACCTAATGTGTGTTTTTATTGCCCTTCTAGGCAGCATTCACTCTCCTCCTGGGTCCTTTCACCTTCTTCAACGTGCAGAAGACCAAGTATCTTCAAATCATGACGTCCCTCATGAGATGGATAGGTGAGTCTTGGCAGAGTCTTGGCCAACTCTTTACCGTAGGTGAAATTTGAGTCATGGTACCAATGCCTCTTTTTCTCAAGATATTCTTGTTTGGAAGCAAGGGCTTGTGAAAACAACCTCTTTGATAAAATAAATCTTTGAGGAAAAGGATTTTTGTTCTGGGATGAAATTTCTGATTAAAACAAAACAAATTGTTTTCAATCAGATATGAGCTGGTAGATGAAGTTTTTAATCTGGTTTGTGTGAGAGGCAGAAGGGATTTGGAAGAGTCTCCTGTGTGTGGGCTAACCGTGAGAGCCACCAGTTGCTGTTCACCAGTAAGTTTCTCATTCTCTCACCATATGTATAACAGACTTTGAACAATCTTTGTTTCGATCTGAGAACAAAAGGCACTTCTGTCAGACTTTCCGCCCTGAGTTTTATCATCTGTTTGCATTTTTTTTTTTCCTGGGTCTGTCTTTAGCGTAGGATGTGCTGCACTGGAAACCCCCAAACCAATGTGTGTTGTCCTTGGGAAGCTCCGCTCTCGTGAGTTCTCTTCAAAATCTTACTGCCAGGAACTTCTGAGAAGACAGATAATTATTGCTACTTTTTTTTTTTTTTTTTTTTTTTTTTTAATTAGTGCCTTTGTCATCCAAAGAGACAGCTGCCTCGCTTCTGGCTTGTACGTGTACATGCCTTTAAAGGCTGAGAGGATGTGTGTGTTATGGAGGTTTATATTGAGGTTTCTCTAGTTCTGTGTTACCCAGACAGATTAACTGATATTCAGGGCTAACAGAGAGGGTGTTACAGCACCAGCAGCATTTCTGCAGGTTAACAGTCTCCTGGTTCATGAGTCCACACCATTCAAGCACAGAATTAGCTCTGTTTATGCCTATTGCTGACCTGGAATAGGAAGAAAAGCAGATTCTCAGGCTATTTCCCACTGCACACACACACTTCCGTTGGGTATCGTCCCTTTTCTGTGAGTTCAAAGGCCTGTGATCCTTTTTGGAAGTGGCTGGCAGTCACTGTAGAGTAATAGAGATCCTCTGTTAGAGAGAACATCTGAGATGGGGTTAAGCAGTCATCATCCAGCAAAATGAGGTTGGATTTTAAGCCCTCAAGTCTCAGATGCTGAACAGCTTGAGTTAATGAATCCTGACCTTGGATGGTGTGAAAATCATGAATGTCTGTTTTTCCCTTTTGTTGTCTGAGCACATGAAAGATTTGAAAGCCCCCGTGTTCTTCAGAGAAAGAGATTATCTCAGTAAAGGAGTATTAAAGGAAGTTTTGTTGGTTTTTTTTTTTCTTTTTCCTGAAAGAGTAATTTCTGCTCAGCTCACTGGCCTGTTTCCAATCACCCTGCCTCCTCTTTCCTGGTGAAGACATCAGTCAGACCTCATCCTGTCTCTGTGACAACCTGACGCCTGCCTCATCTGCCACTGGTTTCCCTTTAGCCAGCTCCTTCCAGTAGCAGGATTGCTAAACCTTGGCGTAAAGGCAGAACTGCTCTCTCATCGCCTGATGGAGAGGGACAAAGGCAGTGTTTGGAGAAGTGTAGGGGAAATTCATGCTCTAGCCTGATTGATTCCTGCGTCAGCACGCTGGGGAACAGCTGCCCCAGATAATGATATTTAATGACCCTGACAGCACCTCAGTGGCTACTTAGAGCAACGGATTCCGTATGTGTACAATGAGGGATAGATTTATTAGGAAAGACAATTTATCAAACAGCCATGTGATGCAGGGAACAGCGAAAAGCTCTTGATGCAGATTTGGGGATAAGGATGGATCTCGTACTGCTGAGATTTATCAAGCTGGCTTCTCCCATGTCCTCACATCACTGCTGTCCCCTCTTCCAAAAGCAGGGCTGAGAGTTAAACGTGGCTTGGTCTGTTGTTGGTGCTTAGAGAGCCTAGATCCTAAAGAATGGTCTTGGCTGGTCTTTTGTGGTCTCTTTAAATTGTGGCCAGATGTGGACTCCTGTCCTGCTATAATCCTCACCTTTTGTCTCCCTTTAGTTGAGTTTACCTGTGTGCTGAAGGTGGCTGTGCTTTTGCCAAGCACTCTGAGCAGCAGAGCTGAACCCTGGAGCTGCCAGCCTAGGTAAAAACTTCCCACGCAGACAGCAGCTTATTCAGCTTGCCTGTGCCCGCTGTGGATGGGAAGCTGACCCATGCTTTGCATCACGATTTAAAAAAAAAAAAAAAAATCAAGCTTATTTGAGCAGGGAGGCCAGTAGAGGTTCTGCAATATGTTTACTGCAGGACCCGCTGTACACCCTTTTCCCCAGCTTGATGAAAAGTCCCTGGATTTCAGAGCGGCAGTGGCTGATGTAAGACTGCACTGCCCCAGGTGTACTGGCAATTCAAATGACAGTGGTTGAGGGGATGGTTCTTGGCAGCAGGGAGAGCTAGCTGTGTGTGAAGGTCATTTCTGCTGGTGTTTGTAACAGTGTCAGCCTTGCCTTTGAAAGTTGCTTTCCCTCTTTCTCCTGATCTAAGTGATAATCAAATGTCACTAGCCTCTTTCCAGAGCCTTGTGCTCTTTGCAGGCAGTACATCCGCTCACAAAGCCTACAGCAGTCTCTTTCCACACCTCGTAGACAAGAAGAATTTCATTCTATCTCTGAAAAATGCAGTCTTAAACACTGGGACCTGAACTGGAAATTAAAAATGGGCCGGTTCAAAGAATGTGGAGATGCGGCAGGGATCAGCCTTTTATCTGGCTGTGTGCTTCTTCCCAGGGTGAGGGTGCCAGGACAGGCACCTCTGAAGGCTCTAAAAGGAGAAAGCTGAAGGAGGAGCTTGTAAGCCCCGATGCCGGACTGCTGGAGGGCCCAGACAGATGGGCTCTCATTGTCTGGGTCTGCTGAACATGGAGAGCTCATCTGGAAACAAGGCTGGCATGGCGAGGCGTCTCCCTGTCAGGACTGATAGGAGCACACAGGGTGGATCTGCGTCTCCAGGTGGATTGGGGCTGATGGCAGAGAGGGCTTCCAGAGCCATCGAGCTGTTGGCACTCTTCTGAAGAGTAACGGCTTACACTCTTGGCTGCAAAACTGATTGCCACCTCACGTAGTGAGTGCCTACGGTTAAATTCAGTGCAAACTGCTGCCCGTATCTGTGCTTGGAGATCGCTGTTCTCTGGAGCTGGTGGGTCTGTAAGGGTTTGCCTGCACAAGCTCTCATCTCTTTCCTTGCTGTAAAAGCTCCTCATCCTGCTTTGTCAGCCCTCTCCTACGTGTGTACAAACTGCCCTGGGAGACTGAGCACAGGGAGCCTGTCATCTGTGCTTCCCTGGAGAAAGGGCTAGTTGGGAAAAATCTCTTGTTTTAAATCCTGGTAATGGTGCTTAAGGTGAAGCCTTGATTTGAGTTAGGGCCAAAACCTTGTTGGCTCACCCAGCTCTTGAGCAGTGCTACTGCGAGCAGAGACAGGGCCCGGGCTGGGTGACCAGGTAAGTACATCAGCAAGGTAGATCATACCCTTGGGATGGGGAGGGCTCCTTCCCCAAACCGTGACTCCTTCCTTCATTTCAGCTCCCTTCCACCTTAGCCTTGCAAATGTGCAGCTGTTACTAGCCCAAGCCCTTTACCAGTTTTGGAGCCTGTTTCTAGGTCTCTTGCAAGGTTCTTGGAACAGGGCCTCTCCTGCAGAAGACTGAATCAACTAAGTCATCAATAAATTAGAGCTGTTGGTATTTTCAATTCTGCTGTTTGTTCTGCAGGCTCTTTTCTTCGTGGAGGGTTTAAATCTGTGGTGGTGATTTCACCTGAAGAGACTTGACTATCTAGCTGAGGGGCTTTTCCCCCTTTTCTCCAATCCTGATCAAGTGAGTGGTGTGAGGGGTGAGCTGCTGAAGGGCATGGCACAGCACGGCACAGCAAAAGGGACTGAGGCAGGCCAGTCTGATGCTCTTCTCAGAGCAGAGGGGATACAGCTCACTGGGGCATGGCCCTACCTCTTTATTACTGGATAATATTGGATAATAACTGTCTAGCAGCGTCATGGGAAAGGATATGGATTAGGAAAGATAACAAAAGGACAGGGCTTGGTGGAGCTCAGCAGCAAACATGGGACTATTGTGTATTAAGCAGCTAACCCGATTAATTGCAGCCTGTTACAGCCTGAGATGCCCAGCTCTGTAGGTGAGGAGTGTTGGCTTTAAAGACATTGGTAGCATGATTATTGCTGCCGTTATTGAGTAGTCTCTGCAAATATTCCCAGACAGGTCCCACGTGGGACATTTGCTCTATGTGCTGCTCTTGATGCTGTATGGTGGTTATTAGAAAGTATTGTATTTTATAGAGGAATAAATTTCTGGGTTTGGTTGCTGCAGGCTCGGTTCTCTCTCCCTGTAGCACAGTTAGATCATACCACATCTATTCAGGTAACTGCAGCTCTCAAAACAGAGCATTCCCAACCTTGCCCAAACTATGATCTCACAATTGTATGCCCAGAAGTAAAATCTCTCCCCTAGTTCTTTCCCTTGGCCAGTAAAGTGGAGGAAAAAAAACCAAACAAGAATAGCCAGGAAGTCTGCATTAAGCTCTCTTATTCTCTGTTCCATCCCCTTCCAGGAGAGTTGGTAGAAGGCTTCCTGGGAAGAAACTAGGAAAGGGCTTTCCTAAACATGCTGGTGAGGCTGACTTTCCATATCTACTAATCTCTCTGATAGTTCTGCTCTCTCCAGCAGAATCCTGCTCTTTACAGATGCCCCAGCTCTTCTCCGCAGAGAACTGGTCTCAGACCATCTCAGTTGGGTTCAGCTGCTGTAGTAACTGTCCCTGCCATCCTCAGCAGCCTTAGCCAGCCGTGCTGGAGTTGATCCAGTGCGGACACCCAGAGTCACTCTGCTTTCCAGCTGCTGCTGCAGAGACAGAGAATTATAGCAGAGGCCGATGTAGGAGGGGGTGACAATTATCTGAAGTCCTGTGTTTCCAGTCTCCTGTAGAGAGATTAGTCCGCCAGTGTCCACACTCCTCTTTTCTGTAGGGAACCTTCAGCAAACAGCTTAAGGAGCGACCAGTTTGATCTCTACCCCTTTCCTTTCACAGAGCGTATGGGAGTGCCAAGGAAGAGGGAATTGGACTGTAAATCAGGACACTGTTGCATGTTCATTCTGACAAGCTTCTTCAACAAAGTTACTTCATGTTCTTGCGTCCCTTTTGGAACAGCGAAAGCTGTTGCCAGAGCCCAGGGTAAATAATTCATTAAGAGAAGTGAATATATTTATGAAGAGTTAGCTAAAAGGCTGTGCTTCTGTCATGCCTGCTTTCAGAGTTGTCAGCTGAGGAGCTCATTTTGGTGCTGTTTTTGGGGGGCAGTGGGGTGAAGCAGTGCCTGTGTGAGTGAAAGAGCCTTGTTAGCTTCAGATGCAGATGGAGAGTGACACGCGGTGCTGGACGGGGCCACTGAGATCCTGCCTGAGGAGCTGATGTTCCTGAACAGAGCGCTTTATCCAGGCAGCAGGAGACAAACTGATGGGTCTGAGAGCTGGAGAAGGGGAGCTGAAAACCTAAGGACAAATTCAGTCCTGCAAAAGGATCTGGATGACGGTACCCACACAGGTTTTCAGAGTGGGTGTGGTGTGCAACTGCCCTTCTTGTAGAAGAGTAAATTCTCCCATGGAGAGAGAAGTGACTGTCAAAGCTAATAGACCAAGTCAACAGCAGAGCTCAGAGACAAGTCCCGGTTGCAGAGGCTTTATGATACTTCTGCCAAAGGTGACCGGAGGAGAGAGGACAATAAACTACACAGGTAATTTTCCAGCAGAAGCAAAAAAGCCTTGCTGGCTGCTCTTTCCTTCCCATATGTTAAGATAAAGCATCCGTGATAAACACCGGAGTGCAGAGCCGTTTTTCTCCCTGTGAACTGTTGCTGGTGCGCAGATGTCTGCGAGGGCCGGCTGCTGTGGGCTGAGAGGGGGCCGCTCCACTGGTTTCACAGCAGGAGTTGTTACCGCGGTAGGGAGGGCTACTTGTAAATCTCGGTTATCACGTAGCAAATCCTGCCCCAGACCATGGAGAAAAGCGGGGAAATGGTGCCTTTACAGCAGAGAAGCCCTGGTGAAGTGCTTTTGACAGCCAAAAAGTCCTGGTGGTACTTTGTGAACGAAATGGGCCCTGCCAGGCCCAAGGCCAGGGCAGCAGTACTGTCTGAGACGGCTGCAGCAGGAGCTGGCCAAGCCTGGCAGAGTGGGTGAGAGGGCAGGGGGAGTGGAGGTGCCTGAAAGGCTTTTTTTCTTGCTTTCCTGATAAGCTGCATCATACTTCTGTGACCTTAACGTGCCAACATGTAGCTTTACTTCCCCTGTTGTATGAGCAGCAGTCGCCTGCCATGTAGACCCTGCCTTAGGCTTTGGGGCAGGGAGGGTAACGCTGTCCCTGCAAGAGCCTGCTGTCCATTAGAGGAAGGAGCCACACTGATGTCCCACAACTTTTGCTCATACCTTGACTGGGAAGTCATTTCCCTCCTCTTCTTCTGACATCTCTCTCCAGTGAATTGCTGTCTTCTGTGAACATATCCATCTTGCTTTCCCACAGTCTCTGCACTCATAAATCCTTCATCTTCTTGAGATGGTGTTTTAGACTCTGTCATTGCCAAGTCTGATCCTTAACTACTCCAACTCCCACATCTGATGGAGCAAGCCTGGTTTTCACGTTACCTCTTTACTGTTATTTCATATAGAAACCTCCTGTGAAGGCTGGAGAAATTTATCAGTTGCTGCTCTGGAGTTTACAGAGAGCTGGAGGTCAAGAACAAGTGACAGGATATAGCTTCTGCAGGAAAAACTGGGTAACTGAGTTTTAAATTTAGGAATCAATGTCTTCATTTCAGACGCTTTGTTCTGCCAGCATGGTGAACTCCAGCCGTGCTTTAATACTTCAAATGCCACAGCATCCATAACGCCTGGCAGTTCAGAGTTGTACTGGGCTCTTAAACTCGCCCAAAATACTGACAGAAGGCAGCTGGCTCTGAAGGGGGCCACCAGCATCCTGGAAAGATGTCAGCAGTGAAGCAGATAACACAAGTGTTGGGTAGGGATGCAGAAGGTAAGGGCTATCTTGACATGATGCTGTGCTGCTCAGTACATCCAGAGCTCTTGCTTTTATACCCTGAAAGAGCTGCCTAACGTTAAACAAAATGAGATCTGTTCCACTGTTCAGGAGTGGTCTGCTGTGTTTTGGCTTGATGGAGGATCAGGATCAAGGTTAAGGTGGGGAGAGATCTTCCTCCTTCCAAAGAGAATGGGCTTGGGAAGCTCATGAAAACCTCCTCTTGGAACCCATCATGCCACCTAATGTGTGAAAAGGGAAGCGAGTGGTTTGTGTTGTGAAAGGGTGATTCATTATCATTATTTCCTGGCATATTGATTCTCTGCTTCGACAAGAAAGCTCTGTCACACCATCAGCTGGCGGTGACGGATGGCCTTGCCACAAATGTGTCGGCAGCGCAGCGCCGGCACCTGCTTAAACAAATGGCTGGGGGTGGGGACAGGGGAGCAGCCAGGCGTGGGCTGCGGTGTGGCCGTGCACCACTGCCTCTCTGGATCCCTGGAAGGCATGGTACAGGGATGTTCTCACCAGGCTTTCCTCGTGGAAGGAGGGATGAGAGTAGGGAGAGCAGCGGAGAACATGACTTGAGCTCTGGTGAATGAGTGTGCAAGATTGTTCTTCCTCTGTCTTTACCTTTCTGACTCCTAACATACAGGTGGTTGTCATGTAACCTTTATCTGTTTTACATTGGTTTAAGGTTGTTTTTTTTTTTTTTTCTTTTTTTCCCAGTAAATCTTTCAGTTATCCCTGGTTTGTGGCTGCCTGTCGCCGTGTTTTCTAGAGCCAGTAAAACCATCCTTGCTTTAACTAGAGCCAATGCTTTGAAGGTTGTTCACTGTTGAACCTGGGAGGCAACACCCGCCCTCTGGCCCTTCTTCCTGGGATCACAGGGCAGTTATCCAGTGTCACAGTTCTGCACACCCTCACTTCTGAGCTTGCTTCCCCCTTGCCAAGCCACCTCTTTCTGAATTACATGGCAGAGCATCTCTTTCCTCCCTGTTTCCCAGCGTGGTGCAGTTCAGGATCTTCTCCGTTATTTTCTGCATGCCAATAGAGAGAGAGACGTGGGGCACAGGGTGGAACAACTCAAAAGCACAGTGTCTTGCCAGGGGTGCAAGGGAGGGTTAAGCCAGAAACTCATTCTAAGCATCAGTTCTTCCAGGGACCTACTGTGATAGGGAAAAACATTTCAGCCTTGGGCTTTTTCTTTTTCTTTTTTTTTTTTTTTTTTTTTTTTTTTCTGCAATAGCCTTTCTGCAGAGAGATGAAACTCATGTACAAGACACCATTTTTCATTTACCAAGGTGTTTGCTCTGACTCTGCAAAACAATCCTTAAAGTTAGAATGGCTAAATTATTTTCACTGCTTCTCTGCAGCTCTGTTATGCTTCTATCAAAGCTCACAAAAATGTATTTTTTAATATCCCCGGACTCCCATATTTCCCAAAGTGCTCTTATTTGGATGTGTGCTCATCCATATTAATCCTTCTTCCACCTGCGAGAACCGTAAGAGAGCTGCCCTGTCTGAATCAACATCTCCTGAGTTGAGCAGGACAGGCAGCAGTAGCTGGCTGCAAAGTCTGCTTTGTCTGAGAATAGCCAGTGTTTGTTCCTCAGAGAGTGAGAGGAAGGGTGTGTGGAGGACACAGTTGGGCAGCGGTGATGAGATTCATCACAACTTTTCCTTTATGGCATACCCTTTTTTCCCCCCACAACTTCACTTGTATCTTTCAGTAAAAAGGGGGCTCAAACCTCTAGAGAAGAGAAGATGAGGTGAGTTAGATGTGTCCTCTTGGCCTTGTTGATTGCAAAGCTTCTCTGTGATGTGTGGGTTTGGAGGGGGGCTGACACTGTTGAAAAATCAGGACAAGGAAAGCAAACCCCTCGATTGGTAATAAAACAAGGCTTAAAACAAAGTTTTCATGTAACCCACTAACAATCCCTGGTAGCATCGCGTTGTGGCTCTGGGTGCTCTTGGCTGTGGCATCTGAAGGTGTTTCATCCCTGGAGCATGCTGCTCAGACCCTCTGTCCTGCGTGTAGAGGAGCAGATCAAGGTGTTCATGAACCCATGTCTGACTTTGCCAGGGTCCCTGTGATGCAGGAACGCTGTTGGAACAGTGTAGCGGGACTCTGCCTCCAGCCTGCTGCCCCAGGTAAAGGAGGATGCAAGCAGGAGGTTTGTGTGTACCTGCAGCATCCTGAGCTGCCTCTTGTCTGCTCAACGCTGCCTGTCAGTGTCATCTTCTTTTCATCTTGATTTATCATCCAGCATAACTAGGTTTCAGACTTTCATTTTTTGGGCTTGCCTCCTCCCAGAGACAGGCAGATAAATCTGGCATGCAAATGTTTTAGCTCTCTGGTTCCAGGAGTGAGAGACTCTTCTGCAGCAGAGTGAGAGAAAACACAACTATTGGGGCAGGGCTGCTCTTGTCTTCTCTTGGACTGGAATTGTGCAGAAGAGGTTTCCAGTTTACCCAGCACCACCTCTCTCAAGGATCACGCATCTGCAGAGCACCAGTGCTAGGGCGGGAGGAGCACAGCTTGCCTTGTTGGAAGCAGTACCAGTTTAGATCTTAGTACTGGATCATCACTCCTTGTATCTGTAATACATTTAATTTCTGAAAGTAGCATGTAAGGGAAAACAGGGGTTATCAATTCTGCCTGTATCCTTTAGGGAATCCCCAGGAATTGTGTTCCTTCAGTGCTCCCTGCCAGAAAAGCACATGTGGAGGCAGAGGAGAGCCTGTGGGTCTCTAACTGGAGAGGTGCTCTGAGAATGGGATGCAAGCCTGGAAGTTCCCCTGAACTGGTCCTGTTAGCGTTGGCACGGAAAGTGGAGCTTTGAGCCAATGATGAGAATGAGTTGGGGGATAAAAATTGTTCACTCTGAGCAGAGCAGGTGGAGATTTACTGTCTCGTGTGCAGGGGAAGAGGTATGAGACTGCTGCAGTTAGATCTAGTCCAGATACAGGACCAGCTCAGGACTGGGCCGCAGAGGCTGACCACCTCTCCCGAGCAAGGAGGAAAGGAACGGTCTCAACGTGTTTCCAGAGCTGCCTAACGTGGTTTGTCTTGTTGCTTGGGGCACCTTGTCCTCTTCCTTGTAGCCTGTGCGGCCGCAGGGTGTGCAGCCAATGTCAGGTCACCTGGAACACAGCTCTTTCCAGCTATCTTGCTGTAGCAGATATGGCTGGCAAGCATCTCCCCTCCGGGGAGCCGTAGGGGAGGCACAACAACCGCGCCTGTGTTCACACTGCTCCTCACTTGCTGGCTTGAGTGAAGGCGAAGGGAATTGCACGCCCCCAGAGCAATGAGCTGGTGCTTTCCAGAGCCCTCCGTGACTGCTCTCGGGGCAGAAAACAGAGCCCAACGCTCCCAAAGTGGCCTGGCCCGTGTGGTGCTATGAAGGTGCTGTCATCTCTCCAGTCCAGTGTTCATGGACTTGCCCTGTCACTGGGAAACAGCTGGAAGTGAGAGGCTTCCTGAGGGCAGCATGAGATGAGATGGCTTGGTAAGGGCTCAGCATGAAGCTGGTGGTTGCTACAGGAATAAAAGGAGGATTGCTGTGAGATGAGAAACTGGGTTTTGGAGAGCGCTGGGAGTCCCGGGAGCCGATGTTCAGTTAAGGTTAATCTGGTCTCGCTGGGGACAAAAGAGGCTGTGCTCACTAGCTGGTCTGTAACTGTCTTTTCTAGTCTCATCCCTGGCAGGGTTTCCCATCTCCGGTGCCTGTGTCAGGCAGAGCAGCACTGGGCAGGGAGCAAGCCCATGTCCTTGTCACCCCGCTGCGAGCCTGCCTGCCTCACGGTGCCGCCGGCCAGCCTCCTGTGGGCTCAGCCGCAGGACTGTGCGCTGCTCTGTTTAATTCCTCTGTATTTATATTTATGACATTCAAAGCTGTCCATAGTAGTAGTCTCAGCATTCTGTTATTTTTTTCATTACCTGATAATTCATGGGTCTGCTCTGATGCCTCAGACCAGTGCAGGAGACAGCTCTGTGCGAGCCACAGTGGCCCATCCATTGCCAGCACCAGGCTGTAAATCTTGCTGCTTGCTGCCCTGCCAGGCAGGTTTTTCCCCCTGCTCCTTGTTAACTCTAGCAGCTGATGATCATCTTTCCCAGGCTGATGTGATTTCTGTGACACCAGAATTAGTTTTCTACTGGTTTTATGTGTCCTGCTAGGAGTAACAGTCTAGCAGTAACTGCTTCTGGCTCAGATTTCCACCAGTGGAGTAAATAAGGGCATTCACCCAACCTCCTCAATTCATTTTTGTCCATAGCACGTTGCTTTTTGTGATAAGCTTTGTAAAACGTTGTTAGGCTTTTCCCTGACATCAGTGAAGGGTAGACGAGCAGACTTTGTGCCTAGAAGTGATGAATTTTAATAGCAGTCTTCCAATGCTGCTTTAGTCCCTTCCAGACTGGCTTCTCCACCCTGGGATTAACTACAGACAGCCCGTTCCTCCTGCCCAGGAAATGGCTGGCTAGTTCTTGCTCTATCGTGCTTGACAGATCACGGGGACGGCAAAGCTCGGCGGTAGCTGCTGCTCCCATCCATCTGCCTGTGCCCGTGGGTGAGGTCTTGGAAACATTAGTCCAGTTGCAAATGTGTAGGAATATTACTGGGGTTGACTGCAGCCGGGTTTAATCTTTTCTTCCTTTAGAGGTCAAAGCTCCAACACCTCTAAGCAATTTCTAAATGGTTCTGTTCAGCCCAAGTGTGTGGCAGAGGCATCTGTGGACCGAGACCCTGAGGGTGCTGGGCTCAGCCAGCCGTGGTGGCGTTACTCTTCTGAAGGGCGCGGAGCGGCCGTTTGCTCTCGGGGTGGGGACGCGAGTCCCTGCGGGAAGGAGGCTGGAGAGCGATGCCTGCCAAAGGCAGTCCCGAGCCCGTTCACTTATCTGCTGACGAGCACTGGAAGCAGGTTGTGATTAATTCCTGTGCACCTTGCCTTTGATGTACCGCCCTCTCCAGAGATAAGGAGATGCTCTTGTGGAACAGGAGAGTGAGCTGGTGCCAACGGGAGGAGGGTCGTGGGGAGTGCAGACCTGGGCTTGACCTGAAACCTTCTCTCTCTCCAGCTTTCATCCTCATGATTATTCTGGCCCTCATCCGCATCAGCAGAGGCCAAGCTGAAGGTCACCCGTCCATGGCCCAGCTGTCGGGCATCCGCAATCTCTTTGGGGTGTGCGTCTACTCCTTCATGTGCCAGCACTCCCTGCCATCCCTCATCACACCCATCTCCAAGAAGAAGCATGTCAACAAGCTCGTGCTGCTTGATTACATCCTGATCCTGGCTTTCTACAGCCTCCTCTCCTTCACGGCCATTTACTGCTTCCGCAATGATACCCTCATGGACATGTACACGCTCAACTTCACCAACTGTGACATCGTCAACGTTGCCTTCATTCGTTACTTCCTGGGCCTCTTCCCCGTCTTCACCATCAGCACCAACTTCCCCATCATCGCAGTGACCCTGCGCAACAACTGGAAGACCCTTTTCCACAGAGAAGGGGGGACCTACCCGTGGGTGGTGGACAGGATTGTCTTTCCTGCCATCACACTGATTCCCCCAGTGCTGGTGGCTTTCTGCACCCACGATCTGGAGTCCTTGGTGGGGATCACGGGAGCCTATGCTGGGAACGGGATCCAGTATCTCATTCCGGCTTTCCTCGCGTACTGCAGTCGGAAGGACACTCAGCTGGTCTTCGGCAGCGGGACGGTTAACAAGCACCTCTCCCCTTTCCGGCACACCTTCTGGATTGTGTTTGTGCTCATATGGGGCTTTTCTTGCTTTGTGTTTGTGACTGCAAACATTGTCCTGAGCGAGTCAAAACTCTGATGTGGGGGTAGCGGCGTGCTCCCTCCTGAGCTTCAGAGACTTCAGCATTTCAGCTCCCCGCTCTGGGACTGCAGGGCGGGGGCAAGGCAGCATGAAGGGAAGTTTCCAGGCCATTGGCTTGGTGACACAGGACACAGACTTTCTTCACTCCGTTTTGGGTGTGGATGGAGTGGATCAGCCTTGTTACACTCCTGGTTCTCAGACGCGCTATCCAAAGCCGTGGGGCTGAGCCCTTGGCAGCCTGCACCGTTGACCAGTGTCCAGCCATTTCTGCCTTCAGCTCCGTCGGAGCATCGCTTTCTCTGGCCCCACAGCGGCTCTCCGTGTGCTGCGGGTCTCGGCACACGGGAGAGCAGACAGCCTTGGCCGATCGCTGCACTCGTCGGCTAAATGTCCCTTCTCCCAGAGGCAGGGAAGTGCAGAATCCAGCAGGAGTTTTGGGGAATTGAGTCTCTTCTGTCTGCTGAGACTCCTCCCAACCAACCTCCTGCACCAGCTGAGAGAGGCTAGGGTGGGAATAGCCCTAATTCAGACAAGAATAATTGTGTGTTGTTACATTTTCTTTTTCTAGAGGGATTAACCTGTTTTGTGCACCGTGGATTGCCTGGGATGTAGGATCTTTTGCTTAGAGCTGGATTTCTCCAGCTCAGGAGTTTACATTCACACTTCTCATCCTGTTTTCCTGTGCCGGGGCAGCCCCGGACGGACGGAGCGGTGCCCCTATGCATGCAGGGGTACAGCTCTTCGCCCCGCAAAGGAAACTACAGCCTCGCTTCCCTCGGCTCCTGCATGCAGCGGGGTGGCTCCAGGTGCCAGAGCCTTCCTCACCTTTGCACGGGAGCTGATAGAACCAGCCAGACCCTGACTGGTGATCAGGATTCCTGTGGGTTGGGGAGGTGCTAATTACCCAGTCCTGACACGCGTGAGGCCTGCAAGAGCTCTGGCTGTGCACGCTGATGCGTTTCCAGCCTCCTGCGCTGGGTAATTAGCCTTGAAACAAGGTGGGTGTTAACTCCAGGGACTGGGCTGGTGCCAGGAGGAAGCGGCGGTGCCCTGGCTCAGCCCTGCCTGTCTGCTGGAGCAGAGCTCCCAGGTGCTATGGGCGAGTGAAAACTGGAACCCTGTTGGAAATGGGCTTGAATCCCCCCCCTTCTCTTTCTGTACAGGGTTAAGGTCCTGCTCAGCTTATCTGAGAACTGGACTGCCTGTTACCTCAGACAGGCAGTGCTCTAGGTGAGTGTCTGCTTTTGAGGCTGCTGATGGTCCCCGTAACATCACACGGTGACAGACAGCACCAGGTCCTGTACCCTGAGGCCCTTGGGCAAAGATCATACAGGTTTTCCAACCAAAAGGAAGAACTTTAAAAGTTTTCACTTGAGATATTTTAACCCCTCCTTATTAAAGCAGGTTCAAAGCCAGGTGCACATCACTGCTGTTAGATCCTCTTGCCCTCTGCACTTGCTGCAGTATTAAGTGTCACCGTTCACTAAAAGCAAGCTTTGAACTGCAGCTCTTTTTAATCAAGCTCTGTTTTCAAGTAGGAATTTCTGGTTTCCATATGACCTGAAGTGCTCCTCCTGGGAGGAATATGCAAGTACCTGGAGCTGTATAAAAACACTTCATGGCTTTTAAAGCAAAACCCTGCACCTCTTGAGCCTGAGCGCTGCCGCTGTGTCCTTGCTGAGCTGCTTGGAGAGGATCTGGGGTGACTGTTTGCCTCCTCTCCAGCTCAATCCTACACAGGCCCTGGCAGCCCTCGCTGGTGAGTTTAAACATCCCCAAGTGCTCCGGGGAAGCTGATGTGGCATCTTCAGTGCCAAATTAACAAGTTACTGTACAGGTAGCTGGTGCTGATGTCTCGTTTAGGAAGAGGTAGGTTGGAGGGCAAATTCATGGGGCAGCTGAGCTGGGAGCCACCTGCGAGGCGGCTGGGAGCTGGGCAGAGCGGGAGGGAGGAGCTGGATGCTGATGAAATGAGCCTTTGGAAAGCTGGAGAGGCTGCACAAGAGCACAGGTGTGGGTTTATGGAGGGGGCCGGAGCCTTTCCTACCGCGCTGTCTGCCCTGGGCTGCCCGTGCTTTGCAAGGCACCTGGCTCAGCCTTCTTCCCTTCAAGTGCCCATTTCAGTCTCTTGCATTCACGTTTCATTGCCAGCCAGAGCAGGGGGCTGTTCTTCATTTCATTTCCTCTCACCTCTCCCTTCCTGCCCCTCGTTCCTCCAGCGCAGCCTCCCGCCTGCCGTGTCTGGGGTGTCAGGAGGGAGGGAGCCGTGCCTGGCACACCCTCCCCTGCCATCTCCTGCAGTTGAAGACGTGCCTTCTCTGCCCTGGCCTGGCTGACCCCCTCCCCTCCTCGCACGCTGCCTGGCAGTGACTTCTAAGGGGTCTTGCTTCTAAGAGCTGCTTGTTTCCAGCTTTTGGATGCGGTGGCACGGTGAGGGCTCCCGTTCTGGCCCCAGCCTCTGCTGTGGGGCCTTATGGAAAAGGACTGGTCCCCAAGGAGTGGTTTCTTAAATAAATAACCACAACTTCCCAGACACCTACTGTCCTTGCACTGCAGCAACACAAATCTATCCGAGGAATCGGGGTGATTAACGGAAAGAAGCTCTACAGCAGAGAGAACATTTTTCATATAAAACATGACATAGTTATGCCTTAAAAATTACTGAAGAAAGTGGGAAGGGGAAGGCTCAGCGGAGCCGGCGCTGGCTGGGGAGACACAGGGTGACCTCGGTGTGGGGCGGGAGGTCCCTCTTGCACATCACCCATCAGTCTATTTTTATTTGGCCGTTATCAACAGTTGCAATTCATTATCACAGATTCTCACGTGATGCTTGTCCCGACTGTAATTAGTTTTCCAAAAATGGGATTAAAACCAATAAAGTGCACATTAGACATCTGTTTTAGCCTGGCTTCTTTTCCCACCTCCTTCCTTGTCTCGTGCGAGCACCGAGCAGCTCTTCCTGGAGGGGATGGCTGTGACTGATGGGACTGCGGGCCAAGGAGAAATGGCAAGCGGAGAGGCTAATGGAGACCCTCACCTCTTCTTCTCTATTAGCCTCCTGCAACTCTGGGAGGTAGCTGCAAACTCAATTAAAACATCTGTACTTTCCCCTTCTCAATTATAGCTCCTTACACTTAAAACCAAACAAATTGAATTGCTCCGCTGCCTCAGGCTGCAAAGGCAGTTTCTGCCGACACATTTATTATCACCATAAAGCGCAGCTTGATTTATGTTAAAATATTAAAACAGATCTTTATGATGGAAATAAACACTTTCTGCTGTGATTCTCTCGAAGGACCTCACAAGCAGCGGAGGATTTTGGGGCTTGGGCCGTAAATCTGAGATCAAACTGGCGTTGAGGATGGATGCAGTCTTTCGCAGCACTTTGAAGAGCAACAGCCAGGGAAAGAAAAATAAAAACCTCGAGCCTGAGAGGCGGCTTTAGACGAGGCTTGAACATCACCGAGGAGCAGCGTGTCGCTTGTGAGGGTTTAGCTGTGTAAAGGTTTGTGGGAAGGTGCACACTGGCCTTTTCCCCGCACTGGTGTGGGCAGCTGGGCCCTGACCCCAGGAGCTGTTGGCTCAGCCGTGGGGGTGCCAGCAGCCCAAACCCGTGCCCAGGGGCGAAGGGCTGGTTCCACTGGCTCAGCAGCTGGCACCCAGCTGGCTCCTGCTGACCTCCCCAAGGTGCTGTGGGCCCCAGGGCTCTCCCCAGCCCGGGGCGGGCAATGCGCGGCCGTGCAGCAGGACGGGGAGGTGATGAGCTCCGGGGGGCGCGGGGGGCAGATGGGACCCCGGGGAAGGTTTGGTGCCGCGGCTTTGCCCCAGCAAGAGGCAGGAACCAGGAGGCAGCTGTGTGTGCTGCTCCTTCGAGCATCCTTGGGCACAGGCATGGCAACACCCTGCTCTCCCCGTACTGGCACCAGCACTTTCCTGGCCCTGTCTATTTTCTGCTTTGTGATTTAACCAGCTCCCCCTGCCCTGCCCTGAGCCACCTTCTCCCCACAGCAGGACCAGCACGACCTTGCCGTTAGAAACCTCTGCCCGGCGCTGGCCTGCCTTGGTCCCCCTTTCCTTGGCAGGACAGGTCTCGCGATGCCGAGCAGTGGGGACAGTGACAGTGACATGTGCCATGCCGATGCCACTGCCTGCCCCCGCAGCGGGGCCGAGCCCGAGAGGTGGGTGGCCAGCAGCCGAGCCGGCCGTATTTCTCTTTGCACGTAAACGGCAGCCCGCAGCGTCCTGGGGTGGCACGGGTGCCAGAGCCGGCTGAATTAAAAAGTGATTGATGTGACAATTTCACCAAAAAGAAATAATATCCCCTCAGCGGCAGTTCAGCACTGAACTACCCAGCCCTGGCTTTGGAAAGCCTGGCCAGAGGGTGCTTCCAAGCTGCTGTTTCCCTGCGGATTTGTCCCTGGTGCACCCCGGGGTGAGGGGATGCTGTAGGAGCTGCTCAGCTCTTCCTTGGTCTGGGGGGGGGGGGGGGGGGC
>WHYT01015209.1:122140-138378 GCA_009806455.1 Tetrax tetrax | reverse complement strand
TGGGGGGGGGGGGGGGGGGGGGTCACGCAGTCCCCACCCACTCGGCTGCTCGTGCCCCCGTGCCCCATTCGGCTCCTCTCCCCCCAGTGCCCAGGTTAGCGCCTGGTACTGGGAAGCAGAGAAAAATCGGTGCTTTTCCATCCCAAGTAACACACAAAGATGATATGCAAATACAAATGGGGGGGACCTCAGTGCTGGGCGCCTGCGTGGAGCACCCAGGGCGGCCCTGGCCTTACAGCGGGGTGCTGACACCTGCCCCAGGGCCCCCTCCCCTGGGAGCACCCACAGCACCCCGTCCCCCTGTCCCTCGCTGCCCTCAGCCTCCCACAGCAAAGCCCTTCAATAAACCATGAAGCAAATCCATTTGGCCTCTGCTGAGTCACTGGGGACATCACTAATTAATTTAAAATGTGGGTTGGATTTTTTTTTATATAATTTTTTTTTTTTCTCCTTTTTTTTCCCCTTTTCTCCTCACTTTTATTCTCACAGCCCCAGCCCCAGCTCGGCCCTGACTCCAAGGATGCAGCTGTGTGTACTGGCTTCCTTGGGCCGGAAAGCCACAGTTTTGGGGCAAACAAAAAAAAAAAACCAACAGGGCGCGTTGGAGCCTCTTGGGGACCAGCCTGTCACCCTCGGGGGCATCCAGGGCACCGGGATGGCGAGAGCTGGCCCAGGCAAACAACTGCCATCGCCTGGGACAGCCCGGCAAGGATCCCTGAGCCTTCAACCAGGTTTATTTATTTATGGCCTTTATTTATATACCAGCACCTTCTTCCCTTGCCTCGAGCCTTCGCAGGGGCTGCCAAAGCAATTAAGAGACAATTGCAATGATAAATAAATAACGGGAATTAAAGTGCTGCCACTGGTGTGTGATGGCATTCAGGCTGGGGGATCGAGGGGGAGGGTGTGGGGGGGCTGGGTTTAACCCCAGACAGGTGGGTGGATGGCTGGACGGACAGACAGACATTGCCAGTGCTCCCAACCCTGGGCTTTGCCCTTCCTGGGGCTTTGCAGCGATCCCCAGGGCAGGGCTGGGTGTCCCGGGACAGGGTTGGGTGACATGGAGCAGCCCCTGCCGTCGTCCCCTTGCTGTTGCCAGCCCTGGCTGCCACTAACCCCAGTAGCTGCTTTTCAATAGGAAAAAAAAAAAAAAAAAATATTGGAGCTTTAGAGCAGCTTCTTGGGAACAGGTTCATCCAGGCAGGTGATGCTGAACCAGCTGGGAAGGGGGGCTGGGGGGTGGCATCTCCCCGCTTCAGCCAGCCAGCCCCCAGCAGGTGCTGCCCTGGGACAGGGCTGCTGCCACCTGGCAAAACCGGGCTGCTGCCACCCGGCAGCCTCAGCTCCTGCATCCCCCCAAAAAATCCCTTCCCCTGCCCAGTGCTGCCTGTGAATCACGGCCGCCCCTGCCAGCGCGGCGGGACGGCTGTGTTAGACCTGTACATCAAGAGCAGAATTAAACCCGGCTCATCTATCGCGCCTGATTTATGGCTCCATCAGCCCGGGGAAGGTGGGAGGAATTTTTTTCCCTTTCTCATTCCCCTGCCGCACACCTCCCGGGGCTGCCGTGCCGTGCGCTGGTGTGCAGCCGTGGGAGCATCGCTGGCTGGCCCAGGCCGATGGGTGACCCAGCACCCCAAAACCCCAGCGGGGTGCAGTAACTCTGGCCTCGGCACAGGCTGATGGCTCGTCAGTAATTATCCCTCAGCGCAGGTTAACGAGTTGCTGTTTTCCTTTGCCTGGCTGCCATCAGTGTGATGAGCTTGTGCCAGGGCTCAGCAGCCAAGGGAGCAGGGAGAGGGCACGCAGGACCACGAACATCCCTGTGATGGGGGGTAAAGCCAAGGGCAGCCCCGGGCTCATCGCCGGTGGATGGAAGAAGGGTCCCCAGCTGGTTGAAAATGTCTTTTTAATGACTTGGACATGGCGTTTCGAGTCCCTCGCGTGAAACCAAAATGTGATGGCAACATGGAGGCAATGAGTTTGGCGACCTCGAGTCCCTGGTGCCAGCCCTGCCTTTGGGGAGAGCTCAAACCAGCGCACCCCCAACCCCCACTGGGCTCCTCTGAGCCCCCCAAAAGTGCACGGGACCCGCCGAGCTGCTTGGAGCATCCCACTGCCGCCAGTGCAGGACCCCAGGAGGCTGGAGCCTGTCCGGGAGCTGCTGGCCAGCCCCTGGGGACACCTGGGCCACGAGCCCACCCCTCCGTCCCCCGCCATCACACCTCCGACTCCAGGCTGGAGACCCGCCGCCAGGTCCCACCGGTGCAGGGACTTGTCACCCCGCGGGCCACCAGCGGGTCCCTCCTCTCTGTCCCCGCCGCCCGCAGCGAGGCCGGCTCCCTGCGCCTCCCGCAGTCTCTGCAGCCGCCGTCCCAGTGCCTGGCCCCCCGGCCGCAGCCCACCGGCACCCCGGGGTGCTGCCAGGGTGGCGGGGACCCCCGCGAGAGCTGCCCCAGGTAGAGGGGCAGGTTGGCGTAGGAGTTCATGGAGGCGTACGACGCGCACGCCGGCACGGTGGCGGTGGCACGAGGGTTTTGGCGGCAAGCTTCCCGGTAGGATGGCAGCCTGGCCAGGGGCGAGCGCGGTGCCAACCGGACGCCGGCCTGGGTGCAGTGGGGGCCGCAGCCGTAACCGGCCTCAGCTTCGGGGAAGAGGTCGGGCACGTCGGCGCGGGCGGGCGGGCGGGTGACACCGCAGTGCCGCCGCCCTCCGAAATGCCGCTTCTCTCCCCGCTCCCCGGGCACCCTGGCCGAGCTCACCCGCTGGTTTGGCTTCTCCCGCTCCATCGCCGCAGCCTCCGGCCAGGCCAGCTCGCCCTTGGCTCTGCAAGTCCTGGCCGCTTTCGGAAAGGCTCCACGAGGGCAAGATGGAGGCAGGAAGGGGCTGCCCACCTCCCCCCTCTTCTCCGCCACTGAGAGCAGCCGGGGCAGTGTCCCCGAGCCCCCGTGTCCCCCGTCCCCATGGACCAGGGGGGTGTTTTGCAGTCGGTCCCCCCGGTTCGCCGGCCGCTTGTGCTCCCTGTAGATGTCCGGTGGCGGGAGGTCCCTGGGGGAGGACGTGGAGGGCGGGAGGGGAGCCCCGATGTGGTTCCCCACCAGTACCTGCTCCCCAAAATCGCCCCCTGGGGAGGTCTTCACCAGGAGGTGGGGGAAACCTGGGAGGGCTTCATCCCCAGCACAGCCACCCCGAAACTTCAGGGGGTGGAGGAGGCGGGGGACGTGCTCGTTCGCCCCTCTCTTCTCCTCCCCGGGCAGCCGGGAGTCCACGGGGATGGGCTGGGGCAGCGGCAGCCCCACGGGAGCACCCTTGGGAGCGCAGGCTCTCCCCAGCCTCTCGGTGGGGGCTGTGCCGGAGGAGGGGGCCCGGTGGGCACCGGTGCTGTTCTGCACCACAAGCTGGGGTGTCCTGAGGGAGAAGGTGGTCTGGAGGCGCTCGCTGCGGCTGCTCCAGTCCTCGATGGTGCGGGTGGCCTGCTCCAGCGAGCCGCCCACGCTGGCCGTCGACACCATCTCCTTGGCCGCCTGCAGCATCTTCAGCACGTTGGCCTGGGCCGAGCTGGCGGTGACGTCGGGCGTGGGCGCCCGCCCGGGGCTCGCCAGGGTCTGCACCCCGCTGAAACAGCTGTAGATGCCCTGCGGAGAGAAGGGTGGGGGTCCCCCACCATCGGCAGGGTCACTGGGGTCCTGCACCCACGAACCCATCCCACCAAGCCGTGCCCATCTCCATGATGCCGTGGGACGACACGTCGGTCCCTTGAGAGCCCCCGGCAGCATCACTCACCCTGCTGATGGCAAGGAGGAAGTCGAGTTTGTGGGACTTGGGGACAGAGTGACGCAGCTTCCAGTAGACAAGGTGCTCCCAGGCGAAGACCAGCAGGCTCAGCCCCATGGCCACCAGCAGCATGTAGAAAACCCCGGCCATGTTGTCAATGTCCAGCTTGCTGCTCATCACCTCATTCTTCTCATTCTGGCAGATCCCTGACAGCCAAACGGTCTCCAGCTTCTGGGTTTCCCCTAGGGGCAGACACACACAGCAGTGGAGGGGGTGAAATTGTCCCACTGGGCATCATCTCCCCACCACAGCCCCTGCCCACCCCCAGCCCACCACGGCTGGAGGAGGAGAAAGCCCCTGGAGCTGTTATCACCTGGTCCTTGCTGCTGCTCTTGGCCTGAGCATCCCACCCCAGGGTCACTTGTCCTCTCCCGTCCCTGTCCCCCACTCATGTGCCAGCCAGCCCTGCTCACTGTCCCCTTCCCAGGCTTCTCCTCTTGACCCTCAGATTTTGTGCACGGCCATCTCCAAGGCTTTACATCCTGCAGGAAAAGGAGGGACCCCAAAGGGAATGACCCCCCCAGCACCCAGCTGGAGAGATGCTGCTGGATTTAGTGTCCCCTTGAAAGGACCTGATGGAGAATCCCCTCGGTGGCATCCCGCAAGGAGCCATGGAGGCTGCACAGGGTCGGGGACCAAAGCCCTGGTCCCTAGGTTAATTTGCAGGGAAGGGGTGGGGTGAGGATGGGGAGCTAACGAGGGCTAACGAGAAGCTCGCCTGGGCACCCACCGTCCCCCAGGAACTGGAGCAGGGCCAGGTCGATGGCCCGTTTCCAATGCGAGTCCTTCTGCAGGGCGATGCCGTAGCCCGTGGTGGCAAACACCTTCCCGCTGCCGATGGTCACCAGCTTGCAGCCCTCGTCCTTGCCCGCCATGTAGTTGAGCACCGCTGCGTCATAGATGAAGGCGTCCAGCTTCCTGCTCCGCCAGCAGGAAGGAAGGTGAGGCCAGGGAGCTGGCAACCCTTTTTTGGGGTGTTGTACCACTTTTGGGGGAGGCCTACCCCTTTTGGATAGCTGTAGCCCATCTGGAGGGGGTTGTGTCCTCTTTGGAGGTCTCTGCCCCATCTTGGACAGCTGTAACCCTACTTGAGGGGGAAGTTCCCAATCTGGGGGGGCTGTATCCCATTTAGAGGAGCCATATCTTGCTGAGGGGGGCTGCATCCCTCTGGAGGGGAGCTGTATCCCATCTGCAGGGGGCTGTACCCTGTTTGGAGGGGCCCGTACCTCATCAGGGAACCTGCACAGAGCCACACCCCATCTGTGAGAGCTGTACCCAGCCTGGAGAGCCCACATCTCACTTGGGGGGGGACTGTACCCCAGTTGAGGAAGCCCTGCACCATCTGGGAGGCACTGTACCCCATCCCAGGGAGCCGTAGTTCATTTGGGGGTCCTGTATCCCATTTGGAGGAATTGTACCCCAGCTCTGGGGGCCATATCCCATTTTGGGGAGCCGTACCCCATTTTGAGGCTGGTGAGGGCATCCTCCACAGAGCGCTGGTTGTACTTCACCATATGGGTGTGCATGTCGGGGTAGTTGCTGCGGATGTTCCTCTCGGTGCTGCCGTTGGGGACGGTGCCGAAGCGGAAGGGGGGGTACTGCTCCTGCGGCTTCTGAAACTGCAATGGGGATCCCGGGGAGCGGCATCACGCGGTGTCCATGTCCCCAGCATGTCCCCCCTCCAGCAGCCAGCCCCCCATCCAGTCACCCATGCCCAGCTGGCTGGCAGTGACGTGAAGCCCCCTCAAGTTCTCCCCACTCAAAAAAAAAAAAATATTTTTTTAGGAATCAGCCCCACCTTCCTGTCGCTTAGCCCCGACACGGTGTCGATGTACTGCTCCTGGATCATGAAGGCGGCCAAGTTGGCGGTGTAGCTGGCGAGGAAGATGACGGCGAAGAAGGCCCAGATGAGCACCATGATCTTGCTGGTGGTGCCCTTGGGGTTCTCGATGGGCACCGAGTTGTTGAAGACCAGAGCCCACAGCAGCCACACTGACTTCCCGATGGTGAAGGAGGGACCTCCCGGCCCTGCGGGGACAGGGTACAGAGGGGGTAGCCATCAGCCCAGCCGGGGACGTGGCCCCCCCCTGCCCAGCTTCCCCCAACTCACTCTTGCCACTGGTGAGGTTCTGGTTGTAGCCAACGGGGCTGAAATACTCGAACACGAAGACGGTGATGGCCACCACGGTGAGGCACATCACGAACATCATGACCCACACAGCCGGGCTGTAAGGCTCTGCAAGGCAAACGGGACCCCATCAGCCCCCCAGGACACCCCATGGCCCCCCAGGAGCCCTCCCCAACAGATGGGGCTAATCCTCCTGAATATTGTCCCTCCTCACAGAGGAGACGGGGGCTGGCAGCACCGCGGCCGAGCAGATCCACAGGGAATCAGGAGGGAAGGAGGATGCTGCGAGACAAGGGGATGCAGCCATGCATCCCTGCCTAAATAAAATCAGGCTTTTGTCAACGGGGAGATGCAGGGGGGTTTCCCATGGGATCACAGGTTGGACCCTGTGATGGCTCTGGCCACAGGACCCTGCCTGCAGCAGGCATGGGACCAGCTCCCCTCAGCCCCTGGGAGATCCCCCAGGAACCGGGGGTGGGCAGTCAGCCTCCGCCTGCTCAGGATGAGCTGGGATGGGGTGACGGGAGTGGTGGGGATGCATCCAAGCCTCAACACGTGGCCACCGAGGTCCATTTGTCAGCGCGTCCTTCGCTGTCAGGGAAGAGAGGCCTCCCCTGATGGCGATGCGGCTCATTAGCACGGGGGGCGGGACGCGCGGGGATGCAGACCCCAGCCCTGCCAAACCGGGATGGGATGCTCCATCTGTCCCCGGGGCCGGTGAAAGTGACCCCTGCTTGGAGTGAGGTCGGGCCCCGTGGAACTGGGGGGACAGGAGGGGGAAGATGTGCCACACCCCACGGCATCTTTGGTACCCGCACCCTCCCCGCACGGGACCCCGGCTCCAGCCGAGCTGGGACGCTGCCGCTGCGCCCTTGCTGAGAGCCTCAAGCCCTCCCCGAGCGCTCAGGCTGAATTTCGTGGTGACCTTGGCCAGTCTCCTCCAATTCCTAGGCTGCAGCTTCGCTTTTTTAAAAACTCATTAAATAAAACTTTTAGCACCGGCGGTTTCCTACGCTCGGCTTAACCACGGGCTCTGGTGACGGTGGCAGAGAAGGGGTCCCCAGAGCAGAGCTCAGAGCTGGCAAACCCCCGCCTTGCCTCCCCCCATGTCCCCGTCCTCCCTCCTCCACACAAGTAATGAAGAGGAGGAAACCACCGATCCCAGCCTCCGTCTCCGTAATAAAGGGATTATTGAGGCGAGGGGAGGAGGAAGCCCCAAAGCCAGCAGCACAATCTCCTTCCCTTATGACTCAGGCTTTCTTAAAAGTTATTAAAACCGAACAGTATTGCTAATTTGCATTCGTTGGAAGCATGGGATGAACTTGCAGACAGACGGACGGAGGGACGCACGGCTCACCCAGGAAGGCAGAGGGGGAGACGGTGCCGTTGCTCCTGGCCACCATGACGCTGATGCCCGTCTCCACGAAGGGCACGGAGAAGTCCACGATCTCGGAGCGCTCCTCGTTGATGGTGAGGGAGCCGATGGCCATGTCTGCACGCTTGTAGTACACCTGGGGAAGGAGCAGATGGTCTCGGCATGGGCAGAGGGACCACACCACCTTTCCCAGGTATTTCCTCATCTCTAATATTTCCAACCTTAAATTTCATCCCTTTTTTTTTTTTAAGTATTAGCTTCTTAAATGACCAGGGACGCAAACACAACCAGCTGTAGGGTCATAAATGCTCCGCTGACTCCCCTGCTCGTTCTCCTCCACCAAGCCTTGCCCATGAGCACCATGATTCACAATTGCACCTCCCCGCTCCTCACACCGAGCCGTCCCCTGCCCAGGATGAGTCCCACCGCCGACACCCCCGATCCCATCTCAGCAAGGAAGCCCCAGGCCAGGGCATGCCCACCCCTACCTCACCAATCATGCCGTTCCAGACCCCACGGACGATCTTGCCGTGTTTGCCATTGGTCACGAGGTAGAGGTCATAGGAGAACTTCACCGTCTTGGCCAGCTTCTTCAGGATGTCGATGCAGAAGCCCTTGCAGCACAGCTTGGTGTAGGGATCCACGAGGCCATCACCACTGAAACCACGCCAGGAAAAATGGGTTGGACCAACCAAAGATGCTCTGAGCACCCTGGCCCCCCTTGGACACCATATGCCCAGGGAGCGGTGGCCAAAATTGCCGAGCTCCATCCTTGCTGCTCACCTCTGGGAGGAGTTGGTCTGCTTGCGGCAGGGCACGGTGTTGCGCACGCAGACCCCAGTGCTGGGGTCCGTGTTCTCCACGATGACGAAGGGTCTCTCCTCCAGTGTGGCCACTGTCAAGTGGCGGTTGTCAGCCACGGGCTGCAGGAAGGAGCCATAGCGGGGCCACACCGGGTACTTCATGTGGATGATGCCTTTCTCCCACTTGCCCACCTGCCCCCGAGGGAGAGCACATTGTCACCCCGGTGAGGGGCTGTGAGGGTCACACGGGGTCCCGTGTCCATCCTCCCCATGTCTTCAGGGCTCGTTTCTCCCAGAGCATCGTTAGGCTGGACCTCAGCTGTGGTGAGACCCATCTCTGCATCCCTTTCCCCACTGACCACAGGGTGAGGTATTTTGTCCAGGGCCCCAAGCGCTGGGCTTGGCTGAGCACAAACCTGGCCAAACTTCACCCAAAATACTTTTAAACTAGAAAACCCCTCTCTGCAGCTTGTTTCAGGCCTAGGCATTTGGCTGCAGTTCTCCAGAGGGGGGTAGTTGCATTTTTGCTTCTTTTGGAAATTTTCAGATGAATTGCAAGGAAAAAAAAACCAGTTCTTGGCAGAGCTTTGGTGCCTGGCATTGCTGTGAAGCCCCACCACATTGCCTTGGGCACCAGCCATGGGTTTTGCATGGGACAACCTCCCCCAGGGTGGGACCTCAGCCTGCACATGGCCCTAGGCTCACCCTGCCCAGCCACCCTCCCAGTGTGCCCATCCCAGGGGGGTCTGGGGGTCCTACCATCTCCCAGAGCCGGTGCTGGTTGAGCGAGATCACCACCATGGTGGGCCTGACCAGGTAGCCGCCTTCATTGAAGGAGAAGTCCCGGTGCTCCCACGTCACATTGAGGAGGTGCCTGATGGTACCATAGAGCCTGTGAATCCCTGGCCATGCAGCCCTCCTCCTCCTCCCGCTCCAGCCAGACTGCCATGGGTCCCATGGAGAGACATGGGGCTGAGGACTGGGGACCAGGTTTGGCCCCTACACAAAGGGCAGCGGGGAGCTGGAGAAAGCCCTGCCAGCCAGGGAACACTGAGGACCACTGTAGGGTTGAGGATGCCACAGGAGCCCCAAGGTGTCATGTCTGCGCTGCAAAGCAGAGCTGTGGAAACCCCCTCGAGACCTCCACGGGTCCTGGGGTTGCAGAGAAGCACGGGAAAAGGCAAGAGCTGCCCTGGGGAGAGGCTCCAGGAGAAACCCAGCCAAGAGGCATGGACCACCAGCTGCAGCCCACGGTGAGCATCACCTGCCCCCACCTACCAGCTCCTTCCTCCTCCTCCTCTACCCCTTCCCTTTCCACTTTCCCATTCCTCTCATTTCACACCCATCCCAGTGGGACCCCAAGCCTCACCGGTAGAAGCTGGTGTTGTTGGCGGTGGCCCCAGTGGGGGCCCGACAGTCCCGTCCCACCTCCGGGAGGTAGCCATGGGCCCGGAAGAAGCTGGCAGCCCCCATCGCAATGATGGCCACTCCATCCCGCACCTTCTGCCGCAGGCTCAGTTTCCAGCTCTCTGTCACCACGCTGATGAGGCCGACGGGGAAGGAGGTGGGTGGCACCTCCATGTTGCCTACCGTCAGGCTGGGCACAATCCAGATATAGCCTGGCCCCACGAGACCGGCTTGCTCTGCCATGGTGAAGAGGTACTCAGCCTCCTCCCGCGAGCAGTAGACGATGAGGACCTGGGCATCGATCTGCCGCAGGAGCCGCTGCGTCCTGGAGCTGCTCTGCTCCTGGCTCATCTCAAAGGTGAGCACCTCCTGCAGCTCCCAGCCAAAGTAGCTGGCATCCGTGAAGGAGCGGATGGTGTCCAGGAAGATGTTGTAGCCTGGGTAGAGGCTGGTGATGACGGCGAAGGATCCCCAGTCGTATTCCTCCAACACCTTGAAGATCACCTGGATTTGCTGCTCAATGGAGACACCCAACTGCAGGAAAGCTGAGCCGGGCTCCTGCGGGAGGAGAAGGGGTCAGGGGCTGCTCTGGCACCGTGGTCCAGGTCTCTTGCACCCATGCAAGTCACCTGGAGTTTTCCATCCTGAAGAGTTCGATGGAGCCATGAACTGGTGTGGTCTATGGGCTGGAGACATCCAAAATGGGACTGCGAGTGGATCAGTCCCATGGATCTCCGAGGAACCTCATCCCATGCAAAGGGTCAAGCCCTGTGGCCTCTCTTCCATTTCTCAGCTTGTTGACCAAAAATTCCTCCATCCTCTGAAGGAGAACAACAATTTCTCCTTAAACCAGGAGCGGGAGAAGGTAAAGTCTCTGCCAGGAGCATAAATCCCGTCCCGGCTCCGTCTCACTACCTGCTGCCGGAGCCCGTGCGGCTCCTTCCCTCCTGCCCCACCTCCCCGGCCATCTGGCCTCTCATTAGCAAACCTTAATTGATCTGATTCTGTCTTAAATGATTCAGTGAGTGGCATTTGCAGAAGGTCACGTGCAAGCAGCAGAGTTTTGCCACCCAGACCCCATCCACCTCCAGAGAAGCAGTTTTTCAAAGGAGGCTGGTGGTCCAGCTGGAGACATGAGACCCATGGGAGGAGGAGGAGGAGCAGGAGGTTGAGCCTTCAGTTGCATCCCTCCACCACCCCTGAAATACCCAACCCCTGGACAAAGCTGCAGAAGAACACCCAGACCACAGCAAAGCCTAGACTGTTTTTTTAGTTGCTTGGGGCTCCACCTGAGCCCACTGCCATCCACCCACTGTGAGCAGCAGCTCAGGGTGATCCAGGAGCACCCGTCGGTGCAGGCAGGGCTGCCGAGGTGCCATCCAAGGGGTTTAGACCCTAAAACTTCTGGGCAAGCAGAGCATGAAACCGGTGCCTCGAGGAGCGGCAGGGTCTGCGCCTCGGGGGCTGCTGCCGTGGGAAGGAGCCAGCGCTGGGACCCCTCCAGTGCCCAGGGTGAGGAGCAGGCAGGAGGAGATAACCCAAATCTCCTCCTGGGAGGGACGGGAGCCTCGCAGCCCATCGCCACCCGCCGAGCACCTTCCAGCCCAGCTCCAGCTTTCCCTGCTGCCAGTGCTTCCCAGCAGGCAGGTGACAGTGACAATGACAGTCTCTGACATCAGTGAGGAGCAGAAAAGCCAAAAATCCCATTTCGGCCCATGGTGCACCCACAGCCGAGAGAGGCTTCTCCGTGCTGCCTACCCGGCCACATCAGGGCTGAATCTGGACCCGACGGGGCGGAGAGGGAGGAGGATGGGGACGTACCAGCCTGCCACTACCCTGGCAGCCCCGGCACCACGGCCCCGATACCCCATGATGGGCTCAGCTGGCAGGGGACGGAGAGCAGGACACCAGGGAAGGTCCCTACACAGCCACTGAAGTCCCCTCCCATGTCCCACCAACAGGGACCCCTTTTTGAAGTCCCGTGCTACGTCCCACCGCCCTTGTCCAGTCAGCCACGCTGCCGCAGCCGCTGCCTGTTCCTGCCAGCTGCAGCCCAGCAGCTCCTCTCCCCTCCAGCATTACACATCTCATCGCCGCCCCTCTCTAACAATCCCTCGTTTTCCCCACTCCCCCCAGAAATACCCCCCAGAGGACACCTCACCTTCGGGGTCAGGACCACGGCAGACCCTCCACTAATGCTGATGACAGGGACCTGGGTCTGGGAGGAGATGAAGTCAAGGATCTGGGCCACGGCCTCCGTGCCGACGTTGTCCTCGAAGACGATGCCGTGGATCTTGTGGCTGGCGAGGATGTCGCAGATCTGGGTGAGGAGGGTGCTGGGGTTGGTGTTGTTGACGATGACGGTGATGGGGTGGATCTCCAGGGGCATGTCCAGGAAGCTCTGGGGACTCAGGCGGGAGCGGATGTGCAGGGGGTAGGACGTGCCCCCAAACACCACGGCCACGTTGACCACCGGCTCCTCGGGGCCTGGCAGCAGGATGTCCGTGAAGGCGGCCGAGCAGCCCAGCACCACTGACAGTAGCAGAGCGTGCGCCGGCGCTCTGCCCATGTCCGCCGCCGCGTCCCTGCCAGGACGGGACACAGCCCCTTGCATCCGGCCGCTCACCAGGACCCCCAGCACCGCTCGCCCCAGCCCTCCCCACCGCCCTGGGGCAGCACTAGGGCGAGTTGACCCCAAGGAGAGAGAGGGACCCTCATCCTTCAGAGACTGGGCCCACCACCCACCATACACCCCAGTGCTGTGTCCCTCGTCCCCAGTCCCACCAACCACGAGCTCTCCCAAGCTCGTCCCTCCTTCCCACCACCACCATCCCCATCCCACCACCTTGTCCCCCTCCCAGTCCCATTGTTCTCCTACCCCATCTCCTCTCCAAAAGCCATCACTGCTACGATGCTCCTTATCACCCCTTCATCCAGGGACTGGGACAGCAACAAGAGGTGACAGGAGGAGCCGGCAGCTCCCTGGTGCCTCTCTCCACAGCTGACAGCCACCTTCGATATTTAAAGGCTTTGCCCTTGAAGGAGGGCTCAGCTCTGCAGCCCCCATGTTGGGATTTTTGCAAACCACGCAGTCGCTGGAGCAGCCAGTCCCCTGCCTGTCCCCTACCCATCACCCTACCCCAGCCACCTCACTGCCGCTTCCCAAATCCCAACTAAAGCACCCATCTGGCCCCTTATCTCCAAGTTTCCCCCTCTAAAAAAAAATCCTTCAGCTTTCCCCTCTTCTCGCCTTTACCCCCTGGTGCGTGTCCCCCACTGTCACTGCCCACCCAGCGGCCGGGGGCATCCGAGCCCACCCAAGCCCTGTTGCCCCCAGGGCCATCGCTCTGGTGCCATGCTGGGCGACAGGGAGGGGGACAAGCAGCCCTCCGCGGTGGCACCGGCCATGCGCCGGTGTCGCTCCATGCAGCAGGATGCCAGCTGGTGCTGGGAAACGTCACTTGCAATTAAAAGCTGCTGTTGCTTAACGCGTCCTCAGCACGGCCACAGCAGCCCCTTGCTGAGCCTCAGATGGTTTTGGGGTCCGGGCTGCCCTGGGGACCTGTGCCCCAAACACGTCCCTGTGCCGCAGTGACGGACAAGCCCTCGGCACGCTATGAAAGCACCGCCAGCGCGTTGGACTGAAAAACGCAGGAAATAAACCCAACGACTGCCTGCCTGGGCACCCTGCAAGAGCTGCTCGGTGTGGATTTGGGACTGTCCCCCTCCAGAGAGACGGGCGACAACGAGCCCCACGTCCCCCTCCTGCACCCCATGGGTGCAGGGACACCTGGCCAGGCACCGACGCTCACCAGGCAGCATCTCTCTTTGCCAGATGGGTTTTGGCAGGGGTTCATCCACCCCCAGCACCCACCATCACCCAGGGGTTTCGCCCTGCTCGGCTGCATCCCCCTCACTGCCCCGCATCGCAGCCGGCTGAGCCGCAGAAGCCACAACGCCACAGTGATGGCCCCTTGGCTAGAGAGGGTGGCAGGTGAGTCATGCCACGCTGGCAGCGTCCCACGCTCCGGTACGGCCAGCCCAGCGGCGGGGCGGCCTGCGCTGCCCGCTCCTCACTGCGAATTCCCGAGTATTTTTAGTCCCGTGATAAATAATTCATCGGGAATCCGGCATCAGCTACCCGAGCAGAGAGGAAGGGGAGCAACACGCCACCCAAAACAAACAGAGCTGCTCTCCCAGCTACTTTGCCCGTCTGAGCCCTCCTCAAGGACATCTCGATATTCTCTGGGCCCTCGTGGTGACTGATCGGCTTGTTTGTGCCAGCCCTGGCACCTCACTCCTCCTGGGCCTTCCTCCTCCTCTTCCTCAACCCAGCTCTTCCCCACGCTCCAGAACCTCTTCCGGCACCGAGTAATCCAAGCTCCGGCCGGTAAAACCCTCCTGTCACACCAAACGCTGCATCCAAAGGGGCTGCTCCTCTCCCAGCTGCAACTGGGAGCAGGTTTTGGGTAAACTGGTTTCCCACTGGACCCAGCCGCAGGTGGAAAACGTCCCTGTCCCTCGCAGCTGGAGGGTGACGGCAATGGCGGAGCAAGGAGGTGGGCACGGGAACACCGCGGCGTCCAGCCATTGCGGAGACAACCAAGGGAAGGAATTTCCATCCTTCCCAGGAAGCCGGTGCTGCCGGCTGGAGCTGAGCCGCTTGCCGCAGCCCTTGGTGGCGGCGGAGGAGGACGGAGGAGTTTAGTGGGGGCTGGCAGGGGCTCCGTGCGTGGGTCGGAGCCAGGGCTGCTCCAAAATGGCTGGATTTGGGATGCGAAGAGCAGCCAGCTCCTCCAGCCCAGCCGACTCCGTTGCACTTCCAGCCTGTTTTTTTCCAGGAGCAAGCTAGAGGGGTGTAGGAAAATGTGGGTTTTTTGGGGGGGGATGAGGGCAGAAGAGGCAAATTGCAGCAAAGTGGTGGAGGCAGAGGAGGAACCAAGCCCATCCCTGTGCTGCTGCTGGGGCTGCTCTTGGGCTCGGCACACCACAGCAAAGCCCCCATGGACTTAAAAAAAAAAAATCCACAATTTTCAAGCTTTTGTAGCGAGCGCTGTGGAATTGCTCCTTTGGGAAAGGCCTTCCCAAAAGGGAGGTTTTCCGGCCGGGCAAAGAGTCGGTGGCCGGGCTGGGGCAGAAGGAAGGTGGCCCTGGCCGGGAGCCTGGGGAAGGGCAATGCCACATCCCGGCAGCCCCCCAGGAGCAGAGGACACCCACGGAGCTGCCCAGTGGCTTTGGCACTTGATTTTTCTTGCTTTGGGGCAGTTTGGAGCAGGTTAACCCCTTTCCTAAGCACAGCTTCCCCTGATATACCAAACACTCACAGAAACCTCCTGCTGAAGGCACCAATGGAGCCCTTATCTCCCACCACCGGCCGAAATGTCATTTTAACGCAACAGGGAAAGTTTACTCGTAATTTTAAACCTCCTTTTTGCCCTCTCTCCATCCTTCCCCTGCTCTGAGGGAGGGAGAGCTCATGCAGATATTTTGACCTCAGGAAAGGGAGAAATAAAATCCCAAAATGCAAAATAACGTTCGAGAAAGAGAAACCTTATCCCCTCAAAAAAGCCTTCGAGCCTGAAACCACAGGGAAGGTGCAGCCTGCGCCAGGGGAGGGGGAGCCGCTGCCGATGGACGGAAAGGACAGAACGAACCCAAACCTGGTGGGAGCGGTGCAGGGAGGAGGGGGAGGGCACTGAGGAAGGCACCGGGTTCTGCCAGATCTTGCTATTGCCTGGGTGGGGGACAGCCCCGAGTAAGGAGACCTCGACAGAGCCCCCCGAAAGGAGGGGAAGGAACAAAACCTCCCCAAAGCCAACCGGTCGCCATCCCTGTCCTTACGCAGCGGGGATGACTCGCGAGGGAAAAGCGCTGGCGGCCCCCCAGCAAGCACCGTCTCCTTTCAACCTTCATCTGCCACCACCCAGCGTCACCCTCCTCTTCCTCGCCCGTGCCTCCGACAGCAACAGTTGCGGGCCGGGGGGTGCAGGCCGGGGTGACGGCGAGGGCCCCGCACATGCAGGCACCAAAACGCAGCTTAAAAAGGTCGAATATGGATTAAACCCAAAATAAAATCCAAGTGTCCTGCCTGCTGCTGGGTTACGCAAGGTGGTGGGGGACATGCACACACACACGGGGCTGGTGGCACCCAGGGAGGTCTCCTCTGTTTTTCCTGCCTTCCACCCCTCCACTAAGCCCCCCCTCCCAGAAATAAGGCTCATTCCCATCACCTGCCCGGGATGGGAAGTGGGATCTCCCGGGGATGAGGATGCGGGGAAGATGCGGGGGCAGAAGGAAATGGCTAGGGTAACCCCTCCACCCCCAAAAAAACCCCGCACTCCATCCCTAAAAGTTGCTGGCGGCGGTGCCGGGGCGGCGGCAGAGCCCGTCGGGGGTCCGGTTGCCCCCCTCCCCAGCCCCGACCGGTACTTACGGGACCGCCGGTGCTCGGTGCCTACATGCCCCGCGGTTCCGGCGGGGCTGCCCGTCCCACCTTGGGAGGGGTTTCGGCTCTTCCTAACCCTCTCCTCCTCAGGGTTAACCCTCGGGGGCAGGATCGGGCCCCTCGGCGGTTGCCGGGGGGGTTCCAGCGGCCGCCGTCGGTGCCGGTTCGTCCTTGGCGGCGGCGGCGGCTCTGCAGCGGCGGCTGGAGGCAGGGACGGGAGCGGAGGAAGGAGGGAGCGGAGCGGGT
>WHYT01015209.1:7251-94742 GCA_009806455.1 Tetrax tetrax | reverse complement strand
ACGCTTAGCATAGCCCCGCCCCTCTACCTGCGTGTGGCCCCGCCCCCGCGCCGGCAGCCAATGGTGGCGTGCGGTGGCCTCCAGGGCGGTGCGGAAACGAGCGATACCATAGAGAGGCGGGAAGGAGAGGCTGCTTCGCGGCCGCTCTCGCCGCCGCTCTCTATGGCAAGGCCTCCGCGGTACCCGGCCTGCCCGGGGCTCCCCGCATCAGCAGCATCCCTGCGCCCCTTTACTGCCAAGAGTGATTAAAGTCTCCCGGCGGAAACTGAAGCTCAGACCGATTTTAACTGTCCCCCCTGCACAGCTGTCCACCCGTTGGCAAGATAAACCCGCAGCATCCCCTCAGCCAAGGATAAAATATCGGTGCCGGAGGCAGTGGGTAAATGCTGCTGCCAGGCTCTTGCCCCAGCCTCCCCTGTGGTCCCTGCTTTATTTCCTTCTTAATCTCCATCACTCAGCTCGTTTCAAATGCAACTACTCGCAGCTCATCTTGCTTCAGCCCCTGCACAATACACCAGGCAGGGAAATCATCTCAGCGAGCCTGGGAAATATTTAAGGGTTGTACAGATGCCAAAGCGTGCAGGCGAGCACTAACAGGGCTTTTCAAAAGCAGTTAAGACTGAAGGAGTTTACAGCTAGAAGCCAATTTTAATAAGGGTCATAAAACCCACATGCTATCTCGCACGGTCTGGAAAACTGGTTCATGGCTTTCTGCAAGGCACGCTGAGCGCGGCGGCCAGCCACACGCCTCTGTCTGCACCCGCTGCTTCGGGGTGTTTGTGGTGAGGACCAGGAGTTCCAACGGCTTTAAAGTCTGTGCCTGTGCTCGAGACCCCAGACTTAGCAGAGCTGAGTTTAAATTCCAGCCATTGCTTGAGGCAGAAATTTGGGGGGTTTTGAGCACAGGTCCCCAGAAAGCTCCCTTTGCCCCCTTAACCTCTGCTGTATCTGCCACTTCCGACGGGGAACAATCCGCGTATTTCCCAAACCACAAGTCCTCTCCCGCTGGCTGATGGACCTGCGAACGTTTGCCTTTAGATGGCACTGCACTAAACAATATCCGTGAAATCCAGCTGCGGAAAGGGCTGTCGCTGCCACAAACATTTTTAGGAACATTTTGAGACTGATCTCTTTGCAACAGGGGATGAGAAAGAGCATTTTGTGCCCACCCTGCTCCCTCTGAGCGGGGACACGTGCGGCTGACATTACCCCATCGGAACCAAAAACATGGCTAATGCGCGCTCGCCCCCCTTGCTGGAACCAGTAGCACCATTAATTACGACATTTAGCATAATTTAGCTGTGATACTCAATTAAGAAAATAACCATGGGGGTGGGAGGGCAGCTCTGCGGGGGGTCTTTGCCACCCCTGAACCCTGGGTGACCCCAGGAGCAGTCGGGCCAGCAGTTTGGTCCAGCCACCCCCTCCCAGCTTCCCCCCCAACTACAAACCTGGCATCAGCCATGCTCAAAGGACACGAATTTGTCCTTTGGATATTTCACAATGTCCTGGATCGATGAACCTGCATGGGGCCAGTTAGAGGCAACACAGTACTGCCACCAGCAAAGGGCAGCAGCATCCCCCAGGCTCCAGCACAGGATAAACCCCTAATTCCCTATTTCTGATGCCAGAGGGGTCACACTGGACTGATCCAGGGCCAGCTTGTCCCCTTCCAGCCTGGATCTGCTACACAGGGACACGCCATGGCCATCCCCTGTCTGGCCCACTGTGTCACAGAGGCAACACAGGGACACTTGCATCGCTGTGCCTCGGGACACATTTGCAATGTGGAGCCTTACAAACTCTGCTTGTGGAGCTGGGGGGGTCCAGTCCTGCTGGGGGGACAGCACGAATCAGGGAGCGAATCCCCAGGCTCAGAGCAAAGCTTTGCAAAACCCAGAGCTGGCGCTGACTCCCACGCTGGTCCCAGTTGGGCCAGCTGCCTTCTCTGCTGCCAGCTCCCCATTGTGCTGCTGGGCTGGACTTTGTCACCTGTACTGCAGGTCTGGGACAGCAGAATGCCCTGGGAAAGCCGGGAATATCATCCCGGAGGGGGTTGGAACCAGCCACGTGAGCATCCCACCCACTGACAGAGGCTCAGTGGGCTGGGTTCACCCTCCCTGAACACGGAAAATCCAGGCCCTGGAGACCTGCCTGCCTCTGGCAGGTGATTCTCCCGCTAAACTCCGGCAACAGCCACGACCAGCTCTAGGGTTACCACCAGCGCCCCAATACGGATACCCCACTTGGGAGTACCAGTGTGACCTGCTCCAGCAACACAGCCCAGTAATAAAGAAGATCCTCTACAACACGTTAAGGCTGAATTTGCCAAATCATTGTTCCTAAAAGGGACTGATTTATCCCGAAGTCAGGCAAAGCAGAGGCAGCAGTGACACAACCCTCTCCCCACACAATCCACCCCTTCCCTGAGCCCTGGACTGCACACGTGCAGCCCCGTCCTGCAGATCCCAGCAGCTCTCAGCCAGGAACCAGCTCTGGATGCCCCGGATCCGGTGTCACATCCCCAGCTGCATCCCCCCTGGCCCTGCTGCAGGGATGCCCCAGCCAGCAGACAGGGGTTTCCTCTCCTCAAGCGTGAAAGCAGAGTGGATAAAACTAAGCCCTGGGTGGAAATGACTGGGGGACATCCCCCATTTTTTTGTCCCCAGCCTTACACCTCTGATGCGGTGGCTCCTTGCATCATTATTTAGCCAAAAGCAAGACATCGGAGAGAGAAGTTTCCTACGTGACGGCTCTGTGGAGGCGCATGCCTGTGTGGCCCCATCCTGCTAAAACCGTCCCTGCCACAAGTCCCCGTGGGAAGCAGACCCCCGAGTCCTGGGGTCCCATCCTCACTGGATGCCCACCAACTCCGTTATGGGGGGAGCGTGGACCATCAGCTCCTCGTATCTCTGGAGGAAGAGCCGGAGCCTGGAGGCGTAGGTGTCCTCGTTGTACGGCAGCTTCTTCTGCCTCAGGTACTGGGAGACGATGGGTTTGATCTGCAAAGGCAAAGGCAGGGTGACCTCGTGAGGGATGTCCTGGCATTCGTACGGGATTCCCAGCCTGAGGCACCGCTGAGCTCCCTGCAAGGCGTCCGGCAGCCCAAAATGGGGCTGAAGATGGCAGCACCAGCGATAACATCTTTACGTGAAGATTAAGAGGAAGGTGGTTTCCAGTTGCAGCAACACAGTGAGTTCACCCTTGCACAACACCTTTGCAGGGCTCCGGATTAGGAGAGATGCGCTAATGAGGCTTTCAACGAGGGCCAGCCACGCATGCTCACCACTTGCACCTGTCGTTAAGCGCACGGCATTAAATGAGCGGAGACCCCTCACTGACGGGCGGTGCACGGACCTGCCTTGGGATCCCCTCGAGCCCGGGCAGCGCTTAGAGCCCACGTTTTGAACGCACCCCACGCCTCAGAGCAACAAGTAAAGGCATGACCAAAATTCCAGGAGGTTTGCCTGGATGCTGGCTGAAGTGAACGCCAGACTGCGCGGTGCTGGAGGTGCTTTCCCACGGAAAGAGTCGGGAGGATCCCAAACTGCCGGCAGGCTGATGCAGGCTGGAATTGGGAGCAGGGGAAGGAGCAGGGAGTGAAAACCCACGGATGGATGGTGTTGTCCCCATGTCACCTCCCAACATGCTCCTCTGCCCCGTGGGGCCGTCTCACCTTCAGGCACATGTTGTCGGAGAGGCTGGGGAAGAGGTGATGCTCCACGTGGCAGCTGATGAGTGAGTGGCCGAAGGACCAGTCGAGCAGGGCGTTGCGGGGCAGGTTGAGGACGCCCAGGCTCATCAGGTGGATCCGCTTGGGTTTCCGGTCGGGTGCGAACATGGGGAGGCCGATGTGCTGCGGGACAGGGACGTGCGGACCCCGTGGCACCCAGCACCCCCTGGCCCCTTCCCAGTAGAGCAAGCCATGGCTCCGACCACGCAAGGACATGAAGGCGCTGGCCAGGCTGAGCTACATTTTGGGATTTGGCTGCCAACCCCAGCGCTGGGTTTGTCCTTAAAGTTGCTCCATCTGCTTGTCTGTCCATGGGCATGAGCACATGGGCTCTGTCCCCCAACCCACACTGTGTGCCATCGGCCTCTTGCCATCCCAGGATCTGCAATATCAGCTGCACCTACACCTACAAACTCACTGACCCCCAAGTCCTGCAAGCCACCACAGAGGACATCACCCTCCAGCCCTTGGCACCCATTCACCCTGACGTTCTCCCAGGGCCACCATCCCCCTCAGCAGCACCAGCCTGACCATCCCCGTGACGACATTGACACAAGCTCCAGCCAGCAGCATCAGGGCTATGTCACCAGCCCTGGGTGGTGGCTAGCCTGTCCCCAGCACCATCGGGACATCTCAGAGCCTCAGGTTTCTACCTGAAATATGTTGACGTGGATGTAGGGATGGGCCAGGAGGGAGCGGGTGAGCAGCATGCAGAGCAAGGTGGACCACGGTGACTGGAAGCCTGAGACGTGGAGCAGCAGCCAGTAGTGGCAGTAAAGACCCAGAAACATGCAGCAGAGGGTCCGGAGAGCTGCTTTCCACTCCACGTTCCTCAACAAACCTGTGTGAGAAAGAAGAGGTAGCACATGAGCAAGGTGCTGATGCTTGGCCCATCATTGCAGCTCCAGAGGCCAGGCTGCCTGGCATCCCAATAAACCTACAGCTCATCCCATCCTTCATCTCCCTTTCCCCGTCCTCCAGGTTGGCCCGAACTCCCCAGCCCTGCTGACCTGCTGGTTTTTGGGGCTGGGACCCCCCAGCAGCACTATTATTTTCCCCAAACCACTGCTTTGCCTGCCTGAGCTTGTCGTGTCCTGGTCCCCGCAGACCCCCACACCTCCACTCCAGACGCAGTCATCAAACACACCCTGCGCGATGCTCTGGCTGGTCAGAGACCTATGTGTGACTCTCTGCTCTGCTATGGCTGAGGGTCTGAATTAAAGGAGAACAAATTTGGGGCACTTCAGGCTCACGATGGCTTTCGCCAGAGTTTTCAAAATCCCGCATGGGAAAATGTGAAGCGTTTTCTGAGCAGCAGCAGAAAGGAGAGATGCAGCAGATGCCCTCCTCAGTGCAAGTGCAGCATCACCTGCCTTCGCTGCAGCCCTCTGTCCTGCTGTGGGCTGCTACAGCTAATGTGACACCTCCAAATGAAGCGGGACCCTCTGGTGGGGTGAGACCTGGATGGTAAGGAGCTCACCACACCCCGCACCCTATCCCAGGGCAGCCCGGACACATACCAAGTGCAACCAGAGGGGTTAGGATGGGCACTGCGAGAGGCGCGATGAACATGTAGACGTAGCGGTTCAGGAAAGGAAGCTTCCAGGTGCTGGAGTCCCCCAGGCCGATGACATTGGTGTAGCCATGGTGGATCTTCACGTGGTTGTAGGTGGCCTGCTCGGCCGTAAAAGCTGAGCAGACCTGGGAGGGAAGAGAAAGGAGGGGTGATGCCAACAGCCATGGCACCAGGGGAGATGCTCTGCACCCAGAAAGAAACACCCAGGGGAGATATTCTGCATCTCACAGGCTCCAAACCGGTCTGGAAATGGGCTTCTTAAAGAATTAAGCTCCAGAAACCATTCCCACCATTCCCTGCAGTGCTTTATGCTGCTTGAAGGGGCTGCCACCTGAACCCTGTGGCCCTGCTCACCTCGATGAAGAAGATGGCCCAGACTTTGCCCCAGGACTTGGACTGGGTCAAGGCGTTGTGGCTGGCCAGGTGGCTGCCCTTCACTGTCAGCGTGTGATGCACCACGCCGAGGATGAGGACACCCGCCAGGAAAGAGACGGCCTGGGCTGACCGCAGGCACAGGAACCCTGTGGAGAAACCAGCCGGGCAGGAGCTCGGCCACGCACACTTGCTGCGGCCCTCCTCGCCTCCGAGCTGGGCTGGAGGTGTTGCTACACCCAAACGTGCCGCCCTAAACCTGTTTTTTCAGATGTAGTTGCAGGTATTTAAACTGCCTGAGCTGGAAAGCTTCCCTCCGCACCGCCCTGTGCGACGGGACAACCCACGCTCACTGTCCTGCTGAAGGTTTGGCGGCTTCCAGCTGCGACAGCACTGGGCGCTGCTGGTGCCAGGTCCCATCCCGCAGCTTCGGATGGGATCCTGCTGGTGACAAAAGTGACCCTGCCAGGATCTCATCATCCCAGGAGTTCAGAAGCAAGAGAAGGCACCAGCTGCAGCTTCCCAATCGTGCTGCCGGAGCCCTGTGCTCCCCCACGTCTCCCTGAACCCCCCATGACCATCATCACCAAAACCTCCAGGGTTTCCCTGTCCCGCCGTGGGGCACGTCGCTCCCCGTCCTGCCCTGTGCCCATCTGCCTGGGTGCTGTCCCCTCACCCCAGGCTGTACCCCAAGTGCCACTGTCACCCACTGTGGGATTCCCACAGGGTCAGGGTGCCCCACGGATGGGGTGAAGGGGTTAGCGTGGCTTTGTCACCAGGCTTAATAAGCTGCTAATAGGCTTCCCGTGCAGACGAAGTTGCACCACCGGCACAAAAGCCGTGAGGAGGAGGAGGCGAGACAAACCCCCCCCCTGCGCCCAGGGATCCCCAGCCGCGGTTTGGGGGTGCTGAGCCGGGTTACCTGCCGGGAGCAGGAGGAAACTGCAGGCGAGGATGCTGGTGTCCACGCCGTGCCGCTCCCACCAGCTGCTGCTCTTCACCACCTTCTGCACCAGCTCCGAGAGCTCGGCCATCAGGGCTTCCTCGCACCGCCCCGGCTCCTGCCCCGCTCTCTGCGGGTCCCCCTCGGGGGTCGTGTCTTTGTCACCCAGTGCTGGCCCTGCCTCCCAGCCCTCCGTCCCGCTGCCATCGGGAGCGTGCGTGGCGCGGGGTGGGGTGTCCCTCGCCCCCTCGAGCCGGGGGGTACCGCTGACCTCGCCGTTCACCTGCTGTCCCCTCCGCCTCACCGGGTCCCCGTCCTCCAGCGGCATCTCCCTGCCGAGCAGAGGCCACGCAGATTAGGGGAGCACCCGCAGCACCCCGACCCGCTGCAGACGGGCTTCCCAGCTCCCGCTGCTGCCGAAGGACACGGGAAGGGCAGGGATGGAAAAAAAAAAAAAAATAAAGAGCCAGAGGAGGATGCAGCCAACGGAGACGGCAGAAGACCCACCCAGCCTCCCACCCTGGGGACACCCCGGCCACCGCAGCCCCCTACTCACGCCGTCCCCGGCGCGGTGGCTCCTCCGGCGTTGGCCGTTTCGGGGCGGCCGGCCAGCCCGTGCGGCACCGCACACGGGTGCTGTGCAGCAACGATTTGGAGAAGGGAGGAGCAGGAGAGGACGGGGAGGAGGGCGAATGCAGATTAGCCGTGGCAATAATCCGCCGTGGCGGCCCATTTCGGGGAGCAGCCGTGGCGGCGGGGCCGTGGGGAGGCGAGGGCTGCGGAGGAGGGAAGGGGTGGAAAAAAAGATGGAGAGAGGCCGTGGAAGCGCTGGAGGGGAAGGAGCCAAGCGCCAGAAATAGCCCTGAGAAACGCAAGCGGAGCACCGAGGACGGGGATAGAGTTTCTCTTCTGCCGGGGAGTGAGAGCAAACGTTGCCTGTCCTGCGAGGGAGCTGTTTTGGGGAGAAAACCAGCCTTTTCCACAGCCAGGAGCAGGCTGCGGGAGGAGGGGGCAGCGCACGGCTCCCTCCCCAAACCGCTGCCGCTGCACCCTCCTCTGTGCGGGCGGGGGGGACAACACCGGGCCCAGGGGCACCTATCAGGGACCCGGAATCTGTGCCCAGCTGCCATGGCACCCAGCCCTGACCCTCACAGCACCCCTTTTATCATCTGGGCTGTTTTCAGGAATTTTATAAAAATTTCCTCCTTTTTTTTTTTTTTTCATCATTGCCTCCTGACAAATCACCCAGACACAGCACAGGCACCCCGAAAGCTTTGGGGATGCTCGTAGACGGACCAGGACCTCCTGAACCCCATTTCTTTATGGCTAAGAACACATTGCTTCTCCCTGTGACGCTGGATTTCTTCTTGTTTTGTTATTTCTCCCAACAAAAAACGGAATCAGCTCAACAGATCCACCAAAAACCTTGATGAACACTGACATCTAGCAAATCCACCAACAAGGCAGGTTTGCTATACCCACTGCTGAGGTACCCCAGCCCCAAACTGGGATGGGCTCAGCGCCTCCAGTAGCAGCACGTGACTACAGCCACGCACGGGGGAGCAAACCTCGCACCCAAGTTGTGCCAAGCCCCAGGGGATTGTCATCATTCCCTGGGAGGAAAAAAAAAAAATAAAAATCACACCTACTGCAAAAGGGGCAGAGCCGAGGGTGCGTTGGAGACCTGCTGAAGTTTCATTTATGCTGCAAGAGTTTGTATTACGAAAGATCATTGTCAGAGCCAGGGGCACTAACAAATTAAAGCAGCATCCGAAGCCCAGCGAGCTGCAGGGCTGGCTGCAGCCGGCCAGGTCGGTGATTCATGCTGATACGCAGCACGGCTTTCGTCAGCCACTCGTTAGCGAGGGAAACCCGTGGCCGGGAGAGCACCCATGGGTGCTGCCAGGCTGAGGGCGGGTGGGTCTGACCCAAAGGGTGCATTGAGCGGGGCTGCTGGGTCCTCTTTGTCCAGTGCCTTCATCACTTTCATCACAGCTAGGATGTCACCGCGAGGGATGGTGCCCTGCTCCAAGGGTGCTGGGCTGCGTTCGGCAGGGCCAAAGGTGGTGGAGCTGCCATCGCACAGGGCGGGACTGGTTGTGTGGTGGTGGCTGAAGGGGAGGAGGTGGGGATCAGTCCCGCATCCAGGACTGACCTGAGCTGCCAGGATCCCACCACAGCTGGCGGCGAGCGTGCCAGCGTGCACGGGCAGAGGCGCAGCGTTGCTTGGTCCTGTGCCGACACTCGGACCAGAGACCATGCAGAAGAGAAGAAATAATGGGTTGAAAACCACACGGGAGAGGCTGAGATTTGAGTTCTGGGGGAAAGGTCAAACCCACAAGAGCCTCTTGCTTTGGGCTGCGGCAAAGATGGGATTCGCAATGCCCACAGGGGAGCAGCAGCTGTAAGGAGAGCCTGCAAAGCCGTAAGGAAGGCCAGCAGGCTTGGAGTTGTAACCCTAAATCTGCTTTCTTGCTGCCTCGCAGAGCTCCATTTTCAAAATAAACTTTTAAACCCCAATTTCCGTCTGATTTTCCACCGCACCGAGGCCGTGCCACACCATCCCACTGACCCAGCTGAGATTTCAGGGACGAAAGCAAACGCTGGCTTGGCCCTTGCACCATGGATGCAAACACCTCCAGTTTAGCAGGAAAAACACATTAAAGACTCCAAAACCCTCCGGCATGCAGCAAGGCGGCTGGAGGGGATCAGTGTAATCCGCAGAGCTCTCCCCAGCAGCTGCTGACCCTGCGGCCATCCATCGCCCCGGGCAGCACAGGGGTCCCACAGCGGGGTCCTCCCGTGTCACTGCTCCCAGATGGAGGAAAACGGGCCATTTTAGCCTGACACAGCACAAACAGGCCAGGCTGGCACGGCTTAGTGGCCACAAGTGCCCCCCGCTGATCCCCCTGGGTTCCCCTAACCTGTGGGGCAGAGCCCTCTGCAGCCCCCAAATAGGCTGTTCCCAGCCCCAAATCCAGGAGCTGTTTGCAAAAGTTGCAGTATTTGCACCCAGGGCTGCAGTGGGAGGCAGAGCCCTCTTGGCAGCCCCTCCACCCTGCAGCCCCTCCTCATCCTCATCCTGGGGACGAAGGAGCAGCTTCAGGGGCTGGCAATGGGGCACCACCAGCTCCCCTGGCCACTACAGCCAAACACCTCAAAACCACCGTCCTCTTTCCCCTGGTATTGCTGGGGCTGCAGAGATTTCTTTTTTTTTTTTTTAATACCTAGGTTTGGATGGGGTTTCCCCCCGTCTCATTCAGGCTAAGCACATTTGGGTAATTAACTTAATGAGGCACTAATTACCACCATCCCCTTCCCAGCAGGCAGAGCTTAAGCCCCCTCATCTTTCCCTTTTGGGGTCTGGCAGAGGCACGGGGTCCTCAAGAAGGAGAAATTCCTGGGGTTTAACACCTCACCCCAACCCTCTCCTGATGGCTGAGCAAGGAGCTCCATCTGCAGGCAAAACCCTGCCTCCATCACCCCCAAAAGCAGCTCTATCCCCCCAAAAATCAGGCTCTGGTACAAGGGCACTGGGCACATCATAGCTCCCACGATCACAGCCGAACTGTGACCACTGACCCCGCTCACCCAGCTACCCACTCCAGGGCTGCCCCACAGCTAGCTGGGGCACCCCAAATTCTCCATCCTGGCACTGTGGGGTGAGGAAAGAGCGAAGGGCCAGCCTCCAGGAAGGCTGGCACCAGAGGGAGTCACGGCTCCATCACAAGGCTGCTCTGGCTGTCGGTTTGCCAAAAGCAGGGGATGCTCAGCCCTGGGCTGGTGGACTCCCAAAAAGGCCCGATCCCTGCACTGGGGTGAGGAGCTCTTGGTGGGTGGCACAGCAAAAGGTGCAAAGTCACCTCCCAGGGACCAGGACCCTGGGCACAAGCGCAGCCTCTCCCCAGGGTCCCTATCACAGTGATGCCAGGCTGGGGCGGCGAGATGCCGGATCTGGCCAGCGCCGTTTGGTCGCCCACGTGCTCCCAGCCCCAAAAGGACATGGTAAGGCCACATTTTTAACCTTAAATAAACACCCTCCCGGGATGCCTCGCTGTTTGCAGGGCACAAATGGCCACTTCAGGTGATGGAAAACTTCCTGCTTACGCTCGGTGGCTCTGGGAAGAAACAGGATCCCAGCGCTGGCTAATCTGGCCGATCTGTTTGCGCCAGCCGGCGTGGCACAGACCGGATGGCAGCGAGACGGGGCAGGCGAAGCCGCGCTGCCCCATCCCGGGTCGTGCAGGGGCTGTCGGGGAGGCAGTGCAGATGGAGGCTGACGGTCTCCCCCAGGCTCTGTGTTGGTCCACCGCCACCTCACGCTGCCCTGGCTGAATGGCAGAGCCCTACATTGCCCAGCCAGAAAGGGGGTGCAAGCCCCACATCCCCAGTATCATTCACACCATCTTTGCATTGCTGCCCTATCTTCCTCATCCCTGTTTGACCCTTGGATGGGTGTTGGCGGGGGTCTCATGCGGGGAACTGCTCTGCTACACCTCAGCGATGTTCACCCCGGGCTGAGAAGGGCTGGGATTTACCTGCCAGCAGCAGCTGGGTGTGGAGACATCAGCTTAGCTCCTCGCCGCTGCAAGATTTAGGGGCCACACGGAGCAGCAGGACCTGAGCCCTCCCAGCTCCAGGGTTGGGACAATGGTCCTGCAGGTCTTGGCCAGGCTGGTGCACTGCAGGGACAGGACCACGAGCTTTCAGAGTGGGGCTGCCTTGTCCCCTTTTCAGTAGCCATCTGCAAACACAAGAAGCCCAAATCTCGGGGGTCAGCCCTGGGTGTAAGTCCAGGCTGCAGGGCCAGGTGAGCCCCACAGCAGCAGATGGTGCAGGAGGTTTATTCAAAGCCATTGCTTGTGAAAACCAAACCCAGCACAACACCCAGCCCCAAGCCCTCAGACATCCCTTCCCAGGGCTTGAAGCCACAGCACCGAAACCCATCCCTGCCCACGAGCACCCCAAATCCCCCTGGGAACTTGCTGCATATCCACCGCCAGCCCTTTTGGCCACCACCGCTGGAAAGTCCTGATACCATACCCAATCCACGTTTTCAGTTTTATATATCAGCAGTGAATAAAGCAGCTGTCATCCACCCCCTGCTACAGCCTGACAGTTTCCAAAGCTTGGCTGGAGGTGTCAACTAATCACAGACTTCCTCCACTTAGCAGCTCAGGGCGAAGGTAATCACTGGTTTGGGTGCATCTGCTCTTGCCCCGACCGAAACTGCTTGCCCCCACCCCTTGGTCCCTGGCGTCACCGCCTGGCCAGGTGTTACCCAACGCGGGCACATGGTGGAGATGCTGCGGGCTTCAGCCCACTCTGCTTCCAAAATGCCAAGCCCGCTGCCGGCGGTACCGCAAAGGGATTGCCTACCCATCGCTCCAGAGCCGGTCATCAGCCAGCAATTGGAAAGATGCTCTTGCGCACAACGCTGCACCTCCAAAATTAAACACAATTTTCCTTTCCATGGCACTGCCCAACCCCAGACTGCCCCGCTTCCAGGTGCCCTCCCAGTTCCCAAGCCAGAGCTACTGGTGCCAGCCACGCATGTGTCCCGGCGTGCAGGCACCTCACCCGGCGGCTCCCCAGCAGCCGCCCACATGAAACTTTTACCGCTCGGCACAGGCAGGGTAAGTCCAGGCTCCATCCTCTGCCCTCTCTAGGAAAGAGGGACGTTTCCAGCCGCCTCGGCACACGGAGGGAGGATGAGGATGCCAGCAAGCTTGTGCTGGGGATGGCACTACTCGGCACTTGCCGCCTCGGGCTGGTCCGTGGCCGAGTGAGGACTGTTTGCTGGGGTGGCCCAGCGCTGCTCTCCACAGCTGCTTTTTGGGGCCAGGTCTCCCTGCCAGCTCCCATCACCCGCTTCACGGGCCAGAAGGGAAAGGAGCTGGGAGAGAGCACAGAGCTCGGAGCCAAGACCCTTGTGCCTTCCCCAGGAGTGTATAGACATTTTGGCGGGGCGGTTGTGTTTGCCCAGTTTAAGAAACCAGAGCTAAGGTAGGTGCAGACCGGTAACTGCAATGTTGTTACTGCTCTTTATGGGATCACGAAAAGCTAAATCCACAGAAAGTAGGAATTCTTGCAAGACAGAAAGCTCCCTGCTCATTAAGAAGCCAATGCATGGCTTTAATTGGCAAGAGGAGGGTTTGTACGATGCTGTCCCTGCACCTGGGACCACGCTCTTCCCTGGCATCAGCTCTGCCCTGGCACAGTGGGTTGGCATCACCCCGGGTGCAAACAGCCATCGGCAGGTGCCCGATCCTGTGCTGGTCCGGCTGGAGGGGAGGCAAGGGCAGCCGGGGCCATGACGTAACCCGGCGTGCCCGGGAGGCAGCGCCTGGAAGGGAGTGAGCCGCCCGGCCGGGGTTGGAAGCCAACGTGCTGCGTCATTCCTTCGGGCTGGAGATTTGGTTGGGAGCCAAAGGGCTGCCCGAACCCAGCCGGACTCCAAGAATGCACCCCAGTCTCCCTAAGTCTCACACAGCCGTAACCTACTTCCCTGCTTTCGGCTGCTGTGGGGAGGTGATGGTTCAGTTGAGGGGCTGGGAAGAGGGTCCGCTCTCCCAGCTCCATCAGACACAGACGGGACCCATCTCCCTGCCAGGCTTGGGGACACATCCAGCCAATACCCCAAGTGTCCACCCTGCCCATTACACATGGGGCAGCCCAGCCCCGGGCAAGGGGATTGACTTTCTGGTCAGTTCCCTTGAGCACATCTCCTCCAGGGAAGAGCCTGTTCTTCCCAGTGGGAATGGGCAGCCCACCGGAGCCCTGCCGAACCTGTGTCCCGTGGGTGCCACTGCAGTTTTGGTTTCTTCTTCGAGGCGAGCTCCCAGATGCGCCCTGCCAGCCAGAGGGATAACTCACACACTGCCTGGCAGCTATTTCATCAGCACGGCCGGACCCATAAAACCAGTTAGCTTGGAAAAACAGGGACTCTTCTAATGATACCTTTGGAGCAGTGGTGCTCCTGATCCCAGTCCACCAAGGGAATATCTGGAGGAGCCCAGAAGAGGTTGTGGGTCAGCTCTGGCTGGCACACAGCTGCATCCTCAGCCCTGCCAGCAGCATTGGGCAAAGAAGAGATCCCTCATCCCCAGCACGCCAAAAACTGGCATTTTGCAGCCTCCTAGGAAGCCACGAATGCCAGGAAAGCTGCTAATCCTGCCAGCGGTTTTGCCACAAAAGCAAACTCTTCCCAGCCCTGTTTCTCCAGCTTGCCCTCTCCCACTATGAACTGCTGCAGGCAAATCCAAGGTGCTGCTCCTTAATCCCAGTCCGGAGAAGCGGGAGCCGCACTGACCCAAGAAACCTCACCGGCGTGTTTTATTACTGACTTCGGTGAGGTCCTGCTGGGATCAGGGTCAGCGGCAGCTGGAGCTCGACGGCAGGAGGGCAAAGTGGGGCAAAGCAAAAGAGGGAGGAGGCCCATGAAAAAAAAAAAAAAATTAGGGCTTAGAATAGAAACCAGGTTAGGGCTTAAACTGTGGGTGGTAGGAATTGTCACGGCAGGTAGAGCTGGCTGCCACCACCAGCCCAGGGGACCTGGGGGCCTCTGAGCCGTCCTCAGCATCCTCAGCATCTTCATCAAATTTGCAGGGTTACCAGTCCTCCGATGTTGGGAGTCACTGGGCTGGGGGGGCACAGGGGGAGAGGGGCCGCGTGGATGAGCCTGGATGGAAAATGAACAAGAGTTCAGCCCTAAACCCATCCCTTCATCCTACAAGGGCTCCGTCGGTCCGTTGATGGCTGGGGCTTGGGACTGCCCCTCCGGAGGGTCCCTGCTGTCCCAGGAGAGCCACAGCTGGGGCAGCTGGACAGAGATTCAGCAGAAATAGAGACTCAGATAACAGTTCTGCGAAAATCTAGGGTGGATTATTTTACCCTTTCTTCCTGAATGGGAAAAGAACAATCAACAATGAGCCAAGCTTGGCGCAAAACGAGATAAGACCCACCTCCCACGGCGCTCGCGGCGGCAGGATGAGCGTCACCGGGTGCTTGGCACGGCCCGGAGGGTTCCCGCAAAATGTGCAGAGGGCTCACGAGGTGCCGCCAACGCCATCCCAGCACCCGCCAGCCCGGGGAGCCCATGGGCAGCCAGATCCGCCGGCAAACGCAGGAGCCGTCCCGCGGCCGCGTCCCCGGCTGGGTCACAGCCAGCTGGAGCCAGGCTGGGTTACGGCAGGGAGCTGGTAGTGGGATTTACGGAGCGAGGCCAGAGGCAGCTCCGGGAATAACCCTGCTTGCTGAGAAGGGTGCTACCTTCTGGCACGTGGCAGAGGTGATGCCCCTGGAAAACTGGGCGATTTCCTGGGAGAAGGGTGACTAAGACGTGTGTTTTGTTGGAAAAAGGGGTGAAACCAGCCTCCGTGGAGCAGAAAGAAAATGCCCTTGGAGCACCCCTTGGCGCCTGGATGTGGAGCAATGGCTTTCCCCAGCCCACGGGCCACTTGTCACCCAGGATTTCACTCCGTCTGCTCCAGACCAGGAGAAAACCCGCTGTTAACCACGTCAAACAACATCCGCATGGTCTCCCCTTCCTGTAGTGAAAAGTCCTGCGGTCAACAAAACTGCCTTTCCAGAGGTCCACAGCAATATCATGAGTGGGTTCTCGTGCCCATCCCCTGCCCCGCTGAAGTGCCAGATCTTGGGAAGGCTCAGCTGGTGCAGGGCTGGTGGGCAGCCAGGGTGGGGGGACATCTGAGGAGAGACAGCAAGTGCTGCTAGCTCCCCCTCCTTCTTTACATACCCAATAATTTCGAGGAAGAAACAGTGTAAAAAGGTGGTTTTGTTTTTTTTTTTTTTAATTTCAGCCTTCAGTCCCAACACAGCCTTATCCTGCTGTCACGGCTGGGACAGCTTTGGCATTGTTTGTCCCTGGAGTGGTGAGGAAAGGCACTTACGGTCCCTTTTGGAGAGGAAGGCACCTGTCCCATGTCACCTCCTCCAGGTGTCCCCGGGCTGCCCAGGGAGGACTGGGGACCTGCTTACCCCCACCTCGCACGGAAAGGCACCCGGGAGGCACCCGCAGTGTTCATCCCCTTCGCCTTGCACAGGGTCAAACCAGCCCCAGCTCAGGGACACCATCCCCGTCCACGGGCTGGTTCTTCCCCGGGGAAAGGCGGTCTGGGCACGTGGCGTTCCTGCCCGGTGGAACCGGGAGCAGCCCCGGGGCTGGGTGAGTAACGCTTCGGCCGGCTGCCTCGAATACCGGGGGCTGATCTGTCCCTCGGTGCTGGCGGGTGGGGAGCTGTGCTGCTCTGCTGGCGCTCAGGGCCCCTCTTGACACCTCCAAAATGCCTCCTTGGGGGGGTCAGGGAGCCTCCCCCTGCTCCTGTAGCACATCCTAGTGCTGCCCAGGCTCCCTCTGCTTTTCTGTGCCCTCTCCCACCACTTGCCGCTCACTGCATGCCCTGCTCTTGCCGCAACCCCTGAGCCACCGGCCAGGGACCCTGTTGCCCTCTGCTCCAACCACCAGACCATCTTCACCCCTCTCCAGGTTCACTTTTGCCCCTCGATGGGTGCTGCCCAGCCCCGCTGTTCTCCTCCAAGAAGCCTGTGCGTCCCTGGTGGGTACCACTCCGGGGTGCTCCTGCCACCCAGGGCTTTCGTGAGGGATGCTCAGAGTGGGGCAGGGGGCCAGGCTATCACCATTCCTGCAGGCATTATTCCAGGGCTCCGGTGACAGACACGCCGATGCTGCTGCCGGCACCCTGCCCGCACAGGCTTGTATAATCTCTTACGTCAGGCAGCGCTGGGCCACAGCCGAGCCAACTCCTGCTTCCCTCCCTGCCCGCACCAGCCTGACACAGCAGCTGTTTGCAGGGCTCAGTCCCTGGGGATCCCCACACCTGCTGGGTGCCCCATGGGTCCCTCTGCCCAGCAGCCTTCCCGCAGGGATGCTGGCGGTTGCTGTCACCTGGACCCCACCGTGACCCGGGGATGCTCATCTTCCACTACGGGCAGATTTGGGGCACAGTTCTCCTTCCTTTGCTTCTTTGAAAGCAAACAAAAAAGGGATGGTTTCGTGCTTCTCCCAGGGAAGAATGGGCAGGATGCGGGCAGGATGCAGCCAGGAGTCCTTCCTAGCTGGCAGCAGAGACAATCCCAGCAAAGCCCAGCACGGTCCAGAAAGCCTCCACCTCCCCAGCCGTCCCTGGCCTGCTTTCCAAACCCGACGGCCAGGTTTCGGGGTGCTGGAGGTCTGCCAAAGCACCAGGGCAGGAGGGCAAAGGCATTCCCCAGCACCAGAGCGGGCAGGACTTGGCACCAAGAGCAGCGTGCGCTGCTCACCTCTCCTTCCCAGCCCCCAAAACCTGAGCAAAACCCCTGGGGAGATGTCTGTGGGTGCAACCAGTGCCCTTGAGGGCTGCGCAGCACCCATGAAACCCACAGCTGGGGTCCGCACACCTCTGGGCAAGGGTGGCCGAGCCCATAACACTGCTGTCAGCGCCCGCCGTCACCCCTCGGGCATCACTCGCGGGTTGCAAAGCGCCGCAGGGTTTGCTTTGGTGCCCGATTCCCTTACGTAAAGGAGCAGGAGAGCGGTGGGGATGAGCCCTGCTTTATAGGTCAGAAAATGGAGGTGTGGGGCAGTTTGGGGATTGGGCTAGGTCAGCCCGTGAGTCAGTGGCAAAAAGGAGGGACCGGCGCGGTGGAGGCTTTATTAGCTGGTGAGGGGTGGAGCAAGGCTCCGTAGGCAGGCGAGGAGCCACGCTGAGACGCGCCGTCGACCAAGCAAGGTCTCACTCTTCCACCCATCGCATCCCCCGGCACCCCGACCCAGCGGTGATGCAGCCCCAGACCCGCTCCTCCTCCTCGCCGTGCCCCTGAGGGGTGGCCCAGCCGCTTACCCTCTGTTGCAGCCCCGAACTCGCCCACGGCGCAGCCAGGAAGGCGGTGATGGAGCAAGGTCAGTGAAACAGGTTTCTCCTCCTGGGTCCCTCGAGCAAAGCGTCCTTCTCCGCGCGGGCTGGGGAGCTGCAGACTTGTTGACAGCGGCTCTCGTTAGCTTGGTTATTGCACGGGGCCGAGGGCTGGGCTGTCGGCGACGGAGGTAGAGGCTGGGATGGGGCCACGGCTGCCCCTTGCATCTCCCCGTCCCTCCTTGGGTTGATGGCTGTGCTGCTCAGCCTTCCCTGGCCTCACAAGACCCTCTGGAACCCCCTCACCCTGGGAAGTGTACTCCGAAACACCAAGGGGGCTGGGGCAGCTGAAATAACGGGTGTTGACGTGGGAGCTCTGCCATGCTGGGGACTCAGAGGGGTTTGGAAGCAGCAGCCCCCGCTGACCCTGGTGCCGTGGTCTGTAGCCGTCTCCGGATGCCAGTGTGCCAGCTGGGTGGCCGATGCCAAGCTCAGGGGTTGTTTGTGGCTGTGGAGAAAGGGCCAGGATGGAAGTTTATCACAGCAGAGGTAAAAAGCAGCATCGGGGCTGCCAGGATCCTTTCCCTGCCCTGTCCAGCCCTTCTGCCATCTCCCCGCCTGCTCCTCTGCGCTTCTCGCCAGCAGTGCCCACGGCCGGCGGCACCGCAAACCGGGGACAGGGAAACACGGAGGTCGGGAGTCCTGTCTGTGGGCATGTGTCCAAAACGCAGCCGGAGAGCGTGGGGGGAGCCCAGGGGCAGCGTCCCGGGGCAGGGGGGCAAGTGCGGGTGAGGGTCCCGGCTGCCAGCGCCAGGTTTTGCTGTGACACAGCCAAGATCCGCCGCTTCCCAGCAGTGAAATAATGGGTTGGGAACAAAGGGATGTTGTAGCGGTCGGATCTGGTCCTGACGCCTCCTGCGAGGGCAGAGCCCGTCCTTCGGCAAAAGCCCTGCTGCAGCCTCTGCCCAGGGATCTGCAGGCTGCAGCCTCGCCAGAGCCAGGGAAGGGACCCCAGGGAAATCCCTTCCCCACCCAGGCTAAATAGGACTTACTGCCTGGATTGAGGTGGTTTCTGGGCTGGATCCCAGCCCTATGCTTGCTGCTCCCATGGTGTGCCAGGTGGTCCAGCCTTTGCTCCGGTGTCTCCTCCAGGGACGGCTGCTCCTGGTCCCACTGGGACTGGGTGGCTCTGCCTGCTTCGGAGACCGTCGGCGGGTTGGAGCTCGGTGTCCTGCAGCAGGAAAACACAGCTGTTGTTGAAATGCATCCTTAAAGTTTAAAGCTTAGACAAAGATTAGGGAGCAGGAGCAGTGAGAAGGTTGCCCCTGTCTCTCCGAAAAAGCGGGAGGCTGGGAGATAGCGAAGAGCTCTCTCTGCTGTCAGAGCCACCCCAGGGCCCAGGCTGACACCACGGGGCTCTGCTGCGAGCAAGGGTCTTGGCTGGCCAGTGCTGCCGAGGAGCCGATGTCGGTATTGTCCCAGCTACAGGGGCTTTCCCACCCTCCTCCCACTTGCCGTTGCCTTTGGGACCCACATGCACCCTCGGTTTACGTGGGAGGTGCCCTGACACTGGGGGCTGCGCAGGGATGCTTGGTGCCCTCAGCCCAGCACGTGGAGCAGCACAGAGCCAGCTCCATCGCTGGGGCTGGAGTCGAGCCCTCCTAAAACACAGTTCCCGCAGCTTCGGCATCCCCACCAGCACTGCTGGGCATGACCCCGCCCTCGGCGCTGGTTTCAGGGCTGTGCCAGAGTGAGCCAGGAGCCTGGGCATCACCGGGGACCAGGGATCAGATGGTGCCCGTGCTTCTGGCACGCTTATCCCCAGCAGCGCCATCAGTGCTCAGCGGGATGGATCCAGCCCAACGCCGTGCACCTGACCACAGCCATATCTGTACCCCAACAGAATGTATCCCTCAGCCTGACATCCCCAGTGACGAGCCCTCAAATCCCTCCCTCTCCGTGCTGGTGGGTAAGAAGCCTGGGAGATGTTTGGCTTTTCCAACTCTAGGTGTCACCCCGTAGCTGTCCCTTAGCCCACAGCCCACCCAGCCTGAGCCTCGAGGGGCTCCGGGGGTCTTGCAGCGGGGGAAATTCCTTGCATGATTCTGCAGAAACAGCTCCATAGCCCTGCTGAAGCTGGAAAAGGTAATTTTTCCTGAGGCTGGAAAAGGTGATTGCAACCACAGCTCCCCAGTTACAGAGCAAACGCGTGCTCTGGCTGGGTGCTGAGCCCTGTAGGAGATGCTGCCCCCCCCCCGCCCCTCATTCAGCAGCAATCCGGGATTTTAGCTGAACACCCAGGTGGTAGCACCTCCCTACCCTGCGCCTCCAGCCAGCATCTTGCATCTTACTCCAGGCAGACCACCAAAGGTGGACGGGCCCAGGGCACCGGTGGTGCCCCACGCCTCTCTCTGCGCCGGCTGCCCCCCAGGGATGCTCAGTGCCGTCTGTGGGAGCATCCTCCAACTACATCGGCTGAGAGTAAGCTAGGGCGATGAGTACTGGGATGATGGGTACCAGGGAGGTCACTCTGGCCCCAAGACACTTGGTGACAGAATCCACGGCACTGCCTGATATTTTGCTAACATTTCTGAATTGCATGAAGCCGATGTAGAAAATAATTGACCCTGTTAATAGCTAAAGAAAATGATGCTCCACTTCTCCCGCTTTCCTGGCCCACTCAGCAGCTCTCTCTCCCTCTTGGGGAGCACACCCTGAGCTGTGCCCACATCGCTGCCTTTTGGGGCACTTTGGCTTTGGGAACAGCCATGGAGGGTACCAAAAGCGGCCGTAGAGCCCCTGTGAAGCCATGCCATACAGGCGCTGCATTCAGCCCTGCACTTGGCTGCTGGGGGAGCAGCAGAGCATAGGACGTGAGGACAGCAAAGCTGCAGCGTGCCACGGGAGCTCTGCACAGAGCCCCTTCCCGCTTGCCTCCATCCTGGCTGTCCACCTTCCCGCGCCCGTGCGTTACTCAGCCGCTCGGCCAGGAAGTGAATCCTGGCGGGATGGGCAGGAAATAATTAAGCAAGTGGCGTGCAATGGTCCGCGCTGGCCTGGCAGGTCCCGGACCCCAGTGTCACCCTCCAGAGCGGGCACCGTGGCCGTCACCGGCTCCAGGTGAGGATGGAGGAGAGGCACATCAGGCAGGGCTGAGGACTAGGTGCTCCTGCCCTGGGGAGATTCCCTCCCGTGGTCCCCGCTGCCCGTAGGACCTACCTGGTGTCCTGCGGGCGATGTCCTTTCTTGGTTCCCATGCCAGCCCTGTGTGGCATGGCTGAGCACATGTGCCATCCAAGGGGAGCAGCCAGTAACCCCAGTGCTGCTGGCAGCCTGGGGAAAGCAGCCATGCCTCCCCCCACCGGGCCGGCCGCCGTACCTGTCAGCCGAGCAGGGATGCTGCGATGCTCATTCAGTGCCTGCCAACCCACACCTCCAGCACCACCACTGTGCACCGTTGGTCACCCCTAAAATCCTCCCCTGCCTTCTCCTCCTCCAGGCAACTCTCCAGGGTCCCAGCAAGCACATAAGGATGGGGAGACAAAGGCATCCAAGTGACAGCAAGTGCCAAGCATCCCCCTCACAGCAGCATAGGGATAGGGGCAGAGTCTGTGAACTGGCATCACTTTTGTAAGCAATGCTCCTCCGCTCGAGGAACTGGGGCTGTCTGGCTTGAGGATGGGGTGTCCATGCCACAGCCAGACCACGGGCACAGCCCCTCGGCCTTGGTCTGCTCCCCTCATGGCACCTCCTGCACTCTTGGGAACTACACTGTTACGTGTCCAAGCTAAACCCAGGTGACCAGTTTTGCTGGGAAGACCAATTTAACACTGACAGCAGCACAGGGAAGTTTGGCATTCATGATTTTGGGCATTAAGGGATGACCATCCCTAGGGTTTCACATCCCCTGATGAGGAGATGCTGCTGGCCAGCAGCACGGTGCCACGGTCCCACACCGCGTCCGACCGTGGGCAGGGGCGAACTCCGGTGTTTGCTCTCCGGCAGCACTGGGTCGGGGAAACCTGCTGCCTGGCTGGGTTTCTGTTTGGGAGGGTATTTAAGGGTGTTCTCCAGGGTGTGCCAGCCCTGCCCTCCACCCTGCTTTCACAAGCACGCTCTCCGAAAGGTGTTTGTTGTTCTCGGCTGTGGAGCAGATGCAATTAGCACCTGTGAGGTTCCCCCATGGAGGCTGAGCTGCTGATGGGCACAGCAGTGACAGGCCCTGGCTGTGCCAGGGACCTGGGGACAGCTGTGTCCCCTCCCCATGCCCAGAGCGAGCAGAGCCCAGCTCCATCACCAGCCTGCCAGGTTGCAGCAACCCAGTTGGTGGCGGGAGCTGGAAACCAGGGGACATCTCCTGGGCCGGGGGGTTTGAACACCCTGTCCCGCAAGGGCTGCATCCCCAGGCTTCGTGGGAGGCACCCTGCTTGGAAACCAAGGACCAACCTTAAGTCAAGCTACACACACGAGCCCAAAGAGCGGGTGCTTGCTCCGGGGCCGCCGGTGCCTCTGACAGCCACCGTTGTGCCCGCAGACCATCCTCCTCACCTGACCCAGGGCGGCCGCGGACCTGAGCCCATCTCTTGGGCTCTGCAACGCTGCGTTTGTGCCACAACTGAGTTTTGGAGGTGACCTCCCTGCAGTAGTGGACGTTACCATGCTGGTCTTGGGGCTCAGGCATCCCGAGCAGCTTTTCTGGGCTTGGTCTGGGCTGTGGGGGTCAGCTCCTGCGGCACTCACACACCATCACGTCACCAAACCTTTGCACTGGCTCTTTAGAAGAAAGACAAGCTGGGAGAAGGGATCCCTGTCAGCATCAACCTGACATCACCAACGGCTTGGTTGCTCCTAAGCAAAAAAGGCAAAGTTAGGGAGTGCGCAGACCCCACCCTGCCCACCAGCTCCCAAACAGGCGCCGCATCCTGGTGCCCAGCCAACAGATCCGCTTCTCCCTGCGGTCTGCTGCCTAAACTGGTCCCTGTTGCGCTGGAGTGACAGTGACGGAAATCAGGGCGAATCAGGCACAAATTCATCCTCAGGGGAACTGGAGTCCGCAGCTGGTTCGCAGCCGGCGCTCTGCCAGTTTCCCAGAGCAGGGGCAGAGGGCTCAGATGAAATCGCGGGGAAGGGGGTGAATTTTGCCATCGTAACCTCACCTGAAAACCAGCCTGGAGTTACAGGTCCCTCTCGCAGCAGGATTTGGTGGCCGTCCCTCTGCTATGCCACATCCCCGCTGCCTCGCAGCTCCGGAGGGCAGCGGGTCCCATCCTGCTCTCCCGGTCCCGGTCCCGGCAGAGGGAGCTGTGACATTAGTGAGATCAGGCACCGCTCTCCCTGCTGGGATGGCAGCCCCAGGCTTTGGAGAGGGTCCAAAGCAAACAGCGCTGGGGCCCCCGCACCGCGCAGCCTTCGTGGAGAACTTGCCGACTCAGCACATCTGATCACTCGCCCTTTTGCCTGGAAATGAAGCCAAGAGTTAGGCAGAACATGCAAATACAAATATAAAAAGCACTTTTAGCTCTGAAATGCACTTAAAAAAGCTTCTTCTCAGTTTGCATCTGTGCAGAAAGATCTTGGACCTTCAGTGCAGTGGTGGTGTTTAGCTGATGCTGGAGCATCTCTCTGTGTGCAGCGGCACAAGGCTGGGACAGAGACCCCCCCACTCTGCTCCCGGTGGGGCTTCAGCACTTGGGGAGCAGCAGGACAGAGAGCCACCTTGCAAAGAGTGTTTCTTGCCTGCTGAGAGTAGTTCTCCTCCCCTACACGTGCACACACAGACAGAGGACACAAGCAGGCAGGGAGCAGCCCAGCTTCACACCAAACAAATCCCCATCCTCTGACCAGCAAAACCAGAGCCCTGAAGGGACCAGCATGGGCCAGATCCCAGCCAGACCTGGGCTGAACACATACAGACTGCCGGGAGTCAGCGAGCTCAGGTCATTCCTTATCCTCGAGATAAGGCTGGATAAGCAGTACCGGTAACAACGCACGGCATTTCTCTGATCTGGAATTTTGCATCACAGCCTGACCAGGCGTGTTGCCAGCACCTCACAGCAAGGGGTTGTTGACTTCCTCCCATCAGGATATGTTACTGTCCGGGTCCCCAGAAACGCTCCTTCCACCCAGGAGCTGTCTGTAGATCGCGTATGTAAAGCGGTGCAGCAGAGCTGGGAGCCAAGGGCTCAGAAAGCGAGTGCAATGGTCAGAGAGAGACGGATGGGTTGGTGCAAAACACCCAATACAATGGTTCACAGCTGCGTTTCAAGCACTGACGCAAGGTTGTTTGGAAGATACTCTGTGCCACAGCTCCTGGAGAGACGGGGCAGAAACGAGGCCTCCGTGGGACAGCCACTGCAAAGGCACCTACCAAGACGTTCAACCACCATCTTCATTTGGGATTGTTGCACTCGAGGCAGCACAGCCTGGACTCACGGACACGCCGAGCGCCTGCCGGCTAAAGCCAGGGCTGGCAGGTCTCAAGATGAACAGCTCCAAATCATGGTAATCAAAATGCCCTTCCAAAACCACAGCATCAAACACTGTACCAAGGCAGCCAAGAACCGGAGAGAGACCAGGACTCCCCATTCCCCTGCTCCTCGAGCCCAAACCCCAAATCAACCACTTGCTCAAGAAAGCATGGGTGTAATTATTTATTTTGGATCACTTTGAAAATACCATCACATATCTCATTCCGTTCATGGCTTTGTGTGGCCCCTCAGCCCGTGACGGCACAGTGTCCTAGACGGCACACTTGCTCCTCCAGCCAGCAGGCAACCGTCGTCCCTTCAAGGTTGGCAGGTTGGAGCTGCCTGGTCCGATCTCAGCAGTCGTCCCTCCGTACCGGGTACCACCTGGGAGCATCGCACAGACAGGGAGCAGAGCTGGGGAGCAGGAGGGCAGTCCAGAGGGACCGGTGGGGATGGCTGGAGCCTTCAGCTGCCCCAGGAAGAGAGTTTCTGGCTTGTGTTTTCTGGCAACTTAGAACTGAGTTTGTCTCTCGATCATTTAAAAAAAAAAAAAAAAAAAAAAAAAAAAGCTGCTGCTGCTATCTGCAAAGGGAAAGAGAAAGATCTATCAGCACTCTGAGGACCCAAGACTGAACTGTACTGAAAGCCTGTAAAACCAGCAAGAAGCACACAGATATTTGAGGGTTGGGAAGCCCAGACAATACAGTGGATTGGGGTACCAGCAGATGTGACAGTGGGGAGACCCACACTGGTACCTTCCCTTCACCTCTACGGCAGGCACACGGACTTTGAACCAAACCAACCACAGCCTGGAAACACCATCAAACAGCAACACCTCCAACCCAGATATGCAATCTCCAAAGGTCTGAGTAAGACCTCATGCGTTTGGGGAAGGATTCCCAATGCCACTGGGCACTGCCGTCAGCCTGCTCCCACTGGGAATTGTGGTTGATTTCTTAACGCCTCCAAAAGGTGAAGAGTCAAGACAAGCCTGAGTGTGGTTGAAAATCCCAGCTACGGGGACTCAGAAGAATCAGACCACAGTGCAGTCTGCACTCACGTAGGTTATGAAACAAAACAAAGGCTTCACGTCCTGCCCAGCCACATTAGGGCTGTTGAGTAATGAACTAACGCTATTGCCACCTCTCCGAACTCTCATAGTTTCCACACAAGCAGGAATTTGCCCACACACAGAAGCACTGAGGTTACCTGGACTCCTACTCTTCCAAGTGGGTTGAAAACAAGACCTTACATTATCCACATCTCCACCTGCTGAAGAGTTTAATCGCTCAGAGGCCTCATCTCCTACTTACAGTTCTGTGTCTACAATGACATCTGGATTCTCCAGAGTTTGCCGTCTCCTCTGGATGGCATCCACAATCTTTTTCCTGGGGCCCAGTGGGATATTGATGCTCTTCAAATCATTGTCTGAACATAGCATGAGGGCCTCCAAGTCGATCTTTTCCTTCTTCAAGATGGAGATGAATTCAAACATGTGCAGGGAAGCCAGAAAAGTCTCCAAGGGGCTGGTGTCTGGTTCATCATCATCATCTAAGCCCAGCTCCACCTCATCCCAGGGTAGCTCCTCTGCGTTCCTCTCCTGCAGGCTGTTGGCACTGCCAATGCTATCGTTGAGACTTGGCGAGCGCTGCAGGCGGCTCCGCAGTTTGATACCTACACCATCTGCGTTGTCTTCACCCAGCATGCCAGCATCCTCCCGGCCGATCCCAAAAAGCCCACTGCTGACATAGTTGCGCCGGAACACCATGGTACCCAGCCCGGGACGGTTGAACAAGGACTCATGACCAGAGTCAGTGCTAACTTCCGAGTGGGCAGAGTCCATGTGCAAGCCCGGGTCACTTATGGCACGGGAGACAGTGTCTTCATCTGTGAGGAACATGTCTCTGATATTACGCCGAGTCCACTCCTTGGGGCTGGCATATGTGCCCTGCTTCACAAACATGACATCGTTCCCCAGCTGCAGACCAGACAGAGACCGCACGCTTTTCCTCCCATCCTCATAGATCTTGAACGTCCCATCCACCTGCTTTTTCTTCTCTAGCTTCCTTTGTATTTTCGTCTTTCCCTTGGCTGTGCCATGGATGGTGGCTTGTGAGTATGGCAGGGAAGTCACCATAGACATGTGTTGGAACTTCTTGCTTAAGGTACTACTTGAATAGCTGGAGAAGCTCATGGTATCTGAATTATCCGACATCTCCTTTCTGTACCGTTTCTCCATCCTTTCATGGTGCTTCTTCTGCAGCTTCACACAGTCCTTAATCCTCCGCTCCGCGTCCCGAAAGGCCTTGTCCTTCAGTTTGCTCACCAGCTTGGGGTTGAGGCTGCTCTGCTTGGCAGCAATAGAGTCCAGGTATCGCACACACTCCATGTGCCCCTTCATAGCTGCCATGTCCAGCGGGGTGTGGTAGTCATTGTCCAGGCACCAGATGTTGGCCCCAAAAGAGATGAGGAAGGAAAGGCAGTTCAGGTGGCCATTGGCTGCTGCCAGGTGGAGCGGGGTGTTCCCCCAGATGTCACATTTGTCTGGATCGCCCCTAGACAGCAAGAAAAATGATGAGTTATCACACAGGCATGGCTGGCAGACTCTATGGAAATATTCCCAGTTGTACAGGGGCAAATCAGCGCCATGAACTGTTGCCTCCTCAAAATATGAAGCTACATGCCTCCAGCCACAACAGCTTAATTTTAAGAAGGTCTTCTGGAGAGCTGTACTTTTGACATAGAATCACATGCCTGATACACAAGTCTGTGATTATTCTCATGACTTGCATTTAGCTCTCAAGAGACAATGTTCCTTCATCAAACCAAGTCTTGGAGGGACCCAAGCCAGATTCTGAATAGCTCAGAACTGAGATATGGACCTGATTCTAGCCCAGCTTGTTATAAAATTTCAAATCTCAAGCATCCTATTAAATACTAGTCAGATTCGATCATCAAATCTTGGCTTAATTCAGATTCCATGGAGAGACATCCCAAAATACATCTCCATACACCACATCCTGTGTGGGACACCATGTGTTCCCACCGTGGCGGTAACACCACCGTGATGGCAGAAGCCATCCTCAGCACCGGTTCTGAAACTCAACAGCTGCTGCACCTTCCCACTGTTTTGTTCACTGGTGCCTGGGGGAATTCAGGGCACTAGAGAGCACGCTGTCAGTAGGGAATAAGAACAAAGTTGCTGGCGCTGGCCTTGGGGTTGGGGTTTTGTGGGGGTTTTTGCCGTACCACGCTTGGTTTCAATTGCATGGCTTGAAGCGCATTGGTATTAGCACATCCTGAGAATCCAGTTTCAGAGAAAGTGGAGATTAGGTTTCTGCACTCCTCAAGAGCTGGACACCTGACTACTGTCATTAGCATCTCCTCTCACACTGTGCTGGCCCCTGCCCCAGCAAGTTGCTGACGGGGCACAACCTCTTGCCCACATCTCCTGCCTTCCGTGATGGGACGGACACAAACCTGGGATCCAAGGGAAGTCTGTCCTCCTGACATTCCTCTGTATTTGCGATCTGCTGAAACATGAGATTGTTCACACCCTTGCTGGCACCAGCTTTCGCCTGAGCGTATGTGCTAATGATACGCAGCCAGCAGCAATATCTGTCAACAGGGCGCTCACCCCTTCGCGCACACGGATTTGACTAAGGCTGCGCAGCTCCACCACCCTCAAGAGCAACTCCCCGTGGGCAGCAGGGCTCTGGCTCGGCACGGCTCCTGCCCGTTTCCCCTCCCAGAGGAACCAAGCACGGTACCTCCACCATGAAGACCTCGGCTCCAAGCCCTGGTGACACCAGCAGCCTGGAAGGCAAGTGGACACTCAAGACCTTCAGCCTGCCTTACTTCACTCCTTGCTGCTTTAGGACCCGTGTCGATAAGATCTGGGAGCAGCAGAGCCCAGCACCCTCTCCCAAACCCCACATGCTCTGCGCTACAGCGTGTCTCGCTTGAAAGAGTCTGAAAACAACGTCAGAGAAAGAGCAAAGAGATCACAGGAGCTGAGGGACCTCTTTCCCCTGCTGCTTTGCATCTTCATCACTAGCGCCCATGCGCAAGACCCAGTAAGAGCCACATCCAGCACATTTGCCCACCCATACTGCAGGCAGGGTCCCCGCTCCCGGCTCTGGACACTGGTTTTCAGGGACCAGGGGAGCTGGAGCAGAGCCACTCAGCTGGTGTAATGACTGGTTCGCGATCCTCAGGCTTTGCCGACCTCTCGGCTGTGTAATAGTGAAGGGATATGATTCTGCAAAAGGCAGAAGCAATAAGGACAGCATCCAGAGGTTAAACTGGAGATTATTTGGACCCAGAGCGTGAGCTTCCTGGCTGTATTCCCCAAAAGCTGCCATGAGCTGCACTCAGCTTTCTCCTTGTGCGAGCATCAGCTGTTGCTCTCCACCACTCCCATGTTTTCCCAAAACTTGTAGGAACTCAGCAAGTACAACCTTCAGCCTGCTGCAAGTTCAGCAAGTTAGTCAAGAGGTTCAAAGCCGCGTAAGGGCCAAAAATACCCACAAACCCTGCAGGACTTCTGTCTCCAGAGCCTTCAACATGTCTCTCAGAAGCACAGAAAGGTTTAAAAGATGGGTGCTAGGGAGGAAAAGGGCAGGAGACCACAAGATTGGGGAGCTATGGAGCCAGCAGAAGAAGAGGAGGGAGCTGCCGGTACTCTGTCAATCCCAGTTTCCAGGAGCAGTAACTCCCCAGACTTTGCCTCTACCTTCGTAGTGACTTGTCCAGGCTGGGAAATTCATGGGGAAGATAAATATTTGATGAATTGCAAGAGAGGAGTAAATTATTGATGGAGCTGGATTAAAGAGACAGTGAAACTGGAACTGCTGGGGCTGGCGGTGGGACTCCAGCGTGCGAAGGGTTGTTCATTTGTTTATGTGTGCTCTGAATGGGCACATGTGTGCCCAACATGAGTGGGCAGATGAGCCAGGACACCATGACGGTCCCAGCATGTGTGTGGACTCATGATTTGGGCAGTGACTTAGCAGTGGACTCACCAGAAACAATCTTGCTCCCCAAGCCAAAGGCATGGATGCTCGATTCATACATCTCAGAGCCCGTTCTCACGTCTGCGTGTTTCTCAGGTGGCAAAAAGCAAAGCGAGGGAGGTCTTGGAGGATTCATATCTGAAGGTCGACTTTGCTCATGCTTTTCACCACCTCAGAGAGTAAGCAAGGGGAAAGAGCCTCAAAACCAGCTTTCCCTGAACATTTCCAGTGGCTAGAAACAAAGGTACCAGAGCAAAATTAGATCTCTAGGTCCCTTTGCCCCATAAATGTCTGGCACAGGTGCTAAAAACGCATCAGAAGGAAAGAAGAACGGCGACTTGCAAAGCAGAGGTGTTTGATGCAGCACAGATAATAAACATGAGGCCCTCCCTGCGGCTGGTGTCTGTCAGAGCAAAACTTCACCTCCAGGGTGCTGCACACGAGGAGATGCTGACTGCAGGGTCCACTAACTGGGAACGTATTTTAATAACAGGCGTGAAGCGCAGCACTTCTCAACTTCAAAGCGTTTTTGAGTGCTGACTCAACTCCTGTAATAATCATTGTTAAAAAACACTGTTAATTGAGCTCCTCAGGTGGACGTGTGCATCTCCTGAGTCATGGTGTTTGCACCGTGACACGCACATGCACTCCCTTCCTGCTGGTTTTTCCCTTCCACTTCTCCCATAGGATCCCAATTAGCCGAGGAATCCACCGGCGCTTACATACATCCTTCCCTGCCCACACGTGTGAAGTTCTGCTGATGGCAATGGGCTGGCTCACCCCCTGGCTCACGGACCAGGAGCCGGCTGGGTGCAGAGTATCTCTGGCTCCCATAAAATGGTTTGGGATATAGGAAGAGGAAAAAATAATTTACAGCCTGAGGAAAAACCAACCAGCTTCAGCATAGTCAGTCAGGGCAATGACCCAAGCAAAGCCTAGAAACGAGCAGAAAATAGGAGGGTTTTTTTTGACCCAGAGCAGAGCTGTGGGTCCTGTACCCCAAGCTTTGTCCAACTGGTGATAAGTCAAGGACTCAGCTTTTCTCCAAAAAGTTCAGGTACCCAAAAATCCAGCACAGATGCTGTAGGTTAGGTTCAACTCAGGGCTTTCTGGCTCTGGTACCAGTGAAAAGCTGGGCTAGCAGTTATTGTTACTGGTGACCATTAACACTGGCCGTGCTGCAGTGATGCCTGGGGGCACGTCTACTGGCTCAGCACCTCACCATGCCCATGCTGACTCCAAGCCAGCTCAGGTGCCGGAAGCGACGAAGCTGCGACAGTGCTCCACCCTGCTCCTTCACCTTCCTGGCAGGTCATCACCCAGGGGAAGGTCTCCACCAACATGGCCACGCTGCTCCTGGTGCCCGCGGGGCTGTCAGCCCTGTGGCATGCGGAGGATGCACATCACCGTCACGTGCTTTGCTGCAACCTCCGCTGCAACCCTGCCTCAGCCAGGGCGATGCGACTCCCTCAAGCATCCTGGTTGATGTCAGGAGCCATCTCGTTGCCTCCAAGCCACCGCTGAGCCGCTCGCGCCCCTTTGCCATTAACATCCAAAGCATCCATGACCGCTATTTTTGTAAGAAGGGAAACTAAGGCACGCCTCTGCAAAGAAACGCTGGGTGACAAAGCTGACTGTGGGCCTGTCTAGCAGAAAGACACATCCTCACCTCTCCTGTGGTCTACTCCAAGGCAAGAAAGTCCTGGCTGTTCCCAGCCGAGGCCCCCAGACCCATGGTTAGCTGGAGCTGGACCAATGCCTGCCACTGCCATGGCAGTTCATAACGAACCACGCTGAAGAATTACCGCCTCTGAAAAGCTGCAACGCTAAATGCCAGTTAGCCTGCCTTTTCCCAGCCATCATGTTAATTGAGTTGGCTTCCTTCACTGGAGCCCAGCCAGGAGGAAGAAAAAGGCTTTTTGTGTTGCAAACAAGAAGGATGGGCTTCTGCTGATCCCTCCATCCCAAACCCTCTCTCCATCCCCATGCAAAGGTGGCACAGACACATCACCAGCTGTTACGGACGGAGCAATAGCCTGTTTCGTTACCCCTTCGGTGCGAGTTGAGACGATAAACTTTCCTCACGGATCCTCCAAGGGATTTATTATACTTTCTTTCAGCCCTACATTGCAATTTGCTGAACACGGGTGTATGAATGAGGCTCCTTCACCGATGACAGAGCCCAGACAACCCTAAGTGTCCATCAGCCCGGCGTGCTGCGGGGCAGGACGATCCGAGCTGTGATTTTTGCCCCCAGCAGCCCCCCTCCCACAGCCCTGCTCTCTCTGTCTGGCCTCACTCAGACATTTGATAACAGCCTGGTCCCGGTGCTCAACCTTCTGGCTTATCTGGGCGCCAGTACCACCGCTCGGCACTACCAAGGAGGATTCGGTGTTTCCCACTGCCCCAAGACTCCCCCATCACCCCCTGTGCCTCAGCATCCCCCTGCAACCCGGTCAGAGGGTAACCAGCCCCCTCAGACCCCGAAGCTGCCTCCCACCCCACCCCTGCACGGAGCCAGCCCAGCCCCAAAGCCTCCGCACCGGGCTGAGCCGCAGGCGAGGGGGCTTTGCTGATCTGTGTGGTCCTGGGCGAGGATCTGACACAGGGAGATGAATGCAGAGATGTAAACGCATCCTGCAGCCCCACAGACACACGCTTTGCTCAGCCATCCATCACATAAAGGGCACTGGGCTTTGCCAGGCTATTTTCCCTGTCAGGAACAAATACATATCAGGCTGTTAATTAATCCGCAGCCAAGCTGCGCTCAGATATGGCTGAGCCCACGAGGATCTTTGAATCCAATGTGAATTTATAAGAGGGGCCCGTCCGTGGAAAAGCAGCCCTTGAGCTCTGCGGAGAGGCAGGAACTGCTGGCTCAGGTGTGTGGGATGGCAGGGCAGGCAGTGGGGCTGCAGGGTGTCCTGCGATGGAGGTGGGCAATATCAGGAGATGGAATGATATAGAGAGATGTAAAATCAGTCGGAAGGGCCCATGGCTTTTTGGCCATGAAAGGGTCTTTGGAACCATTTCTAACTTTGGGGTCTTGTCCCCAGAACTCCTGCTCTTGTATCGCTGGCCTTGGGTGGCGATTCCCATCCTGGTGGGAGCTCAGAGAGGGTTTCTGCTGGGCACAGTCTCTCCTGGCAGGTACACAGTCAGTCCCACAGCCCCCGCCCAGCGAAGCTCCACAGGCTCTCAGCCCAGGAGCACCTCAGGGTGCACCGCTCAGAGCGATGAAATCATGAACTCAGGCTCCGAAATCATCTTTTCCTGAGCACACTCCTATTGTGCCAGGCACTAAAGGACTTTTCAAGTTGACACAGCCTTTCTGACCTCAGGATCTGAAAAGAAAATGCTTTACAATGGAAGGACAGTGATGTAGGAGAGGAGCTGTGCCTGTCAGCACAGCCGGCCGGGTCCTGGGGAGCCGGCTGAAGGTTTTGCATAAGACGACCAGAGTATGAGGAGATGCTGAAAGCCCAAAAACAGGCACGGCAAGAGACAGGGATGATGGGGTACGAGAGCTGCAAACGCAGCCCAGGGTGGACACAGAAAATCTCTGGTTTGGGAGCTGACAGCCCCACCAAGCTCTGCCTCAATATGGAGCAGCAAAGCCCTTCCAAGGAGCTGGGCATCCATGCCCCTGACTCTAGCACTATTCTACAGTATCAGAAGGAAATAAATCAAAATCAGCGGCACTGCCAATCTCTCAGCACAAGGCACAGGCCACCTCACTTTGGATGCCTTTAGATGATCCCCAACATCAGGATTAAAGCCCTCCAGCCTGACAAGTCCCCCCCAAGTCCCACTCATTTCTCTCCACCACATCCACGCTTACGGAGCCAGAGACCCTCAGATTCGGCAGCCCAGGGTGAGGGACAGAGAGACATTACCATCAAACAGCCTGCGTGGGAGACGACACTTTAGGAAATCTGCTCCTGAATTTCCCAGGCTCCAGGTGCACAACAGGCTGCCCAGGGTGTCCCGTATCCAAACCTCAATTTGGGTAAAACAGACACGTGTCACCCACTGCCAGCTGGCACTGTGGCCATCTCACATCTCTGTATGTGAGCATTTCTTGAGACAGAAGGAGGAGCGGTTCTCTCTGCCCCCTCGTTTAAAAGGGCTTTTTTCACGGCAGTGACCCTGTGTGCTGCATTTCAGCTCTGCTTACAGGACCTGATTGCAAAAGCACTTGCAGGGGTGCAGGGAGGGGACCCTGCGTGCGGGGTTTGGGGCAGGAGCGGCGTGAACAGGGTGGTTACAGGGTCAGAAGAGCTGGGAAAACACAGAGTGGCTATCAGCAACATTGGATTAGATTCAAAGCACCGCAAGCAGAGAAAAATAGCAGAGGGGAGAACAAGGAGTGGATATGGACAGAAGCCATTTTGTGGGGCACCTGCACCCACGCTGACCTGTGAGCAGGAAGGGGGAAAGATGGGCTCCGAGCTCCTCTGTCCCCTGGGACCAGCACCGTGTGCTCGCCAAGGCTCACCCTCTGCTGACGATGAGGCGCAGGGCGTCCAGGTTGCCGTGGTAGGCGGCCCATAGGGTCGGGGTCATGCCATCCTCATCCGGCGAGTTCAGGTCCTTCTTGGTGGCTTCCTTCAGCAGGTCCAGGTAGCCATCCCGGGCTGCTCGGTGGTACTGGTCGTTCATGGTGCGGAGCGGTCCCTGGGCGAGCGCATGGGTGCCCAGGGGGACTCAAAGGATGGGCATGGAAGTGGGGAAGGGGGAGCTGCCAGGAGGGCCCAGCTCTCGCACAGCTCGGCTGTACCAGGACACCTGAGAAGTCCTGGTCGGGGAGGCAGGAGCTCCTCCAAGCCCAGCCAGCCTCTCCAGCGCTTCCCCTGGGTCCTAAGCATCCTCGCAGCAAACCCTTCACGCACCAGCTCCTCAGCACATTAAAAGCTCCAATTAAGCAGCATCGCTCCATGTGGGCACAGGGCCACGCAGCGACGGCTCGCCGGGTCTACACATCCCCTAAGTGGAGCAGGCTGCCAGAAAGGCTCAGGGGCTGTATTCTGCCCCAAACCCCTGCATACCTCTTGCCGTAGTTACCCCATCTCCAGCGAGGGTCAGCAGCAGCCACGGAAGGAAGCGTGGGTCAACGGATCGCACGACCCCGCTGCCTCTGCGGGCAGCCCCATCAGAGCAGGGACCTGGAGGGATGCTCCTGCTCCATGCAGAGATGGCTGAGAGTAGTTTGGTGACTGCCCTGATTTCAAAGCAGCACCAAGGGTGTTCAGAGGTCAGTTTTTCCTGGTTAAAAAAAAAAGAAAAAAAAGAAAAAAAAGAAGAAAAGATATATACAGATATATATACATATACTTATATCCCTAGTGTCACTAGGGAGATAACAGCAGACCCAGTCACCACCCCGTCCCCCAACTACCCTGCCTGTGTCTGCAGCACTCTGCTTTCTGGGGAATTGCACAACAAACTGCACGACAGGTATCCATGATAACACAGAGTAACTCATACAGGCTGCATAAATTCCCTTCCTTACCCCACCTCCCTCTTTGGAGACCAAAATCCCCCCTCAGCTCAACCCGCTCCTGTCTGTAGCTCAGTGCTTCTGCCAAGGTGTGTATGAGGGGGAATGTCCGGCCCTCGGTGTCCCTTATGCTGACACAGAATTTCTGGTGGCTGTGAGCCCTGCGGGGAGCTGGATGCCCCAGGCTGTGCCTCCAGCTCAGGATTCCCGGGCCCCGGGCACCCTCTGCCGTCAGGAGAAACGGAGCCCAGCTCGGATGTTGACCAAAGGACGCTGCTCTCGTGGCACATTGCGCCCAATGGTGAATCGTATCCCTTGGGACAAGCTGTCACGAAAGAGGAATTTCCTGCTCCTCTCGTGCATTTTGCTGATCATGTCCTGGCTCCGGGGATGGAGATCTCCAGGGCTGGACCCTTTGCCTGCCACCACAGCCCTGGGACAGGGGCAGATCGGGTTTGGAGAGGGGGAAGGCAGAAAAGAGTGTGGAAAAACAGGGAAAGACTGAAAAAACAGCAGCTGGAAGGTAACGAGCAGCGAGGAGGAAAATCAAAGAGAGACACAGCTTGTTTTGTAAGCTGAAAAATACCCCAAGAGAGCAGGGTGACCCAAAAGCAGTCCCAGGTGCACCCACGCAAGCTGCAGTGATTAACCCCTGGGTGACCGACACGGAGTCACCGTTCCGACTGCCTGGGGACATCCGTAAGGGCACCAGAGGGAGGGTCCGCTCCTGGGATGATTCCGGTTTGCTCCCATCGGCACATTCGGACTCCCTCGCTCAGCCTCCCAGGAGGAGCCCTGACGGGACGTACTAAACATCCAGCTGTTTGGTGCTGGGATCCTTGAGGATGAAAAGCAGCACAGTAATGCCTGCAATTCATTACAGAGGTTATTTAATGATTCTTGTATTATTACTCATTAAGCTTATTATGCTGTATGGTGGCTCCCAGGGGCGACTGAGCATTGTCCAAGGCAGTAAACACTCTCTCCTCTGTTGCTGGCTGTTAAGGACAAAAGAGGGAAGATAATTCAGTGCATTTAGCCCAGGGGGACTCTGAACCTGTGGCCTCTGCCAAACATCACCATTAACAGATCAGATTCCCCTGCGAAAGGCTACAGGTGGAGAAAAAAGATGAACCACTCACCCCAAGAAGGAGCTCCGAAGGATCAGCAGTGGCCAGGCAGGGCAGACCCAGCACTGCGTGTGGCAGCCGGCTGGTGGCAGCACAGGAAAGGTCCAGGAAGGTCTCCAAGGGCTGCAGAGCAGATCTTGAGCTCTTCTTCACCATCCCACCCGGTTCTCTTTGGGGCTATAAAAAGGAGCACAGCAGCGAGCAGGCAGGAATGGGACTGAGAAACACACAGCAAACTGCCCCATCTCTGGATGAGAAAAGCAAGGGGGACATCTCCAAACGAGGTGTCCTTATGAAGGAATAAAACTTGTCCCCATCCACTCAGAAGTGCCCTGGGTCCCCCTAACTCCCCTACCCCAAAATACAACAGCTCGGGTAAAAGAGATCTGGAGCAAAAGCTCTCCCCTCATCTGGCAAATGCTTGAACACCTGCACTGTGGTTTGTAACACAGCTCCTTTCTCCGCGAACAGAGAGAAGTTCAGCTCCTGAGGGCCAGAGAAAGGTGATCCCCCCTGAAACGTCAAAAGCAGTGCGTCAGCAAAGGGGAAGATGAATTCCAGCCCTCAAATCCTGCCCCGTTCTAGTACTAAACCTTCCTCATTGTTAGCACAAGGGGTGGGAAAAGATTGAGCTGCCCTTGGCACTGAATAGACACAAATGCAAATTTATTTCTTTTGCTCAAAAACATTCCAGGCGCAGAGCGTACGGATGCTGTACAGGGTGAGGCACGATATTTACTGTGTTCAGTTAACCAGAAAGCCAAGCCCAAAATCATCAGCAAAGATAAGTTCATCACCTAAACCATCTTCTCTCAAGGGAAGAGACCTCGTGCCTGCAGATAGATGGGTCTGGTGAGGTGTTTTTGCTCTATGGCAACTGTGACCCTGCGACCGAGCGGTCCGTGCCATGCTTAGCAGTGTTGTCATCTCAACATGCCCTCCCCAGGTAAATAACCCTTATCTTCTCATCTCTCTCCTGCTTCCCCAAAATCAGCTATTGCACAAAATGGATCACATGAGTTTCTCTGAGAAGCCCATGAAGCACTGCTGTCAGCTCCAGACATGGTATAAATCACAGAGATATCCCAACGGGTATAAATTCTTTGGCTGATAAAGCTGCAGCAACAAGGAAACTTCTCCTACAGCCTAGCAAGAGCAGAGATTTGGATCCCAGGCAGCAAAACAGGTTGGTGGAATGGCTTTGTCTGAATCGTTAATTTGCTTTGTTTCAGGCTTTTCATTGAGAATCAATGAAGTCCCAAGCTTGGCACAGGCAAGGGGCTTTAGAGGGAGTGACAGTGGAAATAGCTCACATCCTTCTTGCAGGGACTGGTGTAAACCATGACGTGATACTCCAAAGACTCCCAGGGTTTCTTACCTTTCGGTGGCATGTTCCTCAGCCAGGAAGTATGACATTTTCTCGGAATGTTTAGTGGTTGACATTTAGAAGTCAAACCACATTGGCTGTTTAACCCAGGATATTTGATCCTGAGTGGTTTTCCGGTGCTTTCCCAATATCTTGCATCAATAAACACCTAAACGTTTTGTGATGACTTAGGCATGCTTTGTTAAACTGACCTGGTTTCTCCCCAAGCAAAAGTATCTTAAGCAAGAACACAGCCTTCAGGGAACCGTGAAGAGAAAGGTTGAAAATGAGCTCATCCCTCTTTCTGCACTCCTTGTCTCAGCCTTCCCTGTTCCTCTGATACATCCTCTCCTCTTCATCACATGTCCTGCTTTGGTCCAGCCCTGGACTATTCAAAATGAAGTGACACCTCTCACTCATGGGGCTCTCCTCCCAACAGCAGTAATCCTCAGCTAAGGCATTAGCTGAACCATGACGGAAGAGCCCGTGCAAAAGGACAGTGAGATCAGACACTCCAGCTCCAGCATGGGCTGCGGACACAAGGACGACAAAGCCAGCCTGTCTTCGAGCCAGAGAGCGTCTTTCAGCCACCAGCCTCATCAGCCCCCCTCCGCTGCTGCCTCCAAGGAGGTGTGGAAAAAGGGTGGCCGCATGTTCTCCATCCTGCTGGCCGTGCACTTAGTGCTGCTGGCCTGCACGCTGGTGAGCAGCGGGGCTTTCGAGAAGATTGCCGTGCATGATTATGACGTCTTCTTCCTGTTGACCATCATGATGCTGATAGTCATCGTATGGACCATCTTCTACCTTGCCAGCACCTCCCGGTGCCCAGATGCCATCCCCTGCAAAGACTCCCACGCCGGGCCGATCTGGCTGAGAGGTAGGAGCTCTCGGAGGGCTAGGGCTGGAGATGAGATGCAGGGGGGACAGGTCACGGGGGCATCAGTTATTACAAGGGAAACAGCAACCGTCTGGGGCACAGTCTTCTCCTGCTGTGCTGGGGAGTGGCACCATGCCTTGCTTCAGAAGGTTGCTCCTAGACCCTCCATGGGTTTCACGGCCAGGTCTCCCTTTATCCACAAACACTCTTGGTACTTTACACCAGGTTGCTTCCCAGCCTTGCCATCGCTCTTGCAAGAGGAATTAGCCCCAGTCAGAGTCCAGGGTTGATTGAAAATCCCTTCCAGCCAAAATTATTGTATGATTTTCTTGGTGCCAAGATAATTTGGGTGCTGGGAGAGGAAAAACAACCGTCCAACCACAGATATTTTGGTTTCTCAACAGGAGGCCTGATCCTATTTGCCATTTTCAGCCTTGTCATGGATGTGTTCAAAATAGGATATTACTCGAGCTTCTACAGCTGCCTGTCTGCGATCAAAATAATCTACCCCATCGTGCAAGCAATATTTGTGGTCGTCCAGGTGAGATGGTTGTGCTCTGTTTCAGGGAGTGATCGAGAGACAGAACCACCAGCAGAAGGAGCTCTGATCTCACAGACATAGTTCAACCCCCTCCTGCAGCAAATGCAAGTGGCTTAACTCAGTCCCCATCTGCCCCCAACCACGACAACTTCCAGCTTTGGCAACTCACTTTAAGGCATTGATTTAAACTTGCTCCCATCCTGTAACATTTTGGCTTATGGCAAAATGACTTGTCACAAACTCTAAGCAGCCCCCATCCTTTCCCATGCAGAACAGAGAGGGAGGAGGACAGTCAGGGCAGGAACTGCCTCATGGTTTGAAGTCCCTACAAGGAGGACCATTGGCTCTGGGACAATACCAAGGATGGAAGAGTTTAAATAGGGACAAGTTAGACGGGAACAGGGGCTGGCCATGGGCAGAGCAATGACAGTGGGAGAGGGCAGGAGGAACAAAGAACATACCATGTCCAGCAAATGGCCAGGATTGTAGGCGAGTAGGCTGGGCCCAGATGGACTCAAGTGGAAGAGGCTCCAGCTTGTTTTCTACTGAGCAGGGGGATCCCCACTTCAGAATGATGTAATTTGCTTTCTTGGAAATAACAATTTCTTCTCTTGTCCCTGCCAGACATACTTCCTGTGGACCTCTGCCAAAGACTGCGTCCACGTACACCTGAATGTTACCAGGTGAGCACTGCTGCTTTTTGAATCCCACTGGTCCAGAAGGCCTGGGCCACTGCAAACCCGCTGCACTCTCTCACACAGCTAAGATGCAACAAGGGGATAATGCCACCTGCCTTGATGCTGGCCAAAACTAAACCTGCTGAGTCTCCAGGTAGCCTTAGATGCCAGCTCAAGCAGTTGAGGTCTATGACCTCTGGATCTAGCAGAGTTGGGATTCAATTCCAGAATACAAGCATTACTCAAAGCAGATTAAGATTAAATAAATAATTAGTATTAAATAAAGTGATTCATAGCTGACTTTTGCTTTTCTGGGAAGGCCAACGATGCAGTGGGCAAGCCTCAGGCTAAAATAAGATCTTGTCCACTTTTGCAAGACTGGATTGACTGGAGACCAACCCAGACCTATTCATCTACTTACTATTGAGAAGCTCTTCCAAAATCAACATGAGGAATCAGGCCTTGCTAATACTCATAAGTATGAACAAAAGACGGGAAGAGAGTGAGAGCAGCAAAGCAAGGGTCAGGATTTCTTAGCCTTGACTACTACAGAGTCCTTCCACTACTTCAGGCAGCTCCCACAGTCCCTCTGAGCACATGTGCATCTATAACGTGGATGCCTAGAGCCATTGTTTTAATTTCATGACCCTCCTCCTTCTTCTGCAGGTGTGGCTTGATGCTAACATTGACTACAAACCTGGCGGTGTGGATGTCAGCAGTGACAGATGAGTCCGTCCACAAAGCACATTCAAAGTTGAAGAAGAACGCGACAGAGGAAATCTTCAGATGGCTCCTGAAAGGTAATCTGCCCATTTGTCGAGCCATCTGGTCCAGGGAGGGAGCCCAAGAGGTGGAAATCATTCTGCAAGTCAGGTTTTATCCCTAGTCAGAAGGTCTATCTGGAGCTGAAGGTTCCTTTAACAGAACTGGTATGTTGAAAGACAGGTCTTAATACTCATTTCTCAACCTGTATCACAGAGGAATCAGAAAGGTGGAAGGCCCTGTACAAATGGGATGGGAATGAACAAGGGAAGGGAAAAGAGATTTAACCTGCCACCTAACTTCTTCAGAAAGAACATGAACACCAGAAAGCTGAGGTTGAATTGTCCTTGTTTTCAAAGTGGTCACGCATTTTTTTGTCCTTGGTCTTGTTTTTCACTGACCCTAAGTATCCAGTTCTTCAGAGCTGCTAAGAAGTGCTGGTCCTTGTTTTAATACCACTGCATCTATGTACGCATCTTCTCTTGTTTCAGTGGGAATGAGAAGCAGCTCAGCTGAAGAATGCAATTGCAACAGCCAAATCTGCCAGCTCTTTAAGAACGGCTACTTTTGGCTGTACCCCTTCAACATCGAGTACAGTCTCTTTGCCTCTGCCATGGTCTATGTCATGTGGAAGAATGTTGGACGCTTCATAGACCACCACTCCCACCCCATTCACCGCCTGAAGTTCAGGCTCTTCCGAAGGACCTTCTTTGTGCGCATTGTGCTGGGCCTCATCATTCTGGTGAGTGGCTTGGGAGTCCTTATTCTTTACGAGGTGCAGGTAAATTCCAGTACTGAATCCAGCAAGAAGAGACAAGCACTCACCATGTACTACATCTTCAACATTGTTTGTCTGGGTCTGATGTCTCTTGTCTGCATTGGTGGCTCTGTCATCTACCGGTTTGACAAGAGAGACATGGATCGGCACAAGAACCCAACCAGGACCCTGGACGTGGCCCTGCTGATGGGCGCAGCTTTGGGGCAGTATGCTATTTCTTACTACTCCATTGTGGCCATTGTAGCCAGCACACCAAGGGACACTATCAGCGCACTCAACCTCACCTATGCCCTCCTAATGATTGCCCAGCACACCTTCCAGAACATCTTCATCATCGAAGGCCTTCATCGGCAACCCCCCAAGGAAGACCACAAGCGCAGCTCTCACCAGAAGGATCTCTATGGACTCACCTTTGTCAACATCAACGCAGTGTCCCTCCGTATGCCCGACAGTGGCAGCACCTTGGCCCCTAGCACTGCCTCTGGCACTGAAGCCACCCATCCTTCTGACCTCGTGCGGTCCCTCACCGTCCCCAAGAAGATGAACTGGAGGAGGAGGTGCTTAAGGGAGATCTCCATGTTCCTTCTGCTGACCAATATCATCGTGAGTATATGCAGAGAGAGGAGTTTGTCGGTGGGGGGAGAGGGAGGCAAGCACGAGGGAAAAGTGTCTGTGAAGGAAAGGCCACGGCCCATGCAAAACCAGTCCTTTCTGTGCCTCCAAATTCAGGGAGCACAGTTATATGTGTATGTGCTGATAGCTGTGATTCCCTTGTCGCTTAAAAGCAAGAGCAACTGCCCTGGAGTTAAGACATTTTAGGCCATGCTGATAGAGACTGTCACTTACCACCAGAATATCAGGCAATAAAATTGACGGGTAAAGAGAAGAATCAGCTTCAGTATTTGTATTGGGTATTAGTGGATATGCAGAATAGCTTATTAAAAGCAATAAAACACATTAAACCCTTCTCTTACACCTCACAAAAAGGGTGTGAAGTGACAAATACCTGAGGTGAAGTCTGGGTTTTCTTGAGAAATGGCAGCATGACTCTTCTCAAAACCCATGGCTTAAGAACCCAAACCCCAATTCCAGTTGCTATGAGGAGAAACCGTCACTGACAACTTCAGTTGGTGTTTCCACTTTCATGAGCAGCCAGGAGACTGCAGTTCCTTGCAGAAGAAATGTAGGATTACAGCTGCACCTTCAAAGAAGCCAACACACTTTATGTCTCCAGAGACCCTCCGTATCTCCAGCTAGTCAGCCGCTCCAAGTCCTCATCTGATTTTACACATAAGCTCACAAAGAATGGGCTGACAACCAGACACACACGCTGGCTGGGCTTCTGAGCTCAATGTACACAACCAAGCCCGGGGAGACCAAGCGGCTGCCAGCTCAGCCCTGCCCATGCTTGCTCTGTCCAAAGAGTTTGAACAGGCCAGGTTCATGCCAACAGCTCTTCCCCTACTCAGTTCAAGCCTGCTGTTGGGCATGAATCAAAACCAGGCTTAGGGTACAACACTAGATCTTACTTGATCTTAACATAAACACAGGCTCCTGGCACTGGTCTGAAGCTCAGAAGGTCACTCTTTTCCCATCTCCCAGTAGCTGTGACTGCAGGTGCTTCCCGTACCGCACACCTTTCTCATTGCGCTGTTATTCTCCCGTTTCCTCAAACAGCTCTGGATCATGCCAGCGTTCGGTGCCCGGCCCCAGTTTGACAATGACACAGAACTGAACTTCTATGGAGACTCCATGTGGCCGGCCATCGTGGATATTTGCCTGCCCTTCGGGATCTTCTACCGAATGCACGCAGTGGCCAGTTTGCTGGAGGTCTACATCATGTCCTAAAGAACTCTCTTGCAAGGAAGATGAGATCCTCCTCAACCAATCCACCTTCTTCTTACCCCAGGGCTGGGAGAGTGCCCAGATGTCCCCAGGGGTCCCCAGGATTGCCTGAATCATGCCCCCTTGCAGTGTTGGGGCACTTACGAACTGTCAGTGAAGATCATCCAAACATAGTCCAGATTTTATTTTTGCTACTTGTGTGTGGATGTGCATGTGTGTGTCTGAAGCTCTTAAAAGAAAAAAAAAAAAAAGGGAAAAAAAGAGGAAGGTGCCCAGAGCAGGATTATAGGAATAACCCTTGGTTCCTGCAAAGAGACTCACCTTCCTTCTCAAAAGCCTGTTCACTCCATGCCACTGATGTACGCTCCAGCGGGTGCTCGGCACCCTCGGGCGGTCGGCGCACGCAGAGACCCGCGGGGCACGAGGGGCTAACGCAGGCGTGGAAGGCAAAGAAAGGGAAAATCACTTCACCTTCTGGAACGGCCAGTCAGAAACCACACCCCTGCAGAGATGTGAAAAGCAAACCGGTGATCGCCAAAGGCTTTGGGAAACATTTTCTCTTTCCTCTCTGTATTGCCCATTGGTACTGGCCCCTTTGACCCTTCCTGCACCAGCCCCTGCTGTTTTCCTTCCTCTCCGAGGAGGCATCACAGCAGCCTCTGACTCCAGCGGAGCAGGTCATCTCTACAGGAGAGCTGGGCATGTGGTCCCGGGCTGGCCCTGATACGGAGTTGCTCTAAGCACAGTTTTTCCCCTACTTTTCCTGAATCAGGGCTCAGGAGCGATAAAGATCATATGGGCAATGCAGTCTGGGGAACGACGAAGAGATTTGTTTTCTTTATTTGCTTTTTTTTTTTTAACAGATAATGATTTTTTAAATATATCAATGTTTTTGTACGCAAAGTTATTTATTGATTTTCAACGTAACATTGAACCGCTGAAGGGACCTTCTGCGCCCTGCGCCACAGAAATCAATCCAGGGCCAATCTGAGCTCCCAGACCCCAAAGGGATGCTCGTGCTGCACCCTCCAGCCCGTGTGGGCTTCGAGGCTGCGAGCACAGCCCCAGCACCCAGGCAGCCCCCGTAGCAGTGGGGCCCCGATGCAGGTTTTTTGGGTGCTGCAGCTCTCCATGAACCACAGTATGGCTGAGGGGGCTTTCAGAGCAGGACTCTCAGGCTGGAGGAGGTAGAAATGAGCCCCTCCGCCGTGTCCAGAGTCCAAACGGAGCCTCAGAAAGCCCGTGGGGCCAGGCTGGGAGGGTGCACGCCGAAATGGCACAGCTGAGCTTTGTCTGTAGCCTGAGACATCAGGGTTTATCGTTCCAATGAAGAACATCGCGGAAGCGGCGGAAATCATCGAGCCTTTTCCTACGGGTGTGTGTGCATCCGCCAAAGGAATAAATAAATAAATAAATAAATAAATAAATGGAAATCATGATACTTGAAATGGAGTGATGTGATTTTCCACCTGACGGCCCAGCCTGCCAGCCCGGGCTCACGTGTTTCGAAGCGCCCTTCCCCTCCAAACCTCAATCACCAAACCAGAAAGGACCAGTGCTTCTGGCTGGTCTGACACCAGCCTCCCTGCCTGCCAGCAGCCTTTTTCTGAGGTGGGTAGAAGATGGGGTAAACCCCAATTTCCTCTGCCCCCAGAGGACCACACGGATCCAGCACCTCTGGGACGAGTCAATCCTTCCCTTCCCCATCTGGGAACAGCAGGGCACCTCTGCCAGCCCCACAGACCCAGCAAGGGCCTGGCTCCATTTTTTTTTCCATTGATCTGGTAAAGATACAATCTCCCCTTTCATAAAACAAAAGCCTTATTAATTTTAACTGCAAGAGCCACAGATTAAGTCAGAAAGAGACGTAAATGGTGCATAGATGTAGGTCCTACGTACACCCCTACAACATTGTTCTAGCCTAAGCTGCTGAGCTCAGATGAGGGCAGAAAACACTTTTAATCACCTGCTCTGTTCCTGACGGGCACACTGGGTTTTCCTCCTTACGTACTAAGGCTAAATAAACTCAGGGTGGGTGTAATGAGAACCCCACGACAGCCCAAGCAGCACCGACACAGGCAACAACCCCACATCAACCACCCCAGGGTGCCGGGTTAGCAGGAACCACAACGTCCAGCCACTAGCCATCACATCAGGGCACACCAAAATGCTCTGGGGACAGCACTCCTGACAGAGAGTTTATGGGACGGTAGGACACCCCAAACACAGAGCACCTGAGCAACATGAAGGGGTCCTGCTGGTCAAGAGTGACTTGGTCCTTATACACATCTTCATGATGGATCCCTGTGGAAAATCACCGCTGTTAGCTGCATCTTCCATGGCTGGAAGGAAGGAAACCGAGGCACGGGAGCTGGGTGAACAGAAATTCTGTGTCACAGCAGAGAATGAGGGTGGACCCCGAGGCCACCCGCAGTGTCTTGCTGACTGCTCCGGCCAATGCATCAATTATGGAGCAGAGATCAGATCTGCATTAGGGGATGGGGATAAGGATGTGCCTTGGGGTGACCATTTAAATGGGAGCAGCTGCAAATGAAGTGCTACAGGAAAGAAAAGGACTGCCCTGGGGCTCTCATGTCTTGGTGGCTTTGGTGGAAAAGCCACCGTGGCCTGCCAGGGACCTGAGGACCTGCTGTGCTGCAGGAGTTTGGTTGGAGCACTGAACCCCACCGACAAAAATCACTCATTAGGGAATGGCCAAGCTCAGGGAGCACCAGCCCTGCAGATCCAGCCCCAGGGCTCGAGCAACCATGTGAGTGACACAAAGGTCCTGATCCAGACCCTGGCCTGAGGCACGTGGTGCTGGAGCCACGAGCGAGAGCAGCAAGGGAGGGAAGAGCCAGAGAGCAGATCACAAATCACTTCCCAGAAAAAGAAGATAGGGAAGGTCATTGCCAAGGCCAGAACTGAGTCATCACGCCACCACTACCAAAGTTTTGCATCCCCTCCTCTACTTCTTAATCATCTGTTTTTTGAGGGCGAGCTTTGTTTTATCAGGAAAAAAAAAAAAGTAAGCCTTTTATCTGGCTGATTTGCTCTGAGGCGTGTCAGGGATAGGGGAGGAATCCGAGTTAATTATTACCTGTCAGTGCAGCAGTTGGAAAGTGGATGCATTGAACAGGTCACGAGGCGGGAGATGAGGGATGGGTCTGCAGCACCAGCCCGCGAGCAGGACCGGCCGCAGGGCGAGCTGGGAGCCGGGGCAGGAGCTGGGATGGAGACGGCACTCCCAGGGACAGAGGCACCGGTTCCTGCCAGCACGGAGCGACTCAACGCTGGCAGGAGGTTGAAGCAACCTGCACAGAGGGTCAACAGGGAAAACACAGAGCTGTGCCATGTGCGTGGAGCTGGTGCACACCCACAGAGCCCAGCCGCTGCCGCGGCACCGGGATGGAGCTGGGGCATGGCTCACCCTCGCCCATGGTGATGAGGTTGCTCTTTGTGGTCACCCCAAAAAGGCGCTCGCTCACCAGCCCCGCGGGAGACGTCAGTGGTGCCGTTATCGGCGGAGTGGAAGGAAGGGCGTGGGCCGGCCGGGGAGTCGCAGGGCGCATGGCGTTCCTCAGGCGGGCTTTGGGCAAACACAGCGGCTAGGCATGAACCTCATTCCTCCCCGGGTCCTGTTTACAGATCCGCTTGGCCCAGCCTGGGTGTTATCACTGCCAAGTGCACAGATAACGCCATTAATAAGCGCACTGCTGATAGCAGAGGGGCAAACGTTGCTCCTAACGTTTAGCAGCTTTCTCTCAGCCTCCGAGTAAAGGCAGCTTCTCCAGGGCAGAGCAGGGGAGTGATTTACGTGATCGATCCAACTCATCCTCTCCGTTCCTGCCCTTCTCCTGCACGCTTGCTTACTTAATGACTTGACTAAACTCTTGTCAATACTTTCAAGTTAAACAGCTGCTCTTCTTCAACATAAAGGCCAAATTAGGAAGATCAACTGGTCTCCCAGGGCTTTACAACTCCTCTGGGTTCAATCTCAGCCCCAAAGCCAGGGCAGGGCAGGTCAGGCTAGGAAGGATACCTCATCTTTGCAGCCCAGATGCACAGTCCCTTTGGCAAAACCACTGGGGCACAGCAAGCCTCAACATTTTACTTCAGGCCCATCTTTAAAGAAAAGAACTCCAGTTCCACCCAAGCTTCTTTTCCCCAGGATATATTCAGACTCCTGGCCTCTGTTTCCCAGTTCTGCGTGGTCAACCCGATTTAGGACCACAGCACTGAAAACCAGCCACGTTTGTTAATGTCTCGCATGTAAATCGTTGTCTTTGTTCAACAAAGAGGCCACCAAATAGCTCTTGGGAGAATCCACTTTGCTGCTAAGCCCTAGAATGGGGTCTGGAGACGAGCCAGGCACCCAAAGGAGAGCCTGACTGCACTCTGGGCATCCCAGAGCAGCAAAACGAGGAGCAAGGACGTGGTCCTCCGAGCAGGCTGGAGATGCTGATGCTTTGGGGGAAGGCAGAACACATCTAGCCATGGATATTCACGAAAGCTTGCCTGGATCAAAGCATCCAGGCTTCCCCACAGCAGTGCAAGGGTTCGGTCAGACACCAAGCACGAGCATTTCGCCGGCAGACATCAAACGCGAGGGCTGCACCGGTGCACGCTGGGTGTTCTCGCCCGGGAGCAATGGGCCCCTTTCACTCTTACTTCCCGTCCCTTTCGTCACATCCTCGTGTACGATAACCTGTGCTCCCTCACCCACTCCTACCTCTAATCAGCTTCTTGGGAAGTGTTTCATGGGTCTAAACTCCCAAGTCACATGTTTGCCAGCTGCAAGAACCCCAGGGCTTGGGCGTTCATTCTGGGACACGCAAAGAGCTCGTCGCCCTCCGCGGAGAGGTCCATCCTCTCCTGATGTATACTTTGGGCTCACCAGCTCAGCCAGGAATGTCAAATCCCCACTTCCAGCCACAAAAGTAGGGGGATCCCAAGACAGAAATCAGCTTCCCCTGCAAATTGAGAGGGAACAGGGATACAAAACTCAGACCTAAAGCGTCCTCAACCCTACCTGGCTGAGCCTGTGGCGTTTGCTCATGAGGGTCTGGCTCTGAAGTCAGCCTTACAAGTCATAGCTATCACCCTCCAAAGCAGCAACCTTTCTGCCAGAAGCACCTCAAATTGGCTGCTTCCCTCCACCTAGGTTTTGACTTTTTGAGTCAGCTTTGGCTACCTGTGCCCTGGATAAATGCCCAAAGTAATGGCTTGCTTGGGAAAAAAAAAAAAAAAAAAAACAAAACAACTTAGGAACTACCTGAAAACAAGGGAGTAGGGAACTCAAGAGGATTTTAGCCAAAGCAGTGTGGCTGAGCACTCCCAGCCCAAGCCTGTGCCAGGAGATTAGCTCCGCGCTCGCCTGAGCCATGGCACAAATTAGTCACCGCAGCTTGTGGTTTTACCAGTTGGCAGCTCCCGCGGCGAGGCCGTCAACACGGGGCAACCCAGCAGGTGCATAAAGGAGCTGAGCCCCATTGGCTGCCCATGGCAGAGCCGGGAGCTCCTCACTGAGTAATTAATGTAATGACAATAATAGACCCAAAGTAAACAAGCTGGGAAAAAAAAAAATCAATGGCCTGGGAGCAGAGGCCGCATTCAGCGGGGAGCAGCCCTGACGGCCTCTGCCTCGGTCCGTTGGGAAGACTCACATGCATCCTGGTGGCACTCCAGTGAGTGGATTTAACATCGGCTGCAACCGAGGCCGCGCCGGCAGCTGCCCCCGCTCAGCAGGCGACGGGACGCGCGGGGAGGTAAGGGCTGGGGCTTGGCTGCCCTCGGCAGCACGCAGCGACGGGGTCAAGGGGTTGGGTCCACGGCTGCGCGCAGCGAACCTCCTGATGGAGCCTGGATGGGTTTCCGCCTGATCCTTCTGATTTTATGGCTTCTCCTTTTCCTTTCCTGACGGCAAAGCAGAGTAGTTATGGTCCCAGGAGAGGGGAGGGCATTGGCTCCTGCACTGCTATGGGGAATTTTGGAGCTAAATGGGGAAGAGTTTAGGATCAAATCTCCTGAAGTGCACTGAATCCCCAAAGACCAAAGGGAGACAGAGCACCTCAGTGCACCTGCGAAAGGAAGGGAGAAGCACTGAAATTTCAATCTCTTCTCAGGCAATGCCTCCCTCAAAACCCCAAGACAACTCCATGCAACTCCCCTCACCCCCAAACACACCTCGGGGTGGGCTTTCACTCTGGCCACCCCCACTGCAGCCAGCATCACTCCCTGGACTGAAAGCACCTTTCCACGTACGGAATCTATGGAGAGGCTGATCCTGCCCGATTGCTCTACGTGAGCAGGAGATTGCTCTCACGGGTGCTATGGTCCTACTGAGATTTTTCCCAAAGCTGGATAGACATCCAGAGCCTGGAAGTTTTTTTTTTATCTGGACCAATTCCTCAAACTCCCCTGTGTCAGTATACTCATGGCTCTGTGCTTTTTCCTCTGTGCCACAGGTAGAAAAAGAAAGAAAACCAAATGTTAACTCTGTTTCATTCCCAGCCCTTCTAGGTGGGAGGCTGGATCTTTTCCCAGCAGCTCGGATCAAAACTTACAGGCCCTCTTTTGTTCTCTGCAGCTCTGCGACAATTTGTGTGACCATAGAAGGAGTGTGGTGTAGCTCTTACAGCCCAAAAATAAAAGGAAGAGGTTGGACACATCACCCAAAAATCAAACAGCTCTGAATTTCAGAGCAGGTCTGAGCTTGCTCTGTATTTCCACCTAAGCCTTACAGCAACAAAGGGAAAGGAGGAAACCTGAATCCAGGGCTGTAGGCAGAGGAGTGCGAAAGGTGAGGATGGGAACGGTCTGGGCACCTCTGGCCCCAACAGCTCCAAGTACTGGTGGGACAGGGCAGAGACATCAAATACCCGTTTTAACGCAGGGGTGTTTGGACAGCTGCTTTTGGTAGAAAGGCCTTTTCCCAGGACCCCAGGGGAAATTTAATGCCTAACCTGGGCTGAACACCAATCTCTTTTCCCCTTCATTCAGTTTCCGGAGAGGGAACAGGAAGCTGCAAAGCAAGCAAAGGAGCTCACCACACACGTGGCTTTCACGACGGGGCACATCCCAGCGTGCCCCCGCCCCATCCTTTCTACTTTTAACCCCCCAACTTTGTTAAACGTGGCAGGTGACCCCCAGGCAGACGAGCCATGTCGGACAACAAGGTGTCAAAGCAAAAGCCCTGCCATCGCTGCAAGAGGTCAGCCTCAACCCCTCCAGACGCCGCCACGATCCACTACGAGCAGTTCTGGCTGTACCGGCACTGCTCCTCGGTGCAGCAAAGGGACAGGCAAGCCCAGAAAGCCGGGCGGCTCTTCTCAGGGCTGCTGGCCATGAACGTGGTGTTTCTGGGCAGCGCCTTCATCAGCAGTATGATTTTCAACCACGTGGCCATCACGCTGGGAGAAGTCTGGATCCTGCTCTCCATCTTCAAGGTCTTGTGCCTGTGCTGGATCATCTACTACTTGCTGGGCACCAGTCGGCAGCCGCATGCAGTCCTCCACAGAGATCCCCATGCTGGGCCAATCTGGGTTAGGGGTAAGTTCTGCTTTTATTTATCATCTCATGCTTTTCCCCTTCTTCCCAGTGCTTGGAAGATAAAGAAATTCTTCCCCTGCTACTAGAAGAGCTAGAAGGCACAGGAGATGTAGATAGGTGTGAGGCTGGGGGAAGGCAGGGACATAATAGATGCCATGGAGAGGAACCAGAGCAGCCAGGAAAATCTTGAACGTTGCTTCCCTTCAGGCTCCCGTCCAACCTCGCTCTGTGGTCCCTTCCGAAAGCACAACCCAGGCATCTCCCACCCACAGCCCAGAAACCGAGCACTGTGGGAGAGACACAGGGAAGGTTTTAGGCACAACCCCTTTGCAAAGTGAGAGGAGAACCACCACGTTTACCGCTCGAGGGCTTCTGTGGCCCCATGCCACCCTCATCCTTGTTTAACATCACAGCAGTCCTGTTTCCAGGAGAAGATTCCTGGCCAGTGAGTCACATTCCAGCGACACCCAGGCTTTCCTGGGAGATTTCCTCACTTTGTGAAATGCCAGTTCTCCAAGCAGCCTTGCCTCTGGTCTGCTATGGAGTTTCTAATTTGTGCATGATCTTGTTAACTAAGCGTGGAGAATTAAAGGGAAGAAAGCTGCAAGGTACCAGTATACCTAAAGCTGCAGGGAGGTATCAAAGGCAAAAGGGAGAAACAATTAAAGGGTCCTAACTTCTGCAGACTAATGCTGCCAAAAGCCTCAGCAGATCTGCATTCATCTCAGGTTTTGTCCAGAAGGCAGAAACCATCACCTGCCATTAGCTTACCTCTGTCACTCCAGATTGCACAGAAAAGGCCAAAAACCCCATTCCCACCTTGTATCCAAGCACAAGAAAATACCTTGTGTCGTCTCAACACCTTAAACCAGCTGAAGTATGCAACCAGGTTCAGGAATCAGGCTCCCCTTTTCTCCCCTTCTCTCAAAATAATGAGATTTCCAAACAAGAAGGCCTCCAGCTCCACTCAAATCCAAAAGGCATGAGGTCTCCAGTCCCCAGCCAGGCTCAGAAGCTCCACAGACATGTCTTTGTTTATTTACTGGTGCTTTTGCTGTTTGCCCAGGGTCTGTGCTGCTGTTTGGCGCTTTCAGCATCCTCCTGAACGTGTTTCAGATCGGCTACAGCGCAATTCTCATCCATTGCAAATCCAGGGTGGATCTTGTGTTCCCCAGCATTGAAATCCTTTATATTTGCACCCAGGTACTGCACATCACCCTTCTGGAAGCTCACTTGTTCTCTCTGTCCCGTTTCTGGGAGTCCAAGGGGTGGGGGGAAGTGGGGAGATGTGGGAAAGCAGGTGCGTGAGGCATTCTCATGAGCATTAAAGGATCACACGGCATTTCCAATACCACCCACCCACCTTCCTGATGTGCCAGACAGAGACAAAGCAGTAAGATTTAGAAAGAAATCACTCTAGCAATATCTGATACACTCTAGGATGCAGAGGAGTTTGCTTTAAAGCATCAAAGTAAGGGGAGAGGAGAGGAAATCTCAGATTTTGCCAGCGATGCCTTTGCACCAGTCTGAGTCCCGGCCTCTCTATTTGCTAACGCATCCCTCCAACAAAATCCTTTGTGCACAAAACATCTCACACCATTTGCAATTTGTTACTGGGAGTAACAAATACAGACCCAAAGCTGTACTTGAAAAGTAAACCAGTTCCCATCTCGGCAGCAAATGCCCACAAATACACAGGAGAGAGAGAAAAGCAGGCGTCCCAGATCTGCGTTAGGTGCAGGCACGCACACGCCGCAGTCCCCTAAGGACACCAGCACACGCCTCGGCGCCCAGAGACGGGCGCGCACACGCTCCTGCACCGCTCGCACGGAGGCAGGTTTGCTCCCGCTCGGACACGTGCCTTCGTGCCTGCCTGTCCCTTTCCACCACGTGTGCGGCAGGCTGCCAGCTTCGCCCCGCTCACGTCATCGTTGTTATCAATTTGCAGGCTTTCTTCCTGTGGCATCACGCTAAGGACTGCGTTCAAGTCCAGCACAACTTTACCAGGTACAAAGATGGGGAAAAAACTGCCTTCTACTCTCTTTCTTTCTTTCTGTGTGCTTATGATCTCCATTATTCCTGCTAGAACTGTCTTCATCTGACCTTACACAGACTCTGTATTCTGCATCACACAAGAACCAAGCTATGGTTCCCATTCCCGTCCTCCTTCCGTTGATCCAGGCTCACGTGTTCCCTTTGGTTCTCACTTGTGCCTTAGACGGCTGCAAAGCTTGTTGCTTCCTCCTAACCCCAAATACCTTCCTGCTGCACGGAGGATGAGGTGGGGGCCCCTCTCCATTCCTATCACTGGGAGATGTCTCAGCCTTCCCTCCACCCACTGCACCCAGATCTAGGCCAGTTTCACCAGCAAGCCTGGAATTGCCTGCCCTGCTCCTTTGTAAATGGCCAAATGGGAACGTACTCAGCTGAATTTTTGCGTGCGAAGTCACACACCAATGCCCAGCCGCAGAACAGCCACAAATGCACTGTGTTTGCATGCATAAGAAAGAAGAAAAAAAGCAGCACCACATTACACAGGTCGTAAAATTATCTCCACAGGCAACATACTGTAGAAGTGTCTTTCTCTTCTCCCAGGTGTGGGCTGATGCTGATCATAGCCACCAACCTCCTCCTCTGGCTCTTGGCTGTGACCAACGACACCATGCACATGGAGATTGAGTCTCAGCTGCGTGAGGTGGAGCAGCGATTTTCAGGTAAGGCTCTTTTTTTTTCACATCCCTATTTGTGCTAGGCTGACATAGATGGCTTCTAGGGAGAAAACAGTTCTTAACCTCTATGATTCAGATATCACAACCCATTCCCCCAAATGCTGCAGCTTCCCTGTTATCAGAGGTTGTCTAAAGGAGATGGGCTGCAAGAGGAGAACATCTTCACCTGGAGGGGGGTGGATCTGCTACAAAACCCTGGAACTGAGAGCTAGGAAAGGAAAAGCCCACCATAAATTAGTATTTTTACTCACATTTTACCTGTCAACTGCAAGCAAAAGATTGCCAGGCTAGAACAGACTCATGTAGTTGCTGTGCTTTTCTTTCTGAGGACATGGGAGGGAAAAAAAAGTAGAAATTAATATTCCAAAGGTAGAGATAAAAGAGGCTTCACCATGAAAGAAGGGGTTTTTCTCTCATCCAGCACCTATGGTGTTGACCAGAAGCACTACATATTTAGGAGAAGACATTTGCTAACCCCTGTTATTCTGAATCCTCGCAGCCTTGAGGACCAGCGATCACCTACCTTCCTACTGATCGCTGCTTCCGAGATACACAGAGACAGATGTTGTGCCTGCACACAAGAAACTCCGAAAGAGAGCCATGAAATCCAGGCCATGTACCTCTTAATTATTGCCTTCCTCTTCTCATTTTCCAGGCAACAAGACTACCTCCTGCACATGCCCAAACACAACCATCTGCAAAGTCTTCCAGAAGGGCTACATCCTTCTCTACCCCTTCAACACTGAGTACTGCCTCGTCTGCTGCTCCGTGCTGTACGTCATGTGGAAGAACGTGGGAAGACGCATCAGTCACCACCATCTCCCTCACATCAAGCCCAAGTTCAAGTTCCACGGGGTGGTTTTTGGGCCACTGCTGGGCACCATTGCTGTAATCATCGGGATTTGTGTCTTCATGATGTATCAGATCCAGGCCACTGGCTCAGCCCCCAACCACCAGGTCTTTGTGATGTATTACTCCTACTGCATTGTGCTCTTGCCCCTGATGAGTGTGGTTGCAGTGATTGGGACAATCATCCACGCCTTGGAAAAAAAGGAGCTGGACACACTGAAGAACCCAACCCGCAGCCTGGATGTGGTCCTGTTGATGGGGGCAGCCCTCGGCCAAATCGGCATGTCCTACTTCTCCATTGTTGCCATTGTGGCCACTGACCCCAGGGACATGTTGAATAGTCTTATCTTGTCCCATTCTGTCCTCCTCATCTTTCAGAACATCACCCAAAATGTCTTCATCATTGATGGGCTTCACCGGCAGCCCTCTGTTGCGGCAACTGAGGCTGGACACATAAGACACACTGGGCAGCATGCAGCAGCTTCAGAGCTACCTGGTGACCAGGAAACCACGATAAGCAGCAAACAGGAGCACGCACAGATGTCCCCTGGCAAAGAGGAAGAAAGGAAAGAAGAGCAGAATCATGAAGCCTATGACCACAGACGAGTGAGCATACTGGAGCTGGGACAGGAGATCCGGAAAGCTTCTCTGTCCTATATCCATAGCTACTCCCACCTGACTTGGAAGAGAAGAGTATTAAGGGAGATCTCGTTCTTCTTGGTTTTGTGCAACTTCATAGTAAGTATTGCTCTCTCTGCTACATCACAGCTTGGCTGAGCCATGGTGACCTGTGCTCTCCTTGTCTTTCTCTTGGGCCACTATTCCAGACAAAAAAATCTTTGCCCATCAAGTTTCAACCTACTGTTGAGGCAAGCCAAGACTGTTCTTGCCATTAACACCCCACTCTCGTAATTATAAGGTCTCTCTTTTAACCTAAGAGTCAAATATGGCTAGGTTTCCTGGGTGCAGGAAGGAGAGAGCCAATAAATCCTTACGTACCAAAATTTTAGCCTCTGAATAAGTTATCAAACTCATGAAGGGTGTTTCATGAGACAGGTGGAGAAACATGAGGCACTAGCAGTGAGTCTTTGTAACCATGAGTCTCCAGGATTGAGATTTACCCAATGAAGTGCACTGTGCTCTGGGATCTTGAATCACAGCCCCTTGAGCCAGTGCTGAGATTACAGTTGGTAGAGCAGAGTAGATTAGAGTGCAGGTAGAAGTTTCTAATCCCCTGACTTGTGCTCTCTTTTTTCCTTCCACCTCTTTTAGCTGTGGGTCATGCCCACATTCGGGGCTCACCCTGTCTTCGAGAACGGACTAGAAAAGTCATTTTACGGCTACTCCACCTGGTTTGCCATCGTGAACTTTGGGCTCCCCCTGGGCGTGTTCTACCGAATGCACTCCGTCGGGGGCCTGCTGGAGGTCTACGTCACCGCCTGAACCAAGCCAACGCCCCCCCCCCCCAGGCTGGGGCGAAACAACGGCGCCGAACAAAGATGCAGTAAGCAGCGGATATGCACATGGAAGCTTTTAAGCTTTTTCCTTCTCTGGCTTCTGCTTTGACTTCTCCTTGCACAACACCTCCGTGAGTTTCAGAAGAAAAGGAGGTTGTTTTATATTAACATTTTTTTTCTCCATAGAGAATAGACTCAGCCCATAAACAAACTTCTTGCTGCTCTCAGGAAGCAGGACTGGATGATGGTACTTCTCGGTAGTCTGCCACTGGATGCTACACAGTCCCAAGTGGGACTTTACCAGCTCCTACTGAACTCTTCAAGATGAAAGAATGCAAGAACAGCCTTCAAAAAAAGCAACAGAGATTGACATACACTCCACAGAACTTCAAAAATCCACAGCCAAAGACCACCAGCCCCACCACTGCTCACCAACCCACAGCACAAATCTGTTGGTACCAGCCACACCAGAAGCACATACAGCCACAGTCGTTCAGAAACAAACAAAACATACACTTTCAACGTGTAATTGTCAAAAAGATGCTGGTAATTGCTTTAGTGGTCAGAACAGAGCCTGCTTCTGTTTGTTGCTGGTGCTGACATCCAGCACATGAACTCGTGCGTGCGAGCCCCGTAGGACGCAGCCTCGCTGAGTGCCAAGCTCTTGCACCCCTCAGTACCAAAGAGCGGGGCAGGCCATCAGACCTGCACCACTTCAGCGCGTCTTTTCCCGTTATCAGAAACAGAAGCCATAACGTTACCTGGCCTTCCTGAAAACAAACACTATTTCTCCTTGCAGGCACTCACAGAGCCTCAAGAGAGAAGCACTATGGCTGATTTTTACCTGATGCTACTCACGCACGCTGTTACCACCAGTGTGTGGTAGCAAAGGTCCCACTTTCGCACACGGAGCTTGTACGAGGAGCTGCTACCAAATCCACTGTGAATCCCCCCCCCACCCCAACACTTGGGTCCTCACTGCCGCTTTGCACATCCACACACACTTCGCAAGCTGCGCCGTGCGTAAGGGAACACGGCTGCGCGGCGCGGCGCCTGACCAGCGAACCCTTAGTGCTTGTTCCACAGGGGACGCCTGCTTTGAAAGCACACGGGAGAGCAAAGGGGTTTGCAAATATGGGTCCCAAACACAGAGCCTGATGAATGGAAATAAAGAGATTGAGTTTTCATGCGTATCTTGTGAAATCTCTGGGTCTGCTCTGCGCTCACCAAAGACCAGACTCGAAGTCAACTGACACTGACTGACACCGCTCCGGCATCCAGCGTTTAGATGAGATTGAAGGGCAGGCCTTGCTCTACAATCAAAACCTTTCCTTACTCCTAACCAAGCCAAAGCAGCATGCTAGAAAAGGCATTACATTATCACTTCTGTTCCTCTATAAATCAATCCCAGCAGCAGCGCGGGTTTAGGATCAGAGCCTGTTTATGGGTTGGGGTTTTTTTGTGATCCCCTAGAAAAGCAAACTCTCCCAGGACAGTACCAGTGATGAGAGCTAGAAAGCCCTGACGTCAAACGTCCCACTCCCCCTAGGATTCAGCATCCAGGCAATGACAGCACCTTTCTGTGAAACTAAAAGTGAGAACAATTGTGCGAGCATGAACTTTGCCCAATAAGTGTTTTTACTTAGGCCTGTGTCAACAGAAATATGTCACGAGAAATAACAGCTGGATAAATTAGGCTCCAATAAAGTTGATTACTATTCCCATTTCACAGTTTGTGCCAAGGGATCTATAGGAGACACGTGCCAAGGTCTGGCCCTTTCAAACGATGAACATGATCTCAAACTTTCTTCCTAGTTATCGACAGCCTGGGAACAAGCAGTGATGTACTCCATGGGCAAACCCATGACCTGGATTTTATCTGCGGTGTAACAGATCAAACGCTGCTTAAGTTAACGTGCCTCCACAGAGCAGGTGATTTTGGAGGTCTCCCACTGAGATACAAATACTAAGTGACATACATAGGGACACACGTAGGGACTGAAAGAGAACTCGGCTTGGGATTTCTTGCTGCTAAACAGAACCCAGTTCTAACACTGCAGATGAAGGGAAGAAATCCCACAACAAGCAACAGTAAAAGCTCTCTTCCCGGCCAAATGGAAGTGTGGGGTCCAGGGTTTCAGCCCTTTCCCTTTGCAGGGTTCTGGTTCTAAGACATAAGCTCTGGACTGATTTGTGTCTACCTCCAGGAGGGGTAAAACAGTGAATACACAGTTTGCATGAAATTAAAACTGCCTTTATCTCCTTCATGAGACCGACAGCGGTCGGTCTGAAAACCAAGGCAGCCGTGTCTCCCGAATCCGACAAGGCCGTGACGTGTCAGTGGCCCACCTGCTCCTTTGTCACCTGCCATCTGCTCCACCTTTCTGTGTCATCTGTCATCCGTGAGCGACTTCCAGAGCTCTCCCAGGGCCAGAGAGCCTGTTTTATGGGTCTCAACTGCACAAACGTTTTTGTACACAGTTCACAAAGTCAGGAGACTTGATCCCATTTGATCCCGTTCCTTTTCAGCACCCTTTGAGGCAGTTACCTTGGATGGTGGTCTCATGCCATAAGCACAGAAACGGCCAAATATACACAGTTCAGGCTCATTTTCCAGAGTTCAATCTTCATTTGTGATTATAAAAAGAAATGCACACACTGAAAAGGAAACCAGCACACAGTCTCCTAGTAGCACAAATCACTCCAGCACAAGACAAATAAGATTATAAATCTTTCTCTGGGAAAAAAATAAGCAACCAACTGCATGTTTCAGATAATCTTTATCTTTCTCTCTGTAAGTAAGCAAATAGTTTACAGTGCAAGTTGATTTCCACAGAACAAGAATCAGACTCCAAACACCAAGAAACAAAACAAAAACTTTCCCAGAGGAACTCACAAAGAAACAAAGCAGAAAAGAGGACGGAAGAGATCATGAGAACCAGCAGATCCATGGGAGGGAAGAGGCAAGCGCATGGGACACAGGATGCCCCTTTCCAGCTGTGAGGTTCAAGTGCCATACAATCAGAGGCTGGCCCCACCAAATCACATTCTTATATACGAGAGATTCCAAGTAAAACAGAGACCTCACCCTGTTAACAACTGAACTGACACGGGGTGAGGATAGGAGTAGTGTTAAGTGGGCAAAGTGGGTTGGAGATGGGGGGTGGGCGGGGGAATTAACCTCTTCACATACTACTTATCCTTCAGAAAATTATCCAGGCTTTACTTCAACTTTCAACTGGCCTGCAACACAAGTCCCCTTGCAGTGCTCAAAGGAGGAAATCGCCTGACTACGAGCCAGCAGTTCGCTAAAGCAGCACTGTCTCCAGGAGAGGATGGTCACGTTGCTATCACTGTAGCTTCAAAGCTTAGGCAAGGGTTACAATACACAGAAACATGTGCCATACGTGTCCCCTTACTTAAACACGTGAGACCAGCTTCCATGGAGTGATCTCACTGGTTCTGAACTGTGACAAACAGCTCACGGCCAGTGACTCCTGAGAGCCTGAACATCAGAGCACCAAGGACTAAGCTTTGGTGGAGACTGAAAGGTCTTAGTTCACAAGAGGACCCCTCACATTTAATTGTCTAAAGATCACATAGGTCCAAGACAGCAGTCCCTCCCAGCTGAACATAAAATCTGACAAACCCCAGGATGTTTGCACCTACCAACACACAACCTCATGCAGCTGAACCAAGCCAGCAACCAGGTCTCCCACCTATTCTAATTCCGGCTTCCCAGACTTTGCGTGCTTGGGATCTGATACATTCAAGATCTGATAACTTGGTAACTAGCAAAATGCCCTGAAAAACTGAACTTTGCCTCAGCACTCTCTACTCCCCAGTGACATGGAGATGCTTTTCCTCTTACAACTTCCAAATTCCTCCTACAACTTCCCTGAGTGCCTCCCTCAATCCCCTGCCTTAGTAGTGTGCAAAAGACCCTTCCACTCCCTGCACTGCATCAGCCTGCCAGGCACAGATGGAAGAATATGGTTCCTTTCAAACCCAGCTGACACTGTCCTTTCAGTCAAAGGGAGAAGACTGGGAGAGTTTAACAGTCACATCTCTTCTCCTTGCTCTCGCTGAGCCAGTTCCTTCCTCCCTGTGTGCTCACATGGATTAAGCAGGGCTTTTCAAAGTGACACACACTCCATTGCAACAGCCCACCATGAAGGACAGGCTGCTGGGCCTGGAAGCCAAGGAAAAACTTCTCACACCACACCAAAGCACTGGCTACTACAAAACTTCTTAAGCAGCTTTCCAGGAAAGGAGTAGAGAGATTCAGAATGGAGACACAAAGTTTTCCTTCAGCAACTTCTCCTTTTGTTGGATGGGAAAGACTTCCCTAACGATATGCAACTGAGACACCAGGGAGACACCTGCAGCCAGAAGGGATGCGCTGGAAACTTTATGGAGTCATGTGAAAGTAAACGCAGTTTCCAAATCCTATCTCCTGCAGGAATAGCAGCTTCTCCCTTGCACCCAATTCACAGCTAGTCTTCTTCAATTAAATGCTGACTCTGACCAGGGCAAGGACAGGGTCAGATTGGTTTCCAAACCACATCCAGGAGCAAAAGAGTAACAGAAGAGCTAAGAACAGTCTGATTTCTAGTGCAACCACAACAATGGACAATCCCTTAGACATCTTTCACTCAAGGTTCCTGGTGAAGGGTGAGGGAAAAGAAGTGAGCTGGGGGGAGGGATGTCCAAGCAGGTCCCAATTAAAGCTTTAAATGACAGGGAGGTAAATGAAGTGATTGTCCTTTTGGTCTCTCAGCTGGATGTGAAATGCAGGAATAGCTGTGACGAAGCAACACACAGCAGTCCTTAGATCCAGTGTATTTCTCTTAGTAGAGGTAAGTGCTCTCTTAGACCCGTTGAATTTCAAACAGCTTCACATCTGTGTCATACCAGATAGGGGGATCCACATTCCTGGGAGAGAAAGACAAGACCCACTTTACTCTCTGTGGCTGGGTATGTGGAATTCAAATCTCACAGCCAAGATTACAGGAGCTGGCTACACAGAATGCCTTCAACTTTACAAAAGAGGAAATCACTGGTTGAAAGAAAAGAAGCCTTTAAAGGGATGACAATATTTACAACAGCCCACAAAACCAGAGCTTTACATGAAATCTCTGCACCACTCCCTCTAAGCGGCAGCAGGGAATACAAAAGCTGCCAGTTCCCAAACAAGCAGTACTCCCAGAACAACTCCCTTCATGTCTCCTGCTCAAAGAAGGTTTTGGGGAAGTTGATTCACCCTAGTCTCTTCCAAGGGAACAGCATCTAGAAAGATTTTTTTGACTTATTTTTGACAATATTGACTCATATTGTCAATATGAGACAATCCAGAGCTGGTCAAGGGCATGCAATTCTCTCTGAAGCCCCCCCAAAGTTTGGAAAAGACCAAGTTAGAGTGCATCCGGTTGGTTTACCTCAAATAAATAACTCCCCACATGTAGGTCCGGAACCACATGGCAGTGCCCGAGTTAGCCTGGTACTTGCGAATGAGGATGGGGTGAGGGACAGGCAGCAGCCCCACCAGTGTGCCATGCTGCAAGAACTTCAGGATCTCCGATTCATCAGTGAGACCCCTGCAAAGAGACAGATCAGGAACATCCTTAGCATGTCCCATAGATACTCCCAAAACTGCTGCACCAAAAAGTAGCAGCCTAAACAAACACAGACACAGAACTGGTGACCGTGGCCACCAAGAACACACACTCTCGCCACTGAAAAAAAAAAAAACAAAAAAAAAAAAACCCAAAACCAAAAACCCACAAACCAACAAGGGAGAGGGGAGGGGGGGATCAGACAAACAAGAACTTCAGCAAGCAAAGTAACACCTCCTCTGCTGAGACCGTGATGCTTTCAATTAGACTTTACAAAGCTTCCCCTATAGGTCCTCCAAACTCAAACTCTGCCAGTGTCACAGAGCTCTTTACACACTGCACAGTCCTTTCTCTCCAAAAATGTACTTACTTGTCAATGCAGATCTTCTCCACCTGAGGGACCAGCACCTGTAAGAGCCGCATGATTGTCTGCAGGGGAAGCTTTGACTTCCAAGACATAACCTGTAAGTAGGAAAGCCCCCAAGGAAATCAGTGCACTGCATTAGTAGTTTTTCTACAGTTATCTCCACAACAAATGAAGTTTACAAAAACCACGAATGTGGTGGATGAACTGAGTGCACAACAGCAATACAATAAATCCCACAGCACTGGAGTTATGAGCCACTCAATGAAACTAGCAGGGCATTGGTTTACAACAGGTAACCCAAAAATACATCTTCGCAGGTGGTGATAAACTTCTGTAGCTTTGACCACAAGTTAAAGACCTTCCCCATGGGGAAATCCTCCTCTGGAAGAGTCTTTGCTTTGGGGTTGGATGGAAGGAAGACACTTCTGCCACAACTCTTTTCCTCATTATTTACTTCTGCTGTCCAGATTCCCTTACCCAGTCAGGAGTTGGGGCCCACTGTCCACTGGAGGATGCACTGGAGAGACGCCTTCGATCTCGTCGAGGATGTGATCCCTCCTATCAACAAACATTATTTAAAAAAACCAACAAAACGACACAAAAAGCAAATCACACAAGAGCAAGAAATACATTTTCTCCTGACTCCCCCCTTAGCTTTTCCAGAGCACTGCTGGGAAAGACATCTCAGCCTGCCCCTAGAACAGCTCAAACCCACCAGACCTTCGTTCACTGAAACCATACACTTTGACACAGTGTGTGGCAGTACTTGATGGTGTTAAGTTGTTGGACCCTGTGGCAAGGTCACAACTCCAGTCACCACTGCTGACACTCTGTTGGAACAATCTGCAGCGGGAGAGTTAAAACAGCACTGACAAATGACTGCTCAGGCATGCTTCCTTCTTCTAGCACAGGGATTAAACAGTTAAAGGCCACAGCTTTTCAGATCTCTGTCTACTGAGTATCTCTGGGATTTTTGGTGCACATCCTGGAATATCCTAAAGAGCATTTTACCAAGAGTGAGCTGTCACAACTCCTACCTAACAATCCTTGCCCCTTAAGGAACGATACACTCATACACCCAGACACAAACACCATCACTAGTCGCTTTTTGGAAAGCTCTGGTCAAAAGTCCAAGGCCCAATTCCTTCTTATTATTATTCTCATCATCACTCTGTTTTAATTTCTCTTATACTGAAGACATTGCTATCACTCTGGCTTTCCAGACCTGCCAAGGAAAGCTCCAAATATTCATGGTGGGAAGGAAGGAAATAACCCTTCAAAAATCCTTATCAATCTCTGCACAAGGTAAAAATGGAGAGGCTTTTTCCTTTTGCAGTGCACCCTGACCATTCATTACTACAGCCTAGAGATGACTTTTCTACAAAATAAGTGGGAACAGCACTTCCAACAGCCATCCTGCCCCTCCACATGCATGGACTCATTCACGTCACCTTCACAATCAGAAACAGCAGGCTCAGGGTGGAGCCGTGCTGCAATCCACTGGAAGCTGTCAGTGCTGTACCAGTCCTCTTCTGACTGGGGAACAGCTCAAGCCAGCTGCTGGACACTGAGATGTAATGATCCATAATTATGTTTCATGGGCTGCTGGAAGAAGATGATCTTTCTTCTGCAAATTCTCAGCGAAGATCTCACATAACAGCAACACAATTAAGTGTGTGCTTAAGACATCCTGCTGACCATGGGCCTTCATCTGGTACCAGGAAAGGCCAGGAAGGATAAGTAAAACTGGTCCTGGGACACTCAGGAAATTCTGCTCATTCCAGTTTATTCAAAGCCTAAGCAGCAATATAATTTTGCAATGTTGACAGCTACAACCTTATTGTTCAGCCTGTTCAGCTTCAGTGCCGTGTCCTCATCAAGCTTCTAAAAATAAAATTCATAAAAACATAAACCCTCTGATTTCCTTCAGATGACCCCACCCTCTTCCTCTTTCCTCCCCACTCTCCCACAGCCCTTGCCCCCTCACAGCTGCCCTCCAAATGCTGGCAGCCAGCTGACACATTTAGGAGAGATAAGATGGAATTACACTGAAATATGAAGGCTCTTGAACATTTCACGAGACACTTTTGAAACGGTTATGACTGATAAGGGGAGAACATTACAACAAAAAAGGAAGGAAATTAAATCAGTCGTAAAAGTTGAGTATCCTAAAATTTATCCAGTATCTCTTACTGATTTACCCTAACTCAGCAGGCTGGAGCACAGCAAGAAGACAATGTTCAGGTAGTCTGAAACACCGCAACCCCCGGAGACAGGTGTGTGCTACCTGAAGCGCCTTGCGATAGCAGTGATGATTGTCCCCACAGCGTACCCCACACCCAGGGCTTTACTGCCCTTCGCCATCTGTCTGCTTTTCGGCCCCCACCCCATCAGCATCCAGACACGCAAACAGCACTGCTGGAGCCAGGTGGGGCGGCTCCTGGGCAACTGTCTGGCTGAGACCAAAGGCCCACATGCGCACAGAGGCAAGCAGAACAAGCAGAAGATCAGCACATAAGGGTAGAATACAGCAGCCTTCAGCCTGCTCTGCCAGACTGCGATGTCTTTGCAGACGTTCCCCATTTGCACTGTGATTCTGCAGTACTGTTTCAGCCAAAAGCAGGTCGAGAGCAAAACAGACTGAAAGATTCTTGTAGCACCACCACAGTCCACAGCAGCCCATGATAAAATGCATCCCATCCCAACTCATCACCTCCTGCACAGTTTGCCCCACACTTGGTGAGAGCTGTGGTGTCAATTTGGCCATTCTAGACAAAACTAAGACAGGAAAAGATGGGACAGTTAAGTTTTTCACCGTGAGGCAGCTGTGTCTCTCTGTACAAACGGATGCAATGTTCTCCCTGTGATGAAACGGCTCAGTGGACAGTGAACGCTCAGGCAGAGCGTGAGGCAGCGCTAGGTGTATGAGCTGAAGGAGAAGACTGGAAGGACAGCCCTCATAATACATTTCCTACAAGACAGTCTGGAGGTTTTTGATACTGGACAGGAAAGGACATGGACTGAGGAGTAAACAGAACAATAGAAGACTACTGCTCCACTGAATTTAGAAATCTATTGATGGGGAAACTAGCAAATGCCAGAATGCTGACACTGCCACCAGAGCCTAGGAGGCCAGTGCTGCCTTGATTCTCAGACTACGAAGCTTTTGTCTCATCTACGTGGCCAAGCGGCCGCCCCTCTGAAGGCAGCATCTCAGCCAAGCCCTCACCGTAACACATTTTTCACAACACCAGCGAGCCAGAAGTTTCTGTTAGAGCTCTCCATCCCAGAAAGGAGAGAGAGGAAAAAGAAGGAGCAGTCAGAAGCTTCTGGATCAGGAATACATGTCTTTGCAATTACGCACCTGCTGCTCTATCAGTAGCTTTCAAGGTGGAGAAAGCTCACTCCTCTAGCGTCCCAGCTCTTGTGTCACTAGCACAAATATGAAACACCCCAGATGATGCAACAGGACTTCTGAACCACGGTGTTTTCCAGCACAGCTCACGTGTGCCTATTGCCTCCAACATGATGCCTCTCTTCACTGGGATTTTCCTTCCAAGTCCCCCATTTTAGTTAACACCCTAGACCTCCCCTACACCAGAGCCTCTGGCCTTACCCCGCTCCAGGGCTCCCCATCGCTCACAGCTGAGGGCGGGTTACCCTCCGGTGGCGGCTGCGAAGACTCGGGCTCCAGTGAACGCATGGTCCCATCCTCTGACACCTGTGACTTCTCTGTGAGCTTGTCAATTCCTGTGTTCAAAAGAGAAAAACCTCAGGAACACAAGTGAATTAAATACGCTTAAAAGCAGGGGGTTCTTCTGTGCATCTGCTGACATCTGGAACGCTCTCCTTTTAATGGGAGAAGCAACATCTAGCCTTAATTTCACCACCCCAAAAGAGTCTGTTTGTGTCTAGAAAAATGCTCTGTCATGCAAGAGCACAGGTTCATGTGGATACGGTTAATCTGAGGCAAAAGGTCAAGATTAGGACAAATGGCCACGTGGACACCAAGTCTGAGAGGAGAGAAACTCAGGACAGTTTACTTTGACTTGTTTATGATCAGCTTGAACAAACTGATCTGATACTCAGACTGAAAGGCAGTAAGTCATTCACAGATGTAAACTCTTAATCTCTCCCACACCCAGTGAAAGGGTGAGTCCACACCGTATCTCACAGAGAAAACAAACCTCTCTCCTGTTACAAAGGTAAACTAAAGCTGACCTGGAGTAGCCACCAAACTTGTCTTCAGTGTCCCTGGTTCAGCAGGGGCAGCGGGACGTGACCCTTCCATGGAGACCCCGTCCTGGGAGTTGGTGCGAGAAATAGGCTCAGGAGTTTTCTTCTTGCGCTGCAAACCTTTCTGGATGGACTGCGAGTCCGTGGGTAAGTTGGCCAGCTGGTGAAATACATTCCGCTTGCGGATAACAGCATAGACCAAATTTGAGTTCCCTGGGAATCACAGCAACAAAAGGAGCAGAGAAGTAAGACTCAGAGAGCTCTGCCAGTACAGCTCACTGGGTACACAAAGCATGATTGTGGGGACCCTGCAAGCTCAGAGAATCATGATTCCACCCACAAAGGCAATGACACAAGGAAGAGAGAGAAGAGCTCGACATCCTCTTATCCATTACAAAGCAGCACAGGGCATTCAGTAAAATCCTTCCTAGGCTGGAAGGCTGACAAGAAATGGCTTAAAAACTGACATTTGCACAACTGAGAGGAAAAAGGACAGTTTAAACCACACATCATCACGTATTTTGGAAGAAAAGGTTGTTAGCCAAGATTCAACATTACTCCATCTTTAAAAGATTTCACAAAACATATCCAGGGCATTCCATCTGGGGAGAAACAGGCTTGAAATAGCAAAGCCAAAAGGTAGAATTTGTACTGTTTGCCAGGTGGCAGAGAATAGAATGAAACCATTCCCTAAAATGAAACACAAATCACAGCCACAAAGGCTGTTTTAGGATCTGACAACCACCACTTGCTAGATATCCACTAGGGAAGCAGAATAGCCACTCTTCATTTGCAATTTTAAAGCAAAACATAAAATTTTGAGCAGGGAGAAATAAGAACTCCCTGCAGTTAAGGGTTCTCACTCTATTATTTCCATGAGGTAAAAGACTGTCATGCCTTTAAGAGGGAAAGGACAAGACATTTTCTGGAGAGGTAGTAAGTGCCAGAACTTTGTTTGGATGGGGCTGTTTGGTCTTCAGCTCCAGTGACCTGCCAGAGCAGAACTGAGAGGCACTTTTAAACGTTCAAGGAGACAGAAGTTGTTTTTTCCCCCTCACCTACACTGCTGAGCAACAGGAACAGCTTCTCAGCAGCATCCAGCCAGTCACAACTTAAGTGTAACACACTCACTCTCCCTTCTTCTTCCTCTCTACCCATCTCATCTTCTGGTCTGCAGGAGGCTGAGGTTATGCTGATAATTAGCTGTCATCTCATTTTGCTCTAACCCAGCCTGTCTGGGTCAGGACCCAACACCTACTAACCCAACTTCTCAATCCTAGGCAAGTGTTCATGTAGCTGGTTTCCACACTTGCGCCCTTCTCTCATCTGTTTGGACTTTCTCTGAACTTCCATCCCATGTTCTCTTGGAGTAAACTAGTGCAAACCCACTAAATGCAGCAATCAGTCTCTTACCATCAAACTGGTACTGAATGATGTTGTTGAAAACTTCCAGCAAGAAGAAAACAAGATGGTGGTTCTGGACAGCAGAAAACAGGAACCAGGTGGTGGAAAAAGCCTCCAGGAGATGCAGTAACTTGTTAGCAGCCACCATGGAGAGAGACTTCAGGTACGGAGACACTGTGGAAGGCAAACAAATGAAAACTGGAGAAAGAACCAAGGTGTATATATTCACATAAATACACCACTAAAATTGTTGCTTTTACCACCTTCCCACTCTGCACTTCTGAGAAAGCCTCAAGAAACAGCTGAGCCAAACAGGGTTCCACAGAAACATTTCCAAATACAAAAAGTTAAACAGAGATATCACCTAGTAAAAGCAGGCATTCCTACTTTCAGAGGGTCTTGTGTAGTTTTACACTAGTAACATCATCTCTGGCAAGCCTCCTGAAAAGCCTACACAACTGGAGCCACCTTGGACACTCACCAGCCCAAGGGAAGTCACTGCCACCACGGGGAGGTGGCACTCCCTGCTGGAGAGGGACAGCACTGCCAACCACCCCGACCCAGCCTTCCGGCAAACGCCCTTCTGCCACCCCAGAGGGGCTCCAGTGACCCTGCTGTCCCACCCTCTGCCCCACCGACTGAGCCCAGGCAACAGCTCTGCAGGCAGGTCCGACCTGCAGCTGGCACCTCCAGCACGGACTAGAAAGGATCGGTTTCCAGCGCAGTCACTGACACTGGTCAGTGTGAGGGGACACAGGTAAGAGCCCAGGGAGAGGAGAGTGAGAGCAGGCAGAGCTATCCCCTCGTGGGTTATGGTTTCACACTACGTACAGCGCTTACCGTTCACTACGATGGTGAGCAGGCAGTCAAAGAGAGGCTGCAGCCGCTGGTGCCCGCTGGTTATGATCTTGTGAAAGACCTATGGTAAGGAAGGAGCTCTTGAGCAACGCAGTACCTTACTGAAAGCATCCTCTCAACCAAAACCAGTGCCACCCCCACACTAATCGCTTCCTGACACCATTCCTTCCTAGGCAGGGCCCTGCACACTCCACAATTACCCAGGCGGGGAAGGCTGCTCTCACTGCAGACTTGCGCTCCAGGAGTACAAGCTTTCATTTACAAGGAATCCTTTGGGGACATGATTAAGGCTCTGCAACACTGCAAACAGAAACTGACTGTGAGTTGTTCCAAAACCCACAGGCAGCCTGAGACAAAAATAAACCGCAAGGAAGAAACATCTTCACCTCCAATGGACTTTAACTCTGAACTCTAATGATAGCTGCTTGGAATGCCACAGAACATCATTTCACATCTGATTTTGGTGCTAACTTTTAACTCAAATGTTTGTCCTATTTTTCTCAACTATACCCTCAGACATGGAAAGATTCAACTGCCTGGCAACCAATTCAGACATTCCCAACCTCTTCCTTCCCACCTCTAGCTCGTATGCCTGTAGACAAGACCTGCAGCACAACAACAATACAGAAATGATACAGATTAATGGAATGTAATAGCAAAACACACAGCATCAGGAACAGTTCTAGCGGGCACATTTCTTCCTTCTCTTCTAATGGGAATCTCCTTTTGGAGGTGTATCAGAAGCTGCTGAGAGATTCCTCTCTGGTAAACAAGCACTAAGGTGACAGGTGGGTACCGCCTGAGGCTGGTACTGCAAAACACTCAGCTGTTTGCAGGCAGTATTGTGGCCCTGAGCATTACAGGCTGAAAGATGAATGAAATCTTGCAGCAACCCAAAGCCGTCGGGTTGAGCTTGGCAGCACTGGTGTTCCAATTCCGACAGTGCTCCACACAACTCTGGTTACTTGCGACGGAACCGGCAGTCAGATCTCCTGCCTTCTCCACCTGTTATCAAGTCTGGTAGAGACCACGCACCCATCCCACTCATGCCGGTTCCAGAGTCCTTTAGACACCAGTCCAGCACCATCTGCAATCCTCCCCTTTGAGATCAGCTCGTGCAGGTGGAATTGCATCTCACACATATGCACCCTGCCATGCACACCACCTCAGGTTAACAGCGTGCAAAGATCCCACCAGCACCTGGATGTATCCCATACACTTTCTAGCTACTCAGTGGGCTGGAAATCTAGGAAGGATGAGTATATTGGAGGATAATTATTTGTGGAGGTATGAAATAGGAGTTAGGAGGGACAGAAAAGAACTGCTGCAGCTATACTCACTATGATGAGCAGATCTGCATGTGTCCCTGTGAAGACAGGGATGTCCATAGGCACTCGTACAGAATACGGCTTGTTCAGTCGAACCCCAAAGTTACGCTCCCCACTGAGAAGCAGGAGGATAAAAACCCCAATGTGCATCAAGCCCACTCGCGCTGCAGAAATAAAAAACAAACAATCAAAACTTAAAAACCACACATGACAGTGAGACCAGTAGACTCCTAAAGACAGAAGGGCAGTGAGGGGAGAGGAGAAACACGATGGGACTGAAAGATAAACCGCACAGGCCAGAGCATCCTGATAAGGAACATCCCACACAGAGCTCCCTCTGTTGCCAGTACCAGTGTCCTTCCCAAGCACATCTATGGGGCCAACACAACGTTAAGTCTCAGATAGATCATGGTTTTCTTCATGATGTTCGTGATGTAAACTATTCACTGTGCTAGGAAAGATCTGATTTCTTCTTTCCTCTACCCAGTGATGGAGTTATGCCTGATTTACACCCAAGGCAAGGGCAGACTGCTCATTTCTCTCTCTTCATGGGATCAGGGACAGTTTTCGACATAAGGACTCAAAATGAGTTAACACATGCCAAGGATCTCCCTTTCTTGTGTTGTGGTATAGACCCTGTCCTGCTTCTAACCCGTTACAAACATTAACACCCAGCTAACTGAACCATTCCACTCCACGCCTGCTAGGAACACAGACTTGAGGTGCATCTCAATGGTAGGGAGTAAGCATCTTAAAAACATCCTAGCTCAACCATCAAGCACAGATCATCCCAAATACTGAAAATAACCAACTTACACTGGTCTGCTCTGGCATCATTGAGAAAATACAAGATTGGAACAAGGATGTCCAGAACATCGCTGCTCTTCAGCACAAAGAAGAGGAATTTCTGGAAGAAAGGGGAGGGTTTCAGACAATCACAAGTGTAGTTTCCTGCACCATCTGCAGGATTCAGGCCAGGTAGCCTCAAGCTAGTTAGTCGCTCAAGAACATTAGAAAGGCTGATATATGCACCAGCTCTTCAACTCCAGTGTTATTTGTACAGTTATTGTAACACCTGCTCCTGCATTTGCCTCAAGCAATGACCTTGAGGAGCTGCAGCCTCTCACAAACTCTCCCAGGAGGCAGACCCCCCTCTCCCCCCCAAGTCCAGGCAGCAGGGAGCATCACAGAGTCACTACCAACTTCCTATCCACAACCCTTCACCAAGGCTCGGTCCAGCCAGAGCCACACCAGGCTCTGAGCAACAGGCAAGGTGTGACAAAGCTCAACAAGAAGCAGACCCACACCTTGTTGAAGTCACAGAGTTTCCAGAAGAGGACGAGGAGTTCCTGATGGAACTGGATCTTCTTGGCAGAGTTTGGCAGGTAGGTCTGGACCAGCGGGTTTGATAACAAGCGGGCCACTCCTTTCAGGATGAACTGGAAATCCTGCCAACAGACCAGGAAAGAGACTGTGGTGGGCCCAGGGCGAACGCAATCAGCATGAAATCAGACAGGAAATAGCTCAGGACAGGAGCACGTTACCTCCTCTCGGTGTATTCTTGAGAGGTAATTCACAAACAGATTGTCTGGTCCAGGAGGCTGTGTTCAAAGACAAGGAGTGAAATGCTTACTGGCGTCAAGGACAAGGAAGTCAAAGTGTAACCACTGGCTTTGGGGGCTAAAGTCTCTCATTTCAGCTTTCCTCTCTGAATGATCCCGTTTTAAATGCCAGGAGGCAGAGCATCTCAGGGAACAGTAAAGTCAGAGGCTCTTCACTTACATGCTCCTGATTCCTAGTGGTTTGTCATGTACCAAACTACCGTTTAGTGACCTACAGGAAAGCAGCAGGACTGGGCCAAGACAGCAGACTGCAAGGAGAGGAGCGGTGCTGGGCCCTACAGCTCACCACTCAATATAAGCTGGTGTAAGAGGACCACAGGGAGTTCAGGAAAGCAGCAAATACACATCCCAGTGTCACTCACATCCACATCATCCATGGCCGTGCCAGTGGTGGTGCCATCCACAGTAGGACTTGAACTGGTGGAGCTGTCATAGTCCAAAGTGACAATCAGCACCTGGGCTGCCTCCTCCACCAGGGGCTCGCGGTAGTCAGAGAAAAGCAGGTGATTGTAAGGAATCCCATAACCCACTGGGTCGTAGGCACAGACGACGTTCAGGAGTGAGGTGAAGAGAGGGAGTGCGTGTCTGGGAAGGAGAAAACATCTCAGAAGGCAGAAGCAGGAAGCAAAAGGTGCAAAAGAGAGGGACAGGCATCTCTCCACAAGAGTTTGGGGTCATGACAAAACACAATCGTCCTCTCTAACCTATGAAGGTGGCCATGACTGAGCAGCCCAGAGAGAAGAGCTGACACCCCAGCTCCCAGCTGGTCTCCTGGACTACAGCTGCAAGGGAAGGGGAGGTGAAAGAGGCTGTGTCGCCTCCCAGGGGAATCATGTGCAGTAATGTGAAAAAGGGGACAGGACCTGAAAGCTCTCTAGACGCTCAAAAGACAAAACTATCTTCCTTCAACCAGGACTGTGCTCCTCCAGATGAACAACGTGTCACCCGAGGAGCTGAAAGTCCCAGAGAAGACAATGTCACTAGAGGGCAGCATTCAGCCGCCACCAACCCCACAAAGCACCCACTGCAGTGCCGCGCCACCATCCCCACGAGGGAACCGGGTCTACAGCAGGAAACAAGATCTGCCCTTTCGCACAGGACAGGGACCTGTCCTGCACCAAACTCCAGTGAGCACTGTGCTCAGCTTAGGAACGATTCTCACTAAGCAGAGATGCTAATGGGGTGTACGTAAGACAAGGACAAAGAAAAAGGACAACAGCCCCTAGATGCTGGAAGGCTGCAAGTCTGATGGTCCCCCATTACCAACACACTCCATGGAAGGGATTTCAAGGTGTCTCTCCCCCTGGAACCCCGTCCCCCACCCTCACCTGTTCTCCGTAGAGCAGAAGAACTGCACCCAGGGGTTGGTGTTGCTGCTGTCCGAGGAGGGAGGCAGATACATGGCCTCAGAGAAACAGGTCAGCAGCAGCTTAAGTAGTTCTGTCCTGGAAGAAAGGAAGAAGAAACCAAGGCCTGGAGCCATTCAGGAGTAGAGTGTGGGCACAAGAAGGCACAATCACTTACCACAATAACACATAAGGAAGGCTCAGTCCCATCTAGAAAGTCCTCCCCACAGAGAGCTAAACCCATTTCATGTCATAAGCAATACTGCTGTCCCTGGCACAAAGCTCAGCAGAATTGCTGCCTTATGGAAAAAAAAAAAAAAAAAAAAAAAAAAAAAAAAAAAAAAAAAAAAAAAAAAAAAAAGTACAGAGCTCCTAGGCATTTTGAAAGCAGCAATGTTTTGTCAGTTCCTGTCACAGACACTCTGACTCCTGTAAGATACTACAAAAAGCTATTCAAAAGGTCAGCTGGTTTAAGTTTGGGTTTTTTTTTCCTCCTGTGTTGTGAGCCTTTTAGCTCAGAAAGGAGCAAGCAGAAAGCTCCTGGGGAATCACAGATACCTGAGGACAGCCCACCTCCCCCAGATCCCCCTCTCCTGAGTCCAGTTTCTATCCATTCTGCCTTTGCAGACCCTCTTACCTATTCAAGTCATGGATGTAGTTAGGCTGCGGAGAATGAGCAAAGCCCACTCCTGCCTCCCAGATGTACTCACAGCTGTCGATGGAGTGGATATCTTCTGCTGTGTCCTGTGGGGAGAAATAAGAGGCTGGACCACAGAAGGCAAGAACAAGAGTTGACAGTGCTAGTGGTATCCAAGGCAGTTCAGTCGCTCTCTTTAGCAATGGCAAAGAAACCAGCAGAGAAGCATCCAAACACTTGGACGGTACATACCAGCCTCACGCAGGGAGCACTCCTGACAGAGAACCTCTCCTCTTCAACGGATACTGAGCACCATGCAGAATGAGGCCCTTCCTCTAGCATGCCAAGGTGCAATGCTAGCCACCTCCACTGGGAAGGGTCAACCAATGCCAAAGGATCCAAAATACGTTCTGTTCTCATTACTGGATACATCACCATCTCCTCTCCTTTCCTCCGCATCGCATGAAAAGGTCAAGGCCTTTCCTTTGCAGATGAAGAGCTCTACACATGGGTTCAGTTCTGCTGGACATCACGACCCTATCTCAGAGCGTGTCACGTCCAGTTTACCCACATAATGGTGACTCACAATGGCTGCATCTCCAGGCAGGAGAAGCAGCAAATTAACCGTCATGATAATAACAGTGGATATGGCTGTGACTTGCTTTTCATATGGTAAAGCATGAAGGTGACTGCAAATATGTTATATCTTCTAGTGAGAACCCTCCCAGTCCCTTGACAGCTCCTGGCATGACTCTCAAACTCTTGCTCTGCAACCTGAGGAGATAAACCGCAGCAGTTTGCCCTTCTTTGTCATGGTCAGTCAGGTCAGGGTTGAAGCAGCTTTGTGGACACAAGCAACTATTGAAAACCACCCATCAATACTCCAGGAATGATTAGGAACAAGGGCCCAGATGAATATGTTTACATCAAGTGCACTTGGCACACTTTGGCTATCTCTTTTTTGGGGGTTTAATTAAGCAAATTCTACCGCCTGGCTTTTTTTCCTCTCTGCACTTGGGGAAAGCAGATGAGAGGACTGTTTCTAATTGCTCTGGGTTCCCATTGCATAACCTCCCTTCCTCCCACGCAGGCACTGATCTCAGGACAGCAGCTCTTGAGGGCAGCCAAGATGCACTTACCATCCCAATCATGACTCCCACAAAACCAGCATGTTGGCAGCAGCTACTGCTGACACGGAAGCAACTGCAGCTTCCCCCACAGTCCAGACTTTTCCTGCCTTGCTACTCACTGCCTACAGACAGGCTGGAGCTCACCTGCTGTCAGGTTTCTCACAAAGCTCCTCAGAACCACTCTTGCTGAAACTGGAGTCCCCAGGACCTCCCTCCACAACCAAATCTTTAAAATCTTCTGCCAGGCACAGGTTTCATGGAACAAAATGCAATTAAATCCACAAATCTGCTTCTACCATGTGTGACTGAGCAGGAACACCAGGAGGAAACAGCATGTTACTAGCCATCATTATAGCAGTTGCCCAGGCCTAAAAAAGCAGGTGGCGATGTCTTCAAAGAGCTCAGCCTTTGGAAGTAAGTGATAAAACACAGATATGCAGGCACTGTGCATGATAGAAGGATCTCCAATTTCTAGCCATAATTCTAGGGCTGGCTTCAGTAGGAAGGCAAACAGCAAGAGGATGGGTCACTCCTGGGACTCCTTTTCCCATTCCCCCCAGCTCTCACTCTTTCTTTTTACTGAATTCTGCTTCAGCAATTATCCACCACCACCTGTATCTCGGGGGCCACAGGGTGTTCCACCATGAGCACAAGGTGGTTTTACCCATCTCTGCTCTCAACCTTCAGTCAGACCCAAGAGTGCAGATCAGACCAGAACCAGAGAGGAAAGTCAGTGAGACAAAGGCTGCAGGGGCTGCAGGCAGCAGACAGGCAACTACAAGCAAGGAAAACAAAGCATTCACAAATCCATCATCTAATTCAACTTGCCCAGAGCCCTGAAAAGCCAGGCTGGCTGCAGCCAAGGGAGAAAACACAGGTGTGGTGGTGAGAGGGGCTATCCCAGGAAAAAGCATTGTCACTCCCACTCATGCAATCCATCACAAGACAAGTCCATCTTTCAGCCACACTCCCACTTACTTTTAGCACAAACCCATGCCCCTTCATCCCCAGGTGGCAGATTTTAATCCTGTTTCTACTATTCAGAAACTTCAAGCAAGCAATTGAGTACTCAGGTTTGTTAGGGAATTTTGCAGCCATCAAATACACAGTGGTTTAGCAAGTTCATGCTTAATTTACTTCATAGCTATACAAAAAAAAGAGAGGGCTGCCCACTTTTATTTATAGACTGGATCTACAAAAAACACCACAGAGTCATTGGTAGGGAGGGAGATGCAACAACATCTGTCCTTAGCACACGCGGTAGGAGATCCCTGCTTCAGGAAAGTCCTCTGAAGTAAAGACAGTCACTGTAAGAATCAGAACATATTTCTCTTTGCTGCAATGATACAAAGAGGGAGAGGAGGTGGAAAGACACAACAGAGACCATCTACTCATTCAGGTCACAGCACCTGCAATCAGGCAGACAGCTGCTCCCTGCCCGGGACTGCACCAAACTGCCAGTGAAAGGAACAAGGTGCTAAAGGTCTCTGCTCTGCTGGCAACAACAGAAGAGCGGTTGTCTGCCAGCACAACCGCCTTTTCCTGAGGAGCAAGCCATAGTGCAGCGGTAAGTGCCAGCCACTCCAGCTGAGACTCACTCAGCTGCCTCAAAACATCTGTTTTAGAAGGCACAAACACCAGACAGTGAACCCAAAACGTTGATCAGTATTAGTCACCACAGGTTCAAGCTCAGCAACTCCGTATTTGCCCTCCTGCAGGTTTGCAGGAAACTGCTGGGATTTTCCAGGGTACCCCCCCACCATGCAGTTCATCTACTTCTGCGCAGATAATCTCATGATTCCACTTACCACCGTGCTCCTCCGGTGGCTCTGCACAGTGAAATCGGGACAGAAGAGCAGATCTGCGACTGCAAGGAGCAAAGACTCAGCCAGCGGCCGGGCATTTTCATCATCTTCATCTCCCTAAAGTGAGAAACACGGCAGAGTATCGTCAGCCTTGGGTTAGCAAAGAACAGACAGTAACACAGGTATAACACAGCAAGAGAAGATACACTCCCCAGGAACACACAGGGTGGGAAGAAGTTACAAAGGAAGGGAGGGAGAAGGAGAAACACACAAAAATCCACCCAGTACGGGAAAGAAATTCCCCCCTGGAAGGTGATGACCTAACAGGAACAAGCAAACTGAGTGGACAAAGGCCTAGAGATGCTGGGGAAACAGAAGAGTAGCACTGGACCTTGCCACATGGAGATGCTTGATTCACTGAAGACAAAATGAAAGGGAACCATTTACAGAGCAGAGGGGTTTACAGTCATGAAGGAGGGGAGGGGGATTTGGATGGTGCATGGACACAGCAATAGGAAGAAGTTAGCAAGCAGCAACAAGGTGTAAAACCTCTCAAAGTCCTGCATGGGCTGCCCAGAACTGGAGGTGACAGAACTGGGAGAGGCTGCGTGCATAATACCTGCTCTGGCAGAGCAAGCATGACAGCAGAGGAGATTTTGCCGTCTCTGGCGTTCAAAGCAATCACTGGAATCACGCATGGCTACTCCTCTGCAGCCGTTGCCACGGGAAACCTTGCCAGATCCTGCCTGTCAAAGAGCATCCTGGATGGGAGGCCTTCCCCACCACACACTGGTGCTGGAGGGGAAGGCGAGGAGCAGGAACGGCAGGAGCTTATCTGTCTCAGCCAGGCCTCTGTCAGCCTGCGCACGACAAATGGCTCTTAAATTACAGCAGGCAGCCACAGATAATGGCCTGTGTGGCTCTGACGTCTTCTCTTGGTGACAGCAGAAAGACTGCCGTCAAACAGATCCCAGATGCAAGGAGGGGCCCAGAGAGGATGGATGGAGCTTGCACAGCAAAGATGCTTTCACTTGAGCTCACAGGCAGAGATGAAATGACAAGCATTAGTGTACAAGGGGATTTCTTTTCCAAGAACGATCTTTCCTAACATCACCTCAGCTGCTAGAAAAAGTCCCCGCAGGCTCTGGGTACCACCGCATCCAAAACCAGTGACACACCACAACCCAATAGATCTGTACACAACACAGACTCCCTTACTGGAGGAAGGCTCCAGCAGCACTGCCATCCATCACGGCATCATGAAGCAGGCAAAGGATAATCAGAGATATTTATTAGTGGTCCAGGCACACCATCATCTTCCCCTTCAGTTCCCGGGGAGAAATCAGCCCTCAGACAGCAAAGCTGTTGCCCCTAGATTAGATGTGGCCCCAGCTTCCCTAACGTCTCAGGGCTTTGTTTATCCCCTGCGAGGCAGCTCAGCCAGCCTTACAGCTGCTTCTGCATGTTTATATGATGGAGCACACTGAACCACAACGGTTCCACTGACATTCAGGAGGTGCAACGCTGCAGGAGGGCTCCCAAACCCAGAAGACAGGCACTGGGCTGGATTGCTGTGCAGTGATGCCACCACTCTAAGGCTGAGAAACTCTCTCTTCCAGGTGCTGAAGAAGATGGAAAAGCAGTTGTAACAGCAACCTGCCTGGATCAGAGCACTAGGCACCCCACGTGTTTCTTCCCAAAACAAGCTCCTCCATTGTTAAGCCTCTCCAGAACTCCCTGGCCCCTGCAGGGTTGAAAAGAAGGACAACCACCACCCTCCCAATCACACAGATCACAGAACACAGCAGGGCTAGCAGAGATTTCCCTTTCCACTACCCACAGCTTCCCCCTGGAATGCCTCAGGCGAAACAGATTAGAGGTGACAGACGGGGACGGGGTGCAAGGTTTGTATGGTACCAACCACCGCTGATCCTTTATAACCTTCGCAAAAACACTGCAGTACACTTCACGTTCAGGGGAAACCACGCTCCTCAGCACAGACAGGCTGACCTGCAGATTCAGAAACTCACAGGAGAGTGCTCTGTATGCACAGAACAGCAGCTGCTAAAGGAACAAGCAGGCAAATAGAGATTCCTGGCCTAACTCAACTGTGTTTCCAACACTATTTCTATTTGCAGGAGATCCTAGAGCACTTTCACCCCATTCCTCTGAGAGACACAGGAGAGAACTATTGTGTCAGCTCACAAGCAGGGTATTGAGTCACGATGCTGAGAGCCTCTCTGGCACTATTTGCTTCAAACGTGACATTGTAAAATCAGTGGAAATGACACTCTGTCTTGGACAAATGATTCAGTTTGATTCGAATCTTAAATCAACTTTAGTTAATGGAATAAGGTCGTTTTGGTTTAAGAAAGCCACGCAGCCTTTAGCACTGCTCTCACGTCCATTTCGATTCACGCCTTCAGTTATACTGGAGAAGCTTTCCCTCGCAGACCAGTGCTCCCTACAGCTACACACCCAAGTGAAATATTCAGATGATGCAGCAACCTGTATTAAACGAAACAGCTGAGGGCAAGAGGGAGAGCAGCAAGAATCAAAGGAAGGAAAAGAACTCAGAAGGTGCCACCTAATTTCTGACCAAATAGCAGTAACTGGAACAAAGTTGCCCCCAAAAGTACATAGGGTGTCCTCACTGCAGCTTCCCCTTCACCCTCCAGAAAGAAGAATAAGTGCCAAGAGACAGACCCCTCCTCGGCCAGCCCCAGGGACAGTTGACCAGAAGAAACCTCTCCAGTCTGGGTCCTCAAAGATGTAAGGCAGGATACGGGTGAGGAGCCGGCAGCAGTTCAAGACGATTTGCCTTTCCTTCTCCGTGTGGCAGCCGCTCTCTGCTCCCTGCACCAGCTTCTCCACAGCCTGAAGGAAACAAAACCAAGGCAGGTAGCATTAGCCTGGACACAAGTTAGCAAGAGTTGGGCAGGTCTGTCCTGCTGGTGACACCCTCACATAGAGTTACAAGCAGTAGTTGGAGCCCATTTTCTCCAAGTTCAACGGTACAGGCGCTGGTGCTGTTTGTAACACTGCAGAAATAGGGTTAATGACCTTAGACAGACCTTCTTGTGTTTCTACTGTCTCACGGCAAGAGACCTCACGCGCCAGGGCTAATCCACGCAGCACACGCGTCGTGCCACGTGCGACAGCCAGCCACAGCACCAGAAGGCTCCTTCCAGCGCTGCTCCATGACACCCCGCGCTGCAAAGAGCAGATCAGATTAATCAGCCGCATCAGGTACACGAGGGGCAGGCAGAACCAAGGCAGCAGCACTGCGCTGCGCGGTGTGAGGCGCTGGCAGGGGAGGATTGCACAGAAACACACAAGAGTCTGACAGATCCGTACGTGCTGTTGCGATTACAGCAGGGATCTCTCCTGAGTCGCAGGCGGGAGCTAAGCTGTTTTGTGTGACTATTAAGTGACCCCGTGAATCAGGCTGCCACTCTGGAGAGAGCTTCTGGGCTAAATCTCTGTAGTCCATTTGATCACCGCTGCAACTGCCACTGGTCACACTGGGTTTTTCAGAATAGGATGTCAGTCTTGCCAGGCAGCAGCAGCAGATTTTACCCAGAAAGAGAAAAGGGGAGCTCCTTCCCCCAGCAGGTGCACCCATTTACTCTTACTCTCTGATTTCAAGGGGAAATAGAGGGGGAATGAAAGCCAAAACATTCACCAAAGATTCACCTTGCTGCTTTTTAATTCATGAGGTCATGTGTCCCTGCTTATTTTCATAGCAGATTGTCTGGGTCACTGACTCTGCCAGCCTGCGTCATCGCCTTAATGGATATTTAAATGTGGTTTGTGTAGTCTCAGTCTGTCCACACACTACTCTATGACTGAGCTTCACTATTTTTTTCAGGCACATTTATGCCTCTGTACAGTCTGAGTCTCCAGCCATGACTGCAAATGACATTTCGGCCACGCAGCATTGCTGAGTCCAGCAGCAGGACGCTCAGCCTGGCAAAAGCACTGCAGGAGTCTGCAGCCCCCTCTGACCCCGATACCCCAAGATCTAGGGCTCCTGAGGAAACAGCCCTGCAGTGAGCAGGTCTTCCAACACATCTGTTTCCAGTAGGGGGAACGGCCCATATTTCAGTCTTGGTTTTGGGGAAAGAGGACACAAAGACAAAGAGGTTATGTCAGTATGTTCAGTACTGGTCTCCTCAGCCCTTCTGGGTTCCCAGGGGTTCCTGATTGCCAGAACCCAGGAGACAGCACTAGGGAAGAACCATTCAATTTCTCCTCATTTTTGTATTTTTTCTCAAGTATCCACTACCAGCATCTGTCTGAGGCACGATCCCCAGTCAGAGGTACCTTCAGTAAGATTCAGTAGGTCTCATTCACATTTTGTAGCGCAGGAAAGAAAAAAAGGACAACAATAACCATTTAAAACCGGGAAAATGCCATTCCAAATGTTCCCAACACTACAATTTCAAGGCTATTCTTTGCATGGCTCAAACCAGGAGCATTAACACCTGCACTTTTCCCAGGCAGAGTAAGTCTCAGGCTGTTCCCCAAGCAGCATCAGCTGCTGCTCACCAGCTTGACAATTTGCCAAACCTGGAAATGTAGGAAATGGGAGTCAATGCCCCTTGTGCTGCATGTAAGGACATGGTAACACCAGAAGCAGCATCAGGGATGCTCTGATGTCACAACAGAAGGAATAAAAGTCTCAAGATCTCCCTCAAACTTCTTCCAGGCACTTTTATGGTGACAAACTCTGGCATCTATGAGCTTGAAGCCATACCAACGGATGGTGAGGAGCAATTAGATCGGCGGATCTAAGGGGATCGGATGTTTCAGCCTCACCACAAATATAGTGCCTTGGTACAAAGTCACCTAAGCAGCAACACAGCACCAACCTTACCTTGTAACACAAAGTCGCCAAGTTTGAAGGCGATTCTTCTCTCACTGCTCGGATCTCTGCAGCTGGTACAAGGGCAAAGACATCCTGCACTGAAGTGGCTGTGTCTGCCCAGAATTGGTCCCAAAAGGCATCATCTGTGGCTTCCACGGGCTGTGGAGAGATAAACATGGTTACAGATGGAGAATTACCATTCTACAAGGTCCAAACATCAGCAATTATGCCTGGCTTGGGGATGGGACCAGGCATAGAAAAGGTGCAATAAAACCTACTGACACTGGTTTTGTACCTCAGAGTCTGTTACCAGGGCTCTGGCTGATTTGATCTCCCAAACAGAGCACTCACTCAACAACAGGGTGAGTGGCAAGACATTTGTGTGACCAGCTGCATCAGATCAGGACGCTCCAAATCTCTCATGGAGTCAAAACACACAGGAGGCCTCTTGCTTCTCTGCAACCTAGGGCATGCATTACAAGGTCTTTACCAACACATGTGGGCCAGGCTGCTGTCACCTTCTGAGCAAGCCAAGGATGCCCTGAGCGTGCACTGGAATTGCTTCTATTGTAACCAAAGTCTCAAGGAAGCAACCAGCGACATCTCACATTAGGGCACGAACAGACCCACAGAACTGACAGACTCACCCCAAAGCACTTACAGATGCAACGGAATTGATCTTTCCAAATCAAATATTTATGGGGAACTGGACTCAGCACAGCTGGTTGCTGCCAAGGCTTTGTTCTTAAAAAGCACTAAGTGCACAATCCCTTTAAAGAGGAAGACGGAAGGAGGAGACTGATATACCAAAAAAAAAAAAAAAAGCAACCCATTTCAGATCTGTGGTCTGAAAAGTTGACCCCTCCGCATGCCTGGCAACCTCTTCCCATTATCTTTTCTGGCTCTGCGCTGTTTGCTGAACAAGAAGGCATCTCCATTACACAACACCTCAGGCACCCAAAGCCTGGGAGCTCTGAACAATCAGAAACGACTTAGCCATTCAGCCAGCCTAAAACTGAGCACAGCTCTTGCCATCCAAATGCTGATACTTGCCAAGAGATGGGCATTGCCCAAACAAGGCTGGGAGTGCTCACCCAGCCCAAGGTCCTGCTACAGGGCTGGGATAAATACAAGCGTATTTATGCCGAGCAGCGTGAAAGATGGATCGACGATTTCAGTCAGAAGAAGAAAATGGAAGCTTTTCCAGAGGAGTTTCCCCAGCCGTGCTGAGGCGTGGTGGTACTTTGGGCAGGTCAGAAGAGCAACCCCAGCACCGGCTTGGGGCGAGGGGAACGTCCCGCCTGCAACGCGCAGCGGCTCCAAAGCAAACAGCAGCTCTCACTAACTCTGATAACCAGCGCCGTGGGCAGGTCTACCCTGTCAGATGGGAAAGGGGCAAAAATACGAACATGTGTTTAACTTAAACAACTCCTGCCCACTCCCAGCTCTGCACCGTTTCTAAACGCAGCCAAGATGCAATTCCGGGAAGAACGGCTCATTCACAGCCCTGATACGGGGGCAGTGCCGCACTTCTCCCTTTGCTATCACCTCCTGAATTAACAGCCGCGGCCTGCGAGCAGGTCATGTGTCACTACCACCCAAAGGCCAAAAAGTGAGAGGGGCAGGCAGGCAGCCAGCCCCCAAACTGGTATAGCAGGTTACTGCCCTGCGGCTCTCTTCCTGAACTCTCCACTGCCAAAAAAAGGTTGCTTACTGCTTGTCCTGGTCCTTCCAGCCATGGAATCAGCCCAAGCAACTCTCCAGTTTTAAAAACAAAATGAGAAAAAAACACCACGTGTTCAGGTGTCGTCTTAAACTCTGCTCTAGTGCTGAAACACTCTTCATTTTATCACCTGGCCACCAAAGCAAGTTCCTACCAAATCTCTTTTCAAGGGAAAAGCAACTTTTTCCAAACGGTTCAAGATCACAGCTCCTCAGAGGGGATCTGTAGGAACAGCCAAGTGTTTACAGCCTGACTTTCAGCTTCCTGAGCCTGCGAAGGAGCTGTGCTCTTAGTAACCTGCGCGTGAAACGCTTAAATGGAAGCCAAGCTATTTTGCCAATCTCTTCTCTAATTACACTCCTCAAAAAAAGTCAAGTATTTGGAAATTTGATCTCTGTAATGCACGAAACATCCTACACTTCCTCCATCCCCTTCCAAACCACGTACCACAATCGCATGTATAATTGCCACATGTACCTACTGGCTGCCTGCCACAGCCCCTCCCACCAACAACACTGCGCAGCAATTGCTGCTAATTGGAGATCATGCATAAATAATGGCTTCGCTCTCATCTAGCGGGGAACAAGAAAACCATTTCCCTCCAGCAGACACGGATCCTTTTACCTCCCGCTAGCCCGAGGCCTCCTCGGAGGCTGAACACAGCCGCTACGTTACAGATGGTAGCGCAACGGCCAAGAACACGGCCTCCGACGAAAATTAGGTGGAGACAGAGAAGCAGAGCAGCATTTACCCAAGCTGCAACGTTGGATGCTGCAGCCACGTTAACGTCACGGCTGCCATCTTGGCAAGCAGATTACGCTAAACCACCATTTCTTTCATTTTTAACGGCTGCAGTAAGTCAGCTCCTCGGCCAACAGATGGTATCCCATGTACAATCCTGGGACACGGATTCAGTACCGAGTCACTCACATCCCCGCAGCCCCCCCACCCCGTTGTAATTAATAGTCTGGCATCAGGAAGCGACTCGATCCACATAATATTCATCTCCTTGATAGAAAAAAAATCGCTGGATGTTTTTAAGCTGATTGTATTCTGCACACACCATCTCTGGAGATCTAAATACCCATCCTCCTCACACTGAGCTCACCCAGCAGCCTGTATCTAGCTCAGAGAGGGGAAACGCAGAGACCTAGATCAGCCTTGTTCACCAGCCACGGACATCTTCACTTGGAAATGCCAAGACTCAGTTACAAGTGTTGGTACTGCACACGCTGCAGTAAATGCCACAGCATCGCAGCCAGCCTCGACAGCGCTTCAACCAGAGGAGCTCACACGGAGCTGAATCCTCACCAGCAATGCTGTGAGCTGGGGCCACTTCGGATCCTCCAGACCAGCACGGATCCATCCTCTTTTGGGGAGGGAGCTGCAGCACATACAAGACAGAGCCTGATGTTCCTCCAGCACCGTGCAGACAACCAGCTCTGCACCAGCAGTGCAAAGAGAATGAGAACTTCATCATTGCCAGAAGAATGGAGGGATCGGCGGCTGAACTCTACTCTGGAAACACGACCGGCACATCTGGAGAGCAAGGGAAGCTCCTGACCTGCCACACATCCCACTGCAGAGGCTGCTGAAGTTACAGAGCTAACCGGCAGAGAGAGACGCTGCAGCCTGAACCCAGCTCTCCACACCAAAGGGAAGAGATGACTGCAGCGCAGAGCGGTTCTGAGAAGACAGTGGGCAGAGCTGCGGTGATGTGACATCTCAGAGCGGGCAAGGAGGGAGACTTTTTGCCTTCAGTTCACCTGAGCAAGGCGTAAAGAGCTTGCATGCTGACCACACAAAGGTGGAACCAGTCCTACTGGACACCTCCTGCCTGTTTCCCAACAGTTATGAATGTTGGGTTTCAGGTTCTTTAAAGCACACCACACACACGCTGTAGGAGTCAGAAAAGGAAGACACTCTGCAAGCATCGTGCCAGTTACTGAACAGGCAAACCCAGCCCTGAACAGGCAATCCTCAGCCCAACAGGACACGTCACAGGAAACAGGAAAACAGAGTGGAGCTGACCAGGTCCTACAAACAGGAAAAGTTCCCAAGGCACAGCCTCCCCCCGTTCATTACTGTCCTCAGCCTGATGCGAGCACCACCTTCCCTTTCTCTTTCAGATACAATCCCGCACGAACTCGGGCAGGGTGAGTGTTTGCACCTTTGTGAGGGAATTCACGCACCTTTGTAGCGCCTGTTTGTGAGTCACTGTGCTAAAGGAAAGCCTGAGGACAGCTATATTCAAAACATTAATAACTAGCAAGATTTCACCCCTGCTGCCAAGGACAGCAGCTCCACACAGATTTCAGAGAAGTAAAATTTTCTATAGGATCTTTGCGGTCAGCAGTGCCGAATCACGGAGACTTCACATGAATCTGTCACCAGTTCTCTGCTCCCACAGCAGAGACAGCGTTGCAAAGGAAACTGGAAAATGGGATCTGTGAAAGTCTGGCAGAGAAAGCCTAGGACAAAAGTCAGCTGTGTGAAGTGTTAGTTACAGCTTTGCTTTTAAGAGAACAGCTTTGTTTTTGATCAACAGGAGAGACCTGTACACTTGAGTTGAGCTTGAATACTATCAGAAACCAACTTCTCTCCAAGAGCAAGATGTGCTTTTATCACAGTTAAAATTAACAGCCTGTTGTACTACTGCATTTCCACATCAGGGAAGGAGAAAGGACGGGAGTCTGTCCCTCATGTTTGATCCTTCCTGTTTCTTTAAAAGCAGAGGCATAGCTAGCATTAAAATCTAATAAGCTAGCTCACAAGACCAAAATTTCTTATCTTCCCGTCGGTTGCTTGCAGAAACCGTTAATCATCAACCGGCTGAGAGAAGAAAGCGTGTTTCCCCAGCAGCTAAGGCTCCCAGCTCCAGTTCCCTGCTCTGCCTCTGACCAGCTGTCACACTCGCAATCTGTGCTCCCCGTCACTCGTTAAGGAGACGACATTTTCACAGGCAATTCGGGAGGGCTCACGTGTTCACTACGGCAAAGCACACCGGGTTTATTACCAAAAGGGTGGGTTACCCTCAATGTAAAGGGGTGCAGTGTAATGGAATATATACATATGGTATAAAAGTTTCTCCCATTTCTCCATGTGTGATTATAAATATACATCTGTAGCACAAGCTAATCCCTTCCTTGTGGTACCACTGCCCTTTTTTAATCACTGAAACAGTTCTGAGGTGATTTGTCTTTTTCAATACTTTTACATCTTCAGAGTTTCTCTCTGACAATTAAAAAAAAAAAAAATAAAAATCAATGTCATCAATTTCATTTGTATCCAGACTTGGTTGGACTTTCAAGGTCTGGACTTCACAAGTGCTATAAGGATTCAAGCGTTAAGTTCCTTACAGATTTAAATTTTTAAAAAATGTTTACATGAGAATACTTGTATTTCTTAATAAAATCCTAGAAATTATAAGAACTTTTTTTAAAGAAAAATCTAACTTCAGTGCCAGCTCTGAACCTTCACTAGTGAATGAACAGTGGTTTCTGTTCAACCTTCCACCAGAGCCTTATGAAACACCGCACAGGGCATCACCAAGCTCACGGCTTCATGTTACCATTTGATGAAAATCTATTTGTTCAGCTACCTTATGTCAGAGGAGAAGGCTGTAAAAAAGGAGACTTGCCGCTGAGAAAGCAAAGCGTATTTTGAGCTAATAGCTTTGAAGTAGGGATTTGATCTCATCCATGACTGCAGCCTGGTTCTGCGTCCAGGGTCTCGGGGACCAGGAGGTTACAGGGAGGCTGCTGCCGGTACGCGCTCAGAGGGCTCCAGGAGTGTTCAGTCACGCATTCTGCACAAGCAAACACCAGTGCCCTCCTACAGTATGTAAATATGGGAGCGCCAACACCCCACCCTTTTTCCACATGGCAGTTAGTCTTACCTAGACCACAAAGACGTGAACCCAGCCAAGAATGAAGCTTTTTCTCCTTCCTTTATTCAGAGCCCCAGTAAACCTTCTTTCATTACACAGGTCGATGAACAGGGGGAGGGGAGCGCTCTCTTCTTGGCTGGCGATACGAAGGATTGCCTCATACAGGATTTTCTTTGTGAACAGCAGACGGAGAACATCCTCATAGCTAACACAGGCACTGAGAAACGAGGCTCCATTTTTTTTTTCTCCCAATCTCACTTTATAAGTATGTTTCCCAGTCGAGGAAGGACAGTCCAAAGCTGAAGACACCCTGAAATATTTGGCATCCAGAAGAGACTCTGGAAGAATCCCTTCAAGCATTAATTCATCCACTAGTGTTTCTGCCTAGGGATATTGCGGAACACCCACAACTGCAGGTTTTTAAAAGCATGTTCACAAAAGCCATTCCTGAACAATGCAGATGGAACTGATACTCAAAGTATAAGCACAATTTCTGAAAGCCTCTTCCAATCCAGTCTTACTTTCTAGGATTCATTTCCCATTTCTGCTCCTTGTTGCTCGAGTTTTCAGATTTTCCCCTATTACCCTTTACCCCTTTGCATCCATACCTTTTTCTTCCAAATTCATTCCTCATTGTTATATACCTTTCTGCCATCATCCCCAAGTTCTCTTAGCAGCTGTTATTCCCTCACCACCTCAGGTGGCTCAGAACAGCAGGTCCCCATTGTAGCTCAGAAGAACCTGAGATCCAGTTCCTCGACAGGGCAAAATCCCCTTGCTCCTTAGACAGAAGGACAGTCTACTAATTTTCTGCCAGCGTGCTGCTGGGCTCCCAACTTAAGACGAGAACTAAACTGGCTCCTAGGACGTGAGCAGCATCTCTCAGACCTCTGTGCAGCCACCCTCCCTAGACACAGTCCTGACTTCCCTTCACTGAACTCGGTCTCCTCTTCAGCCCTCAGAAATAAAGCGGTATTTCACAGGTCACAGATGGAAGCTGCTTCTGCTGCAAAAAGCCCACCTCACCCCAACAGCATGGTTGGCCAACAGCCATTTCAAACTCCCCTAATTATTTTTTTTTTGGGGGGGAGGGGGAGAAACGGATTCGGAAAAGAGGGCATTGCCAAACCTTGTGGTGATGTAAACCTGCAGCTGGATACATCAGGAGCTGTGGACAAACCTTAAGGCAGCAGCATCTCGGCCTGGTGACACCGGACGCTGTTTAGCAGAGCCCAGGATGTCAGAGGAGGCCCCGCTAAACCCGACAGCTGCCCCCGGGAACCGGCAGCCGCATTAAACCTCCGCAGACCGGCGACGCGGTGGCTGGGACCGGCTTGCCCAAATCCCCAAGTCGGCTCCCCAGCCTTCGGGCACGGCCTCGCCGCCACAGCCCGCAGCAGAGCCAGCCGCGGCCCAAGCCCCCCCGGCTCCCCGGCAGCGCCCAGCCCCGTCCCCACGCACAAGGCACCTGCGCCAGCCCGGCTCAGCGGGGTCGGGCTGAGCGGGGGGCAGCGACCCGGCCGCCCCCTTCCCTCAGGACCTGTCAGCCCGACCCGGCCACCTCCCAGCCGGGGGAGGCCGCGCCTCGGGGCAGGAGAGCGGCTCCCGAGATGGCGGCC
>WHYT01015208.1:54474-85375 GCA_009806455.1 Tetrax tetrax | reverse complement strand
AAAAAAAAAAAAAAGACTTCAAATTTCCTGATCTGAAATGCTGAAATACTGACTTGATGGAGATCAGCATGGCTGTTTAAAGCAGATGCTGCTTTGGGTGCTTCCAACATGAGGCTGGTGCATCTACTAACAACGGTCTCCTTGTTCTCCCAAGGTCCAAGACAGCATCTCCTCAGCACTGGTGTCTCAGGCTGAAATGCTGAAAAGTAAAAAGTCAATAAAAAGCCGCACTGGCCTTAAGAACCCAGCATACGCCTGTATCTTAAGATGACTACTGGTTTTGTTTGGTTTTTGTTTATCACGCTCTTGTCCTTATCCCCTGGAACAGTTCTAGGCACTTTTGAAAATGTCAGCTAAGGTGTGCTTGGTAGATTGAGAAAGAGATTATTTTATGAATCATCTTTTTATTATTTTTTTTCTGGAATAAATAAAATTGATTCGTTGGCTGATCCTTGTCTTTAAGTAGATCTTGTTCTGTACACGGATCAATTAAAATGCATCTTTAACAACGAGAGGAGAGATACAGCAGCAGAAAAATTAGTCCATCAAGGACAACATGAAAGAAGGACTGTTGTGAAGATGCTACAAATATTAATGTGTTGTGTTGCACTCCCATGACACTAAAAGTCCCGTTAGTGATAAATATTTCCAGTTTTAAATATCTACAATTTTAGTAGCTGAAAAAGCTATTTTTGTAACAAAATTAATGTAGGCGTAGAAATTTTGTACATGTGCTTGTCTCAAAAGAAGCATTGTTATATCCTGCACCATCCATCCTTTCTGAATATGAAATAGCAATTTAATTTTAAACCTAAAATGTTAAGTTTTATTTTTTTTCCTTTGCTCAGTCTCTTCCTTAGTCATACATAAATCAGAAGAATATGAAAGAACTAGTAAAAATGACCGTATCCTTCTAGAGCTGTAATTTGGCTCTATGAATTATTAATTATTAGACCAGCATAGCAACAGCTTTTTCAGAAGTCAGTATAAATGTAGAAGGCTCACCTTATCAGGCAGGATCTAAGCAGTGGCAGGAATGTAATTCTTACCATTTAGCACTTTGTGATACGCAGAAAAGGAATAGGATATTAGACCATTTAAACTTTCTGAAATATAACACAAAGTAAGGAAGCGTTGCGCTTTTTTTTTTGCCTCTGAAATAATTGCAAAGAAATGAATACGCATGGATTTCTCAGGGGTTTGGACTGGTGGAGATGTTGAAGCTGTTCCATTTGTGAAGCATCGCTGCGAGGGAGACCAGCAGCTCAAAGAGCACACTTGAAAAGGCAAGGCTTCAGCTGCTTGTGTTGGTTAGAAGAAAAGAAGACATCCATGGAGGCTTGAAATTAAGCTAAAATGGATGAAAGGTAGCATTTACTAAATACAAAGGCATCTGGTATTGTAAGTAAAAATTTCCTTCCTAAATAATGTAGCTCTCCAGCTTAATACTGCCGTACTGCGTAATTGTGATGATAATTTTCTTGAAGCTGTACTGGTAGTGGTACTGGGGGACCCTCATGTCCTCTCATTTAATTGGTCTGGCCAGAAAAAAAAAGGCAGAGTAATTTTGTTTCTTGTCTTAAATGACTTTTGTGTTTGAAAAGACCCTTTAGGACTGCACCAAAACTTTGTCCTCCTCGGATATAATCTGTCTTTAGCAGTTTGAAAGTTGAGTGCAGTAGCTGATCAATTGAATCCCATCTTGCAAAATTTAAGTGCATGTAATGGAAAATTGAAATACTTCAGCACTTACTTTTCCAATTCTGAAAATTCATTTTAACATTTTTAGTATTTAAAATACTGTTCTCCGTATCTGAAGAGAAGTTATTAAAATAAGGAGTCTCTCTTGCAATACATCATCATCTATTTTAAAAAAATATGATTTAACTTATAAACAAATTAGGTGAGGGTATTAAGAAACTGATTAGGTCTCTTGTTGTATTGAGGTTTTTAATAACCATTGCACTACAAAATTTATGTGAGGTGATATTTCAGGGAGAAATCCTAATGGCATTCTAATGTGAATTTTACCTGAGATAGTTTCACAAGACTGAGATAATCTAGTCGCTGTCGCTCGTGTCTGATTTACAGAAGCCGTTTTGCTCCCATCTGTTGATGCAGACAGTGCGGGCAGGGTTAGGAAAGAAAAGAGTGCGTGTAACACTGCAGAAAAGTACTCTGCACAAATTCAGATGAAGTATGTAAATTCCTTTTTTTTTTTTTTTTTTTTTTTTTTTTTTTTTTAATGGCAAAGGTGAAGATTTTTGGTAGATGATATTGAAAAATAAAGTTGGAAATCTTTCTTCAATTTTCTTACTACTTTTTATTGTAGATTTTATTGTATTGGAGTTTTGAGTACAATATATAGGCAAAACAAATTATCTATGGGAAATTATTAATAACCGTATCTCTTACATGTTTCTAATAAGCTAAATATACTTGTATATCAGCAGATTTAATCGCTTGGTTTAGGGAGGCATTAGTGAGGACAGGGATGGTGTGGAAAGCTGATCTGTGATACCTTTCCTATCCTCATTTCCTACTTGGGATAATTAGTGAGTTTTTAGAGCTATTTCTTAAAACTCATGGGAAGATCCGGACCAGTGGTGGGAATTGTGCTGCTTGCCAGGAGCCACGGGTAACTCCTGTGGCCGCGTGTGGATGCTGTTCCTCTCCGTGCCGTGGGTTAGATGTTACCTGAGGAAGCCGAGGAGAGGCAGCAGAGTTCATTTCATTTGGTATAGGAAATAGGTTTTCTTCCATTATTAAGTGCACAGTCAAGCTTGGATGATGCTCAACACGTGAAAGTAATCACCGCGCTTTCTTCATCTCTGGCTGGTGGAGAGAGCGAGTGCATTAATTACCCACTCCTTCCAGGTGAGCTGCGCTTGTATGCAGCACATTACCCAAGTTAATGTGACAAAGACCATTAAGAATTATTTTTCTGATGAATTGAAACTATTTTCATAATGTAGATTTGTGGAAAGCGGGTCAGGACATGGCGAGGAGGAGTTGGTGTCTGCAGCAGAGGCGGCTTGTAGGTTGGTGTTGCAGTGGGTTGGATCCATGGCGCTTTGCAAGCGGCCACCCCAGTAGCGGCCGTGCCCGCTCTCCTGATGCCCCTGGATAGCCAGTGCAGGCAGGCACCACCACCTAGGACCCACCAGAACTGGAGTCCAGTTGGAAAAGTCCAACTTTTTCCAAGAAGTTGGAAAAAGCCCTTTGGTGGGGAAAGAAAAAGGATAAGGAGGAAGAAAGATATTAAAGGTACACTTAATCTTGGAAGCTATAGCGCACACAAAAAATGGTACGGCAAAACCAACCAGAAATGTGCCAAAAGGTTGTTAAAATGCAGCTGGAGCCTGCTCAGGGGTGTGTGCAGCTCTGGGAGCACCCTGGGAAAGCACGCCGAAGCGTGTTTCGGCAAGTCTTTGCAAAGCGTTGGCTTGCAGAAGACCAGTGTGCCAATAAAAAACACTAAAGTTTATAGGCTTTTAAATGGATGAAAACAAATTTGGATAGCTTATTCTTATCAGTGGTGCTTTTAGTGGTGCAATTTTTTTTTTTTCCTCAGAGAGCTGTGAATTTAAGATAGATTCAGACACCTCTTGCATCCCATGGCAGCTACTGGGCTGTAAGGCCGTGGAGAAGAGGAAAGCCGGTGGCCGGCAACGTCTGTGCTGTGCGTGGCTTGGAGCTACTGCTGTTGCATGGCTCTTCTAGGGCTGAGTGTGTGTAGATACAAGGTGGCCATCTGCCATCTCTGTTGCCTTGTCATTCCCAAAGTGAATCCCCTCAAGAACTGCAAGGGGATGGAAAAGGCTTATGTGACCTACAGCCTTCCACACGTACGTCTGAGGTTGTGTCTGCACCGCAGGTGAGGATCCCATCACACAGTGGATGGCCATACTCAAGCTTGGGTTAGCAGAGCTGGCTCAATGTCATGGCTTTGCCTGGGTTTGGAGAAGAGAAAACCAGCCAGCCTGCAAACACAGACCCATAAGTTTAGATGGCTAAAACAGAATTAATTTTTGCAGTGCAAATTATGCATTGAAAATGCACCTCCAAGTGAAGGCGTTACAAGTAATTGTGCTTAGATGGCTTTTGAATCTCACAAATTAAGCCTATTAGGAAAGTCTTGGGTTTCTGCGGTACGGTTTTACACTCAGGAAGTCTTATTCTGTGTTTGGAGAAACAGTAAGAATATACTTTAGATGGCAGAAAACATAACAAAATGCTTATTGTTGGGAATGGAAGTACATGAGAAAATATATGGCTATTATCCAGCTGCAAGTTTCTCCATTTAAATGCAAACAAAACAGGAAAATGAAATGCAATTTTTATTTTAATCAACTTTCATGAGTCTTCTGGGAAGCCCAAGAAGTATCTGAAAGGAGCCTCGGGGACCTGTTGGTTTTAAATACAAATTTTGAAGTCTACTCGGTGATAGATGGTGTGCTGCGTTTGGTTTAAAAATTAAGCTTTGCAAGTGACAGCTGGGCCTAACTGGAAGCTAACTGGCAAGGGGGATGACTAGATAAATTAACTGTTCATTTCGGAGGTGGATTAACCCTTTCTTTTGCTAAGTGTCTTATGTAACAATTCTTGATGTGATGTTCATGATGTGTTCTACAAACAGCAAGTTAAAATAACAAACTTATCCACTATAATTATTGAAATAGAACAAGTATGGATAACATACACAGTTTTTTGTTTGTTTGTTTTTTAAAAAAACATGGCTGTAGCAGACAGTATACTGAGGAGTTCCACCACACTGGAACTTGTAAATATTAAATGAAATAAAAACGGCCTCTAGTTATTCTGGGCGTGAAATAATTAAGGGCGGGGGATAATGATTACTTAAGTATGATATCGAATATCATAGCATCAAACACCTGAGCTATAGAGATGTTACAGGTATGAAAAAATATAAAAAGTTTTTGTGTTTTAATAAAAATCAGTGTAAGAACTGAGGGGTGCAAAACATACAGCGAACTGGATTTCTTTCTAATCTCCAGCACTAGTACGAGCTGGAACGTTTCTGCATTGATGTCCTCCGTGTTACATTTCTCTCGAGAGCAATTATAAAGGTTCACGAGGTTGTTTTTATTTTCCTTGCTCTTGATGCCTTTTTAATGAGGTCTCCTAGTAAACAGCAAGCATTATGCTTTCCTGTTGTATTCCTGTCTGCCGCCTTTAAACATTTATTACTAATACATGCGGGAAATGATTTATAAATTAAATATTAGGAAAATGTACTTTTAGAAAACAGAAGTAGTTAGGGGGTATATTTTATAATTGTCATTGGGGGAGCGGGAGAGGAAGTCGTGCCAATATTTTGCTAATGGAAGTGCAGTGAAAGGGACTGTTAAAGTATCATTGTGGTTTTATGTAATAAATAGAGATAATAGATGCGTGGAGTTTGCAGTGCATGTATCTGGGCCTGTGGCTTGATGTAATAAAATCTGTATGAAAAAAAAAAAAAAAAAAAAATTAAAAAACTTGTGCAGAGTTGTCCAGGGAAGTCTGAACGTTGCTGTTCTCCTGGGTGAGTTCATGTTCCCCTTGGGCTGCCCTGCTCTGCGCCAGCCCTGCCGGGTCCCGGTACCCACAGCATCCTGTCAGCATTCTGCTGACTCGTCACGCCTGCAAATGCATCTCAAGCAGAGCATTGCTTCACTTCTCACAATCTGCATCTGTGATTGCAGCCGCTGTTGTATGCTGCAAATTCAGCTCCTTGCTCCTGTTCCACCCGTGGAGTTCCTGTCGCATCGCTCAGCTGCTCAGCAGTGACTCAGCTGAGAGTTTGCTGTCTCTGGGGTATATTATCCTTCTGCAAAGCCTTTTCAGAGGGAAGATGTTGGCAGAGAGGAGCAGTTGTCCTTTGCTGCTGTACTCAAAGATGTTTACTTCTCGGGGATGGCAGGCTGGTGGCACTTCTTTTCTAAAACACGACTGTTCCGAGAATGTGAAATGATACTTTGATCATTTTCACCTTTTATCTTTCTAAGTAGCTGATTTCATTCTCATATGAAAGCAATCGGCTCAGATAGCTAATCAAGCTGCGTAATGATGAAAAGGTCAAAATAAAATAGCAAACTCCCGTGATTCACGGCAAGTGTGAATTGCTGAACCTGAATAGGTTCAGCTTTCAGAGGGAGTGCATACCATTGTCAGAGCATAAACTCATTTTTATTTTTCAAAAAGAAACTAGGTTACCATTTTTACCTGTCCTTTTTGCTGTAAAGCCATGTTGTCACTCACAGATGTTGTCTTGAGAAAAAGAAGAGTGAGTAGCTGATGTCTCTTGTAAGGAAAAATTACCCTGAGAACATAGAGGTCCCTAATTATATTGAACTAATAGTGGACTTGATGCTGCAAGAGGAACATGCTCAACGGTAGCCATCCATTCTCTGGACAAGGTTGGCAACAGCCTCACCAGAAGCAAGCTTCACATTGCATTGCATTCACCCAACCTCGCGGCATAGGCAGTGAACACGATGATGTGAAATTAATTCTTTCTTGGTGGTTTTAAGATGACAACCCTCTATAGTTATTCTCTTGAGACAAATTTGGAAGACCTTTTGTTCTGTTTTATCTCCTTTCATCTCCTGCTCTGCTGCGTACACGGGTTCTTTCTAGCTGGTGTTTGGTGGAGGTTAAAGCAAGGATTGGACCAGTCAAGTGGATGCCGTTATAAAAAGTTTAAAATTCAGTGTGTGTAATGAGATATGCCTTGGTTGAGCTGGAATTTTCCAAGCTTCTCGGAGATATGAGGCTGGTGTGGCAGTGTAGGCGGTCAGGATGTTAAAAGGACTTGTGGTGGCATTTATTTGAGAAGGCAAATCATTTATTTTTTTTGGTTCTGCTGTGTGGGATTTATTTTTAGTGTAACTAATCAAATGAGTATAGAATAGAATAGTATTGGTGAATCAAATGAACCTTTTCATGAGTAGAAGTAGCTTGATTTATTAAGTGGATTGTAATCCAACATGAAGCATTTGATTACCCTCACATGCGCTAATCCTTTTTTTATGAGATCAATTTTCCCCAAAGATCTGTACATGGTATATTTTTGGCAGGCTTTTTCCTTAAGACCTCAAAATGGTATAAATTATGAGTTCCAGCTGTTTCTCGTTGTGCGGTTTGGTTTCTGACACACAAGGTACTGGATTTTAAGCTTCTCAGACTTTTCCCTAGTAAGTATTATTTAATAGTTATTGCTGCATGAACATTGATTTTAATTTTACCAAAATAAGTGCATTAAAATGTGTACACATTATTATTTATTACCAGCTGTTTTATTAGTGTTGGAGATGGTGTTGTTCATTTATTTCTGGGTATGGGATAATTAATTTCATGTGCTTATCTGGAGACTTTCTTGTCAGTTATTCATAGCCTGACTACTTTGTCTGCAATCTTCAAACCATTTACTGTGTGAAGTGAAATATTTCAGTGTGTTCTTGCATTAAGATTTAGAATAATGTAACTGTCTTTCTGTATTTATAGCAGTCTGCTGCAGCGGGAGGCAATTCACCTTTTATTCTTGGCAGCGTAGGGAAGATCGGCTTCAGCCGCCTTGGGGAATTGGTTCTAGCTCAGATCTGCTCTAGTTCAGATAATTTCTAAGTTTGTATAAAAATCACGATGTTGACCAGCTGAACAGAATATCTCACTACTGAAATTGTTTTGTGACTCTGGGTTTGGATAAGAAAAATTTGTTCTTTTCTGTGTATGTGACAAATATGCATGACAATTTTATGTAGATCCATGTTGCCTTCTCTGCCCTGAGAAATGTGTAAGGAGGTTGAGGAGATGTGTGAAGTTATCGTAGTTTCCTGGACATTCCCTTTTGCATGGTGATGGTGATAAATGCCAAACTAACTGAGATTAAATGGTCCAAGATGTAAGTCTGGTTTTACCCAGGACTTGGGTGGTGTACCCGTGCAATGGACACAGTTGCTCAGCTCTGTTGCCCCAGCTCCTGCCTCCCTGTCCTCCTGCTCCGTGTCCTGCTTTTGAACATAGCTACTTTTGCTGTCAGCAATTTTCTTCTTGTTGGTGGGGTTAATGGCAAGTGCATGGGTGGCACATGGTTGCTTTTAAAAACCATATTAAAAACCGTTTCCAAAAATGAACCTGAATTAGGAACAATCACATTTCCAGAGGTAATTAAAGCAACTGGTCACATCTATTTAAAGGTGAGAAAAAGTGCACGTTGTCTTTTCATCTACTAGAAAACAAATAGCTCAAATTGAGGTCTGTGTGTGGTTCGCATTGCTCGTTTATAGCATCACAAATTCTTTGGCAAATAGCTATGAAATCTGAGAAAACCCCAAATTTTTTTTGTGTATAGATTGCAAACCAAGTGAGATGACGTTAAGATTAGCCTTTGAGTCAATCAATACTTAAATTATCCTAGTCTTAGTCAAAATTTATTAATTCTTGCTGCAGGATGCCGTTAACACTTAAAAACTTTGGCTCCTGTAATTCCAGGTGTTCTATGTATGGCTTTCCGGTGTTGAGTGAAGCGATGATCAGATTTTAGCCGTCTTTAATTAAGTAGACATTTAAGGTGGTTGTGTAAATATAGCATAAAAGTTGCACAAGGCGTATGCCTTGTATATATTCCAACCTTTAAGAATTTAATATATACCTAGAGAGTACGGGTGCCTCCTGTGACCCTTAGAGAGAATGAGAACATGCTCCCCCCTCATATCGGTACTGCTGAGGTTGGTTTATGAAGGTCCCGTAATGTTTTGCTCAAAATGAAAGAGAAATCATTGAGAGTAAGGAAGAGAGTTTGTGTCTCTTGGGTTGTTACATGTGATTACAGTTTACAGTTGAGCATGCAGTAATTATGCAGTTTAATCAGTTTCTGCATGGTTATCAACCACTTAAAATATTTCTGAGTTTATAAAAAACATTGGATATCCATCTTCAAAGTTTTTTTCAGAGGAGCAGAAAAGAAATACCATAGTTCACAGATGATTAAGTATTTTTTCTTATTTATTTTTTTGTCGCTAGACCAAGAAAATGCAGAAATAAAATGAGAATACATTTTATTTCTTTTAAAGCCTAAGACTGAACATAATGCTATTTAGCATCTGCCCATGGCAGATTTCAGTCCTTCCTCCCAAACCAGGGATCTCTCTTGGTGGGAAAGTGCTCAAGCGCACTGGTGCTGTGGGCAGACCGACATCTGTCTCACTGCATGCCCAGGGCTGCCAAACCTCCACAAAATGGTGAAATCTCCAGGGAGTCTGACTTCTCAAGATTCAAACCTTGAGGGGTCTGGCTAGCTTTGTATGAACTCCAACTAGAGCTACAGGGTTTGTCCATCACAAGTCATTGCCATCTTCCCTTGCTGATCGATGGAATGAGGTGGGGTACGGCAAAGGGTGTCCCACTGCCAGGGCGCAGCTCACAGGGAATGCCAATTCTTAAAGGCATGCCTCAAAATGAATTTTGTGAATAAAGTGGACAGGTAGATTTCAAAAGGGCTGAAAATGGCAAATCAAACCTCTTCCATTTTGATGCTTTCGTCCCAGAGAGGGGGAGGTATGTGCTGTGAACAAGACTAGTGTTTTCCTTAATAGAAGGCGCTTGGAGAATTCTTCACAAATCCAAAACACTGGTGGTTCCCTGCATGTTTGGTTGGTTGTCTGCAATTAGAAGCTGTGGCCAGATTTTCATGGCAGTTTGAATTGGTTTATTATGTAGGAGTAGCGAGAAGAAATTTGTTGGTACATGTTTTGATTTGCTTTCCCTCGCTCAGTTTTCCTAAACCCAAGGTTGACGGTGTGATATTTGGAGCTGATGTAAAAGATGTTCGTGCTAGTTCTTCTAATCCATTGTGCAAACTGCTAGGATTTTCCTATCTGGCCTTGCTCATACTTTTGATATCACAAAAGAGAAAAATGATACCTGAGAAAAGTTGTCATCTAAAAATGTACCAGAATGGCAGATTTTTTAAAATTATTTTTATTTTTTTTTTTTTTAAATACCAAAACACTTCAAAGTATTTTGTTAGACTGGAGTGCCAGGGATCATTCAGGGAAGGAGGCTAATAGTCTGAAATGCCTTAGGAGGAGCCATCCAAAAGGATATCCCTCTCTGAGGCCAGAGCATGCAGTTGACTGGCTCCCAACAGCAATCCTAAGTCTTGTGTTGGTCTTTCTATCATGGAGAAGGACTACCACATATGTACATCTGGTAATAATTAGAGAAATTATGTGCTAGAAAGCATATCCTGTTCTGAATGCTGTGACTTTCTGGGAGTTGATAGGATTTTAGCAGAGGATGAGCAGGACTTGAGTTTTACCTCCTGTCCTGGTGGCTGGGTGAGACCTTGGACCAGCTGGTACAGGTGGCTGCGTGGGTTCCTGCTGAGATGCTCTCTCACCAAAGCAGTGCCTGCCTCTTAATGTACTTACTTTGAGCAAATATGATAATCACATAAATGCAATTTTTTATAATATTTAAAGTGAACTTGTATGGTAATGAACTCCAGTGTATGCACTAAGCAATAGTTTCAGCTCATGTGAACATTACCACTTGGAAGATTTTTTTTTTTTTCCTGCCATTCAAAACCTTCTTACTGAGAAGGCTATTCTGGTATTTCTTTTTTTTTTTCTGCCCTTCCTAAGGGCAGTCGAGTGTCAAATACAGAGTTATGGATGGTGTCAGCCGCGTGTGGAGGCACATGCTCCATTTATTCATTACAGCTGTGAAAGCTTAGCTGTGCAAACGCCAAGTGCCGGGTGTGTACCTGTCACATTGGAGCTTTTAATGAACATTGATCATGTTCACCCAGACGTTTATTTGAATAAAGTGAATGTGAAGTAATTTTTAAAAACACAGTGTGAACTTTTCCTTTTTTTCATGGTGTTTTATAGTCTTTAGAGGGAACCTAGAAAGACCATTATCCAATAATTCCCATCTCTAAAAAAAAAAAAAATGTTACTTAATGAGAAAAGGATTTGCATGTTCACATTGGTCATTTTGTGAAGGTTCGTTTAAACTTTAGTGTATAATTTGTCAGTATATGATACAACTACATGTTTGAGTTTTTTGTTTTTAATTAGTTCCAAACCCCCTATTCTCTGTGGTTTGAAGTTGTCTTTAAATAGTCCCTTGTATTACCCTTAGGAAAATGAACATCTCTCTGGCACTTCATGCAGAACTTCATTATGCAATTTGGGGAAATAACCTTTACCTCTTTGCTTGTTTGAGTGAAAGGTCTGGCCTACCAGATTTCTTCTGCTGCTTAGGCCTGGTCTAGGTGACATAAAATGTGAAATGTAGAAGCCTTGCGTTGCCAAATGCATACAAAGGCTCAAGGATCTGTAGAGTTTGTGCCCTCAAGCACTGAGCACTCAGAGTAGACAGATGGGGACCCAGTTAATAAAGTAGGCAATTGCATCCTCCTGGAAGAGCCGTTCCCTCCTATGTAGGGCACAGTTTGCTGCCTGTATCCTATAACACACACAAAGTGAAACCGTGGGGGTGATGATGGAGATGTATCAGATCTTTTGGGAAACCCATAATCAACAAATAATTTTCAGGAATCCCACGGAGAAGAAATTTGTTGTGTGGTCTAAAAATGCCACACTCATTTCAAGTCCTCTTTCATTAAATATCCAATTCTATATGGGTTGTTTTGCGGAAAATACCTAAAATAGGCGTAGATACTGTGGAATACATCATGGCAACTTAAATTTCTTATTGTGTTAGAGTCACAGAAAAGAGAAACCAATATTTTTTTTTTCCTAAACAAACGTAGTGGGAGCTTTGTAACTGGAAAAAAAACCAGCAACCTACTGGTTTGCAGAAGGAGGAAAAATATTTAATATGTTGATTTTAATAAGAGAAACCTCATAAAAGAGGTGTTTTCACTTCTTCAGGGACTAAGTGCGATGCAATAGACTTCAAACTTTTTTTTTATTCTTCTCACTTTCCTTTTCCAATTAGTTTAGCAGTAGCCTTCTGAATTTGAGTTGGCTTGGAATTAGTGGAAGACAGGGAATATCAAAATAGAGCAATCAGATGATAATCCTAATTAACTAACCTCCTACTGGCAGCATCTAGTGTATTGTTAGTCTGATAGGATCAGAGTTCTAATTACCATTAATTTCATAAATTTTGTCATTTTCCTTTGACAAAATTACTTTAGGCTTTTTTTTTGTGAGTTAACCTACTCTCTTGAGAGTAAACCAGCTAATAATTTATTCAGTGAAAATTCCTGACAATTCTTAAGTGACAATAAATTTTTCTAAGATTCTTGTGGTTATAAAACCTGACAACTTGCCCACAGGTATTCCCCTCTTTTAAATGTTACATAGCAGTGGCAGTTTGAAATCCGATAGCCAGGTTGTTGGGGTTTTTTTGCCAGAGGAAAAAGAAATTTCTTAAAAATTTGAGTTCAGCTCTTCCTTAGTTTCAAAGTGTTTTGCAGGATGTTGTGTCTGGGCCATGGGCTTCCATCGCTAATGCAAAAAGCAGAAAAAAGCTGCCCAGGGGCTGGTCATGTCAGATGTCACTGGAGGGCGGACTTTCCCGATGGGACTGGAGCCACCTTCTCATGTAACATCATGGAAAACTAGTTCCTGCTGCAGAAATGTGTAGAACGTGTCCCATTTCGAAGCACTTGCATTTCATTTCCACCTGGGGACTCATAACAGCAGTTTCCTTTCTTTGTATTGCTGTGGTTCATGGTAAGACATAATTATTGAATGCCTTCAGCGTTGCCTGAAACCAGCCTATAAAATCTCTTCCAGTAGCCTACAAGTGATTATCCACACATCCGATCCTTTGATTGGAATTTGATCAACCAAATTTTTACCTTTTCAATTATGATATTAATGTTTTTTTTTTTTTGGTGGTGTTTATGGCATTTTCCAAGGCTGTAATTGAGGTTGGCAGAAAGGCAGTGGACCCACCTAACTGGGGCAGCTCATGGTCTGGGATTGCATCAGGCAGAGCCGCTCACCGCCACGACCTCTGGCAAATTCCTGGCTCTTGGGACCACGTTCCCTTCGCTGCCTCCCATCAGAGCGGCTCTGCTTTGTCAGCTGCTCACTAGAGAGAGGATGACTGATGCTGCGGAGCAAAGGTGTGAGCTCCTGGCAGGGATGTGAGGGATTCGGTTCAAGTCTCGTGTTTGAATCGGGCAAACCAGGAGCTGTAGCTATGCTGTTTGAGCAAGCACTCTGATTTACTGGCCTGAGAATGAGCTGCTCTTCTCCTTGCAGGGGGAGAGTTATTAAAAAAATGTGGGTTTTTTGTGAGCCGCACAGAACCATTTTTGTAAGGGAGAATTTTTATCCCTGGGATGTTTAGTAGTAAGGAATCCACTTTTACCTGTTTGTGTTGAATGTAACAGTGCTAGGTCGAGCACAGGTCCTGGCTTAAATAGTGCCTCTTATTTCTTTCCTTTTAACTTAAAATGTAAGTGAACTAAGCTGGGAAGAAGGGATGGGATCTTACGTTGCCTTTGAGAAGGGAGTGGCTAGAGCTATGGATAGGTTACCAGTCCATGCATCGGTCTGACAGTGGCAGCTCCTCAGGAGTTCTTGGCCAGAGGGTGAGGACCGATGGCATCAGTGCTGTGCCCTGGAATCGTACCGCGCGTGGAGCAAAATCTGTGGCTGGTGTAGCCAGTCAGGTGTTCAAAGCAGGGTCCCACCCTGCAGACCAGAGGATGGTACTTCTTCAGGGATGTGAGACTTATTGTTTTTTTCCTTCTTATATTCTTTATTCCCTTTATTCCTTTCCCACTGCTCCGCGTGAAGTCCTGTTTCATGTCTTGATGTATTTCTGTGTCTTTTGAAATAAGTGCAGCGCATCGCCCTGAGTGAAGCTGTGCCCACAACTTCCCCGTGCTCCTGTCTCTGCATTTTTCTGTACAAATGAGAGCCGCTCCTTCAGTGGCCACTTTAGTGTTTCTCGTTACGGTGTTTGCAAATAAAAAAGATATTTTGGAGCCATGATTTAAAAAGGAATTTCCAAGGCACTGGTTAAAATAGAATCTCACTGAGTGGACAGCCAGGGGAAGATGGATGGGGTTTTGTCTCCTGCATTGGTGGAGCTGATTAGCGTTTTTGTCATCACCGAAGGCCCCCGGGGCTCAGATTGATGGTGGCTCGCTTGTTTTGTATTCCACTCCTCTGCGCTTCCACGTTCCTCCGATGGTTATAGCGAGAGAGAGAGAGGGGAGAATATTAAACATCAATAGATGAGTCAGGTCACATACAGAGTGTTCGACACAGCAGTTTTTTTACAGTAAGTCTTGTTATTATATAAAATAAAAGTATATATTCTGTCCAGATTTCCCCATCGGGTCTGAAGGGAGACAAAGATCAATCATTGATAAAGATAGCCAGTGGCGGTGGGTAGATGGGACTGTTGAGTCAAGTGAGAAGGCAATAAAGCGCACAAAAATATTAAAATATTTGGATTCTTAGAGGCTTCTACTTATAATCTTTGATTTCCGGTGCCTGAGGCTCCCAGTTAATCTGCAGCCCAAAGAGGTCTCAGACCTTGCGTGCGCTTTGCAACGCCATGAATTTGGAGAAAACGGGGATGGGAGGGGGGAACCTCTCCTTTCCGCACCGGGCACCGGAGGGGAAGAGGCTTAGCGGAAAAAGAACCTCTAGCAGCAAGTAAATGAAACTATTGATTAAGTATGTAATAAAACTAACTAAAATATTTAATGATATTTGATTCATGAGGATTATATTCATATTTAGTTTCTACAAATTTTGCCCAGCTGTTGTGATCTGGGGTTTGCAGAACGCGGATCTGCTCACCTGGCGCTGAGCAGCCCGTACCAAAAGTGCTTTAAAAAGGAGAAGCTCCTGTGTTTTCTTTGTCTCTGTGTGGATTTCAGGAATCTCAGGGAGAGCTAGGGAGCAAATCACCAGAATGAAGTGTGCAGAGTGTGTGTCATATATTACATGTTTCATTTCTTATCTGACTAATAGAGGGCTGGGAAAGAGTCCTGAAATGCAAATAACACTGAGGACGTGGGAAACGAAGCGTGGCATGTCTTTCCAGAGACATGGGGTTTGCAGAGTGAGTCAGGCTGAGCCCTTTTCTAGCAAACTGTGGTGTCTGTCTCCTGATTTCCAGCCTCCATTGACGGTGAGTCAGTGCAGCTTCTGGGAGAGTTTGAGGGGAAAGGCGGGGAAAAAAAAAAGGAGCAGCAATGCACAGGTGAGAAGTTAATGTGTTGGCGAGAAGTTAATGTGTTGGGACCCCAGCTCCTGGGTCTTGGCTACTTCCTGCGAGAGTGTGTGGTTTGACCCTAAAATTTGGTCCCTGTCCTTTGGGGAGCAGATCATTGCTGCACAACGCCCTTTGTTCAAGCACTGACCTGAGACCTCGTGTTGGGCTAAACTCGTGTAAGAGTGGCGGTGGAGGGAGGAACGATGATTGCTTGGAAATAGATCTTGCTCTGTTTTTATACTGTCTGGGGAATAACGTAACTGTTCACCAATTTAGAGCTCAGGTCGAGAGGCACAGATCTTGAGCGCTCAAGGTCTTTCTCCTACTTTTTCTTTTTTTTTCTTAAGAAAGCTTTACATTTGGTAAAGGGAAAATAACTCATAACTGGAGCACTCAAAATACCACTTGTAGATTGCTTTGTCTTTTTCAAGTAGAAAATATTGCAGACGTTTCACCAGATATAAAGCTGGAGATTTATTTAATAAGAGTAAATAAAATCACCAGGTCATAGTTATAGTCACAGAGCATTAGCTTTAGTGCCCACAAGGGCACCGTGGAGTTGATGATGGGTTCCAAGATGTGATTCATTCAGAAGTCACGTTGCGGCTTTATGAAGTAGATCTTTCAATCAATTTGCCTTTAATGGCACATCTAGAGGTAATTCAGAATTAGCTTTTCAGGTTAGATTACAGTAATTTTATTCTATGAAGAGTACTAGAAAGACAAGTTTGGAGTAGTTCTCTGATGTTTCATGTTCCAGTTTTATCTCTACTACAAACAGGGAATATCGTAACTCTCATGTGCTGTTGTGTGGTTTGAGGTATGACTTTTTCGGTGGCTGGAGAGAGAAGAGGGGAGGTCATGGACGTGCTGCCCCGCTCCCTCCTGGCCCAGGTGAAGCACAGTGTTCTTAATGGCATGAGATGTCCCGCCATCCCACCCAGCCCTCCCACAAGGTCCCTTCAATCCCGTTGGGATGACCCTAGAGGAGCAGTGTGGCCTTTGGCAAGATTGATCTATGGATTTATTTGCATCTCTTTGCTTCCTTCCAAAGTCTTCTTCAGCCAAGGTTCATCACTAGTCCCTTTTGTAATGCAGTTTCACATTGTAACAGCCGATAAAATAGGTTTGAGCAAGGAAAGGTAAATATATGAGTTTGAAATAGCAGCAAAGCAGTCTGAGGTCGTTCTGGGTCAAAGGCATTACTTGGTGTGATGTTAAGCCATCCTTCCATCATTACCTTGGAGTCTGCCAGTTTGCTGAATGGCTGGTAATAATGTGTTTGTCTTAAAATACCAGCTGTTCCCAGCCAGGCTGCTTGCAAAGTTGAGAGTCACAGGAGTCGGTAGCAGCAGAGTTTAATGTGTGCATGGATTTTTGGATGCACTCTTGGGTACCCAGATGTTTAGGGCTGCATCTCTGGAGTTCACAACACAAACATGTAGGGTTTGTTTTCTCTTTGCGGTTGTGTTTTGGGTTTTTGGGGTTTTGTGTGTTTTGGTTTTTGTTTTTGTTTTTTTTTTTTAAATCTCAGAGGGATGCTAAGCTGAAGGGAAAGTCTCAAGTGCAGGCACCACTTGAAATAGAGGTTTGATGAGGCTCTGAGCAACCTGATCTGGTGGGGGATGTCCCTGCTCCTTGCAGGGGAGTTGGACTAAATGACCTTTGAAGGTGCCTTCCAATGCAAACCATTCTATGATTTTCTTCTAATGAGCTATTGAAGCAATTTTATTTGCCTAAGCTACAGAATAGTAGTAGTAGTAGTTGGTTTATGGGCTCCTTTCTAGCTACTGGTGGCCCATCCTGAAGACAGGAGGAAATGGTGCAAGGAATGGTATAATTTGTAACAGGACCCTACAGTTTCTGTCAGCCTCAACATTCCCCTGTTCCTCCCAACCATCCGTCCTCCTCTCTCCTCTGCTGAGGTTTGTGAAGCAGTGAGGACAAACAGCTAGGAATTTGGGGAGACAAAACTCAAAGCTGAATTATTATTTTACAAGTTCCCTGTGTAATGCAGGGTCCTTAAGTGGTACTTTTTGTACTTAAAAATGAAACAGTGCATCAAAGAGTTTTCTTCAAGTGAAATAACAAATCGAAATAAATCAAAGTTAAACTTTCTCATGCCCAGTTGTTTAAAAATTTTGAATGAAAAAAAAAAAGATTCTAACATTTTCTAAATGAAATCTGTAGCATGTTTTATAAGAGATGATGTTTTAATACAAATAAGTTTTCACTGATGGCAAAAAATTGCTTCTGTAACATGCCCAGTGGTGAAATGACTGGTCGAAGGAAATAATGCTAGCAGGATTTTTCTATTTAATTGGAGAAAGACTTTGGACTGTGAAAGCTGTTGTGTGATTAACTAATTTTCTTTAAACTTGAAGGGAAAAGCAAAGAGAGAGTGCATTTTCCCTGGTGAGCTGATATTTCAGGTTGTTTATGAACTCCTGCATATTGTCACTTTTGAAAAGCGAAACAGGAGGAATGTATGCAAGAGAACACAGATCATCTGGATGTGTATACTGAATTTCATACATAACCTAAAAATAGTTATAAACCAGTGTAGCAAGTGGTATGTTTACTAGAACTGAATGAACTGTTCCAGAAAAAAAAAAAAACAAAACAACCATGCACCATCCTTTAGCCCTTTCTCTTCTTTGCTGTTTGCTCCATCCCTGGAGTATTTACCCTCGGTGCCGTGGCTGCACGAGGCGAGGTTCTCATGGTGAATAAATGTGAGGGAGTTTTTTTAATTTCCCCAGGTGCCAGCTAGGATTAGAATTGGAAATGAGTGAACAATATGAGAGAAACTCTCCTAGTGTTTATCGCAGGTAGAACTGTTCTCCATCCTCTTGCCAGAACCCAGTAAATAGCTATCCCAGTACGTTATCCCCGTAGTGGCACCGGCCGTCCTTCCTCTCTTTGAGCTGTTACGTTAACTTAAGTCCAGAAATGTGAATCTGCTTAAAAAATGAATGAGTATTAGTTATTCTTGGACGCAGTTTCTGTACAGGTAGCATCACTGCAGGTCACGCTCCCCAAGTTGGATTTGGTGCTGAAAAGCAGAGCACTCCCATTCCTCAGGTTTCTTAACATACTTTTGAAGTCTCTTTCTTTCGTCGCTTTAGGCATAAGATCTGAGCATTTTGAGGTCATTAAGAGAGGTGACACGGCCACAGCAGCCATCTTGATCTTTTTCTTGAGATGCTGATGAATGGTCTTGGAAAGTAGAAGTAGTAATTTAAGGTCTGGCGGTCTTGCTGGTGACTTAACACCTTGAGTGTGCCTTTCCAATATCTATTCAAGAGGCGAGGCCTGGAGCTGCAGGTACCAAACTGACATGGGTAGTACAGAATTTGAGGGTTTTTCCTGTTGTGTGGTTTTGTGTTTTGTTTTGTTTTGTTTTGGTTTTGTGTGACCACTACTGAAGTACCATCAGTATATTGTACTGCTACATCTGAGAGAACTTAGCTAGGTTTCTCTGAATTCTGCTTGAAAGAAATTCACTTGGAGAAGATTTAGTGTCAATAATGACCACTGAATAATTTATTCACCTAATTTACAAATATTTTTATGGAAAACACTTGAGTTTTTAATTATGCACTGGGTAAACGATTTGTGCATACTGGTGATTAGATGTTTAATGAAAGTCCGTGTATTTCTGATTGTTTTGTTCACGTTTGGGAGCTGTTTTCACTCTTTAGGCACCTGCAGAGCTGGCTGCATTACAGCTGCTGGGAGAGCAAAGTGGGGACCCCCTGCCCAGTCCCCTGCCCTCCTCTGTGCAGGGAGCCTGGAGTTGGATGCGTCATCTCATGCAAACATTTCCTTTTTCCTTCCTCTCCTTTTCAGACTGTTGTAATTTTAGGGGCAGCATTTTGATTACACTTTGATTCCTAAATTTTATAAATAATTTTCAAAAAATAATATTGTATTCAGGTTTTTTTTTTAAAAAAAACACTGCCTGGCATGCTGTAGATTTGGACGTGGCATAACCTTAGGAGTGGCATTTTGATGGTATTTTCATTCTTAAAATGCCCTTCCACAAGATAACAGCCAGGGAGATCATTAAATGCAACCTAACTAGAGATTGCCATGGCTGGTACAGTCTCACCCTGATCAGTAATGAGAAGAAAAGGGTTTGCAGAAGGGTTTAGGAGCAATGCAGATGATCTTGCTTCAGATTGTCCGCCCTCTGGTTTTCCAACAGTTTACAATTTTTCCAAAGAAATCACAGTGAAGTTTCAGTGAAGTAAATCCACTGTCTTCAAGATACTATTCCAAAATTATCTTTGCAATTTGTTCTGTCATTTACAATGCGCTATGGTAGGTAGATTATTTAAATGCACAGTAATCTCTACCATTCAGAGTAGGGAAATAAAATCCATTTGTTCGAATCTACAGAGAACACAGATAGAAATAAAATCCAAATATACTTGCACAGACGTAACATCCCAGGCAAAATCCAAGCCTTTAACATGCTATGGAAAGAATTTCTTCACCCAGCAAGTGGAAAACCATTCCACCGTCTGACAAAATGTGACTTTCACTGCTAATTCATTAGGTGGACTTCGTTTTCCAGCTAAGGGCCAGGTCAGCAGCCTCCCTGGTCTCATTTTATGTTTTGTGCCAGGAATTGCTGCAGACCGCTCTTTCTATTGCTCTTTAGGAAGAAGGCACAATTCCTGGCTGAGACTAAGTAGATTGTATTCTCAGCACAGTAGTGATAACTTCTCCCAACTCAGATTATCCTAAGAACTCAGAAGCATCGTAACCGTGGGTTTTCCTGGATCAACCATTCAGGATTGGCACGAGGTTAAACACAGCCCATAAAGAGCGTATAGTGCAGTTATAGAGCATAGTGCTCTTCGCAAAAGGAAAGACCAATACTGCAAAACCAGCTCCTTTGTTCATCAACAGTGTGTCATAGCGTACCTCTGAATTAAAAACATGTGTTTCAGTCAATATTTGCCCATTGGCTACAAGCCATTCATAGCTCTAGAAATTCATTATTTTTATAAGGAATTATTATTTCACATTGCTAGCCACAAATGTTTACCTGATGCTGTTTTTCAAGCAATGGCTACTTTTCCCCTCCCTGACTGTGATGCGCTTGCCTCAGGAGCAGACTCGATGGCCAGCTGATGCCTCTCCTCCCAGGCACAAAACCCTGGCTGCCAGGGTAAGAGCAACTCTGTGCCAGCTCTCCTGTTAGTTTTTATTAATTTTCTACTTTTATTCATTGTCATAGCACTGGAACAGGTTGCCCAGAGGTGGCGGATGCCCCATCCCTGGAAACATTCCAGGCCAGATTGGACGGGGCTCTGAGCAACCTGATCTGGTTGGAGATGTCCCTGCTCCTTGCAGGGGGTGGGGGTTGGATTGGATGGGCTTTCAAGGTCCTTTCCCACCCAAACTGTTCCATGATTCTACCTACTTTCTTATTGTTCTTGCTTTTCATGCAAGAGAACAGTTGGGTTTGAGATGAGTCATGCCCATGTTGTGTTGCATAGATTCCAGTTTTTCATTAAGATTTATTGTAAAGTACCTGTAGCTTGTCCCAGTTTCTTGCCCTTTTATATGCTAATAATAGGAGTTACATTATGTAGAAGGCAATAAAATAAACAATTAAGAAAAATAAATTAATTCTTGTCTCAATAGTGTGTATTAACAGAACACTTCAGGGTAACAAATATAAAGAAATTTTGATTAAATAATAATATTGATAGCGACAATAAAGAAAAATACGGGAGTAAGGGAATTAAAGTGACCTTGAATCCAGGTATATTATTACTGTATAGGTACTGTTTGACTTTAATTTTTATTAATGTAGATAATGGCTTACATGAGCCTTATGGCTGCCTTACTAGTGCTCTAAAACTTAATTAGATTTTCAGAGCAGCCGTTAATGTCTTCTCTAGGATTATGTAATTCAGTGGCAAGGCCAGAAAACTTCATCCATTTCACTGGACTCTGAAAAGAAACTGAAACGAGGTATTTTGTCTGCAATACTATTTTGAATTCCTGAGCCTTTCTCATAAAATAAATGAGTGCAACCACAACTCTTTGTTATCCTCGCAACACATTTTATAGATAGCATGCTAAGCAACTGAAAGAAAAATACTTTATTGGAAATACTTTGAAAAGCTTTCTAGGATTAGGATTTTCATTTCTCCTTTTGTTAGACAGCCTGTGGACCAAGGACTGAGTCTCGTTTCTAAGGTCAATATGAGACAGGAGTTGTCCTCACTCGCTCGATGGTCATCTGCTCTATGCCTGGTGTAGCACGTGTCACTGCAGGAATGTAGATGGTAGTGGCTTATTTTCATTATAAAGGAAAGAAGTAGCAATGGTTTTTCATTGTCCTGTCTGTCAAGAAGAAATCTGGAAGTGTTTGAAGGATATGGGGCAAAGAAAGATGAAGAATAATTTGAAGGCATGTTTAGGGGAAGAGTGGGGATGATAAAACAACCTGATTAGCTGAGTAAGAAAGAGGTACCTTATCCAGGGTGAGCTTCAGTCGTAAGGTGAAACCCATGGTTTCTCAGGGCGTGCTCTGTATTGGGAGAAGATTTTGAAAGGTTTGCTGCTGCTACCTGTTCATGTGTGTCTGCTAATGAGGAAAATTAATAAAGTGTATTTTCCTGGCTTGGTAAAGCTTGAGCTTCCTTCTTCCTCATGTCACGGTGATGACTGAAAGCTTGTATTAGCATTGCAGAGTAGAAATGTTAACGGATCAAAGGATCAGATGTGTTGTTGAAGAAAGAATAATGATAAATGACAGTGACCTAATTTATGAAATAATCCTCTAGTAATAAAATAATTCACTAATTTGTAATTATATGATTAACTCACCAAGAACAAAATCAATCATGTCAGAATCATCAAACAATATAACAAATAGCTGCAAGTTTCGCAATAGTGCCTGGGAGTGCTGTGCAACTGCTCTTACTCCTCCCCTGAACTCTACCTGGGAATCCAGTGTTGAAAACTAAGATGAAAATTCCAAGGTCAAGAGTTCAAGTATTTAATATCAGCACTAACTAGCAAATGGGCGAGGAAAGTGTGTCTGGTGTGTTAGAAATTATTTCTAAGCTTTGAAGGAGAAAGACTACGGGTACGCGTGCTGAAGGGTTTCCATATGGCGAGGGGCTGGTGCTCAAGAGGAGCTGGTGAACTGAGAGCCCCTGTTGGCAGCTGCAGAGACAAAGGAAAACTTATTGATAGATGGCATGGAAGGGAGAGACCATAGAATCGTTTAAGATTGGAAAAGACCTCCAAGATCATCAGGACATGGTTTAGTAGGCATGGTGGTGTTGGGTTGATGGTTGTACTTGAAGTGCCCCCTCTACATGTTCTTTTAACACCTCCAGGGCTGGTGACTCCGCTGCTTCCCTGGGCAGCCTGTTCCAGTGCCTGACCACTCTTTCAGTAAAGAAATGGTTCCTAATATCCAACCTAAACTTCCCCTGCTGCAACTCGGGGCCTTTTACTCTTGTCCTATCGCTTCTTACATGGGAGAAGAGATCAACACCCACCTCCCTACAACCTCCTTTCAGGTAGTTGGAGAGAGCAATGAGGTCTCCCCTCAGCCTCCTCTTCTCCAGACTAAACAACCCCAGTTCCCTCAGCTGCTCCTCATCAGACTGGTGCTCCAGACCTTTTACCAGCTTCGTTGCCCTTCTCTGGATGAGCTCCAGCACCTCAATGTCCTTCTTGTACTGAGGGGCCCAAAACTGAACACAGTATTTGAGGTGCAGCCTCACCAGTGCCAGGTACAGGGGCATGATCGCTTCCCTACTCCTGCTGGCCACACTGTTCCTGATACAAGCCAGGACATTGATTACAAGCCAGGATAGAATTAAGGATGTGCGGCAGGTGGGTTCACATCCTCTCTGCTGAAGGAACACATCTGACATTTCGTCGTGCTGAGTGACTGGAGCTGGACCGGTGGTTCAGGAAATGACAGGAGAACTATTTATTAGCCAGGAAAAATCAGCATCCAGCAACAACCATTGTTCATTCAGCATTATTGATTTAACTTAAGGCCATGACAACTTGTTTCATGAGTAGTTCTGGCATCATTCCGTGCGAAGACTGGTCTTGCCAAGGAATTTGTTATTAAAAAAAAAACTTGCATCAACCAGCTGAAATAACCAAAGCATCGTGGGAGATGTGAAACAACTCCTGCATTTATTTTGAGATGAATGCAGCATTGTGGGAGCTGCCACTAGTCACTTAGGTATTGACAGGTTTGCAAATGTTGTAGTTAAAGCAGATCTCTAGCACTTGTAATACTGAGAGTCTGTCTGATACCTCTGTCTTTAGGTACTTACAAACTTTGTTTTGTGTGAACCATCTCCATTGCAGCCTGAAAAGGTTCAGCGTACATGGGTTAACGTCTTTACGTTGCTTGGGAGGAAGCCCCATCCAAAGAAGTGATCCACCACTTCCAGAAAGCCTCGCTTGCCCCAGAGGGACTCTTCTGCATTTCAAATGTAAATTAAAATCATTCTTTAAATCAAAGAAATCTACTCTGTCGTTAGCAAAATTTCTAAAAACATGGTTAATCCTAAAAAGCTATTCTACTTGATATTTAATAGAACTGAGTTAATAATTCATAATTTAATGTATCTGATTAATTTTGCCTTTTTTCCCTCAATGTCTTCAAAGCATATAACAATTATCTCAAATGTACTTATTCAAAATTACTCCGTGACCTCTCTTTCTAGATCAATTATTCTTGATTCAATTTTTCATAGCAGTGCACCGTTTCTATTGGCTATCATTCATTATTTCTCTTTCCTAATTGAGTAATCACAAATCCAGTTAGAAAAAAAAAAACAAACCAACCAAAAAACAACAAAAAAACCACCCTGTGGCAGGCATGCATGCTGAAAATGCGTTTCAGATTCCTTTCTGCAAAGTTTAGTTTTAAAATGCGTTTTCAGTGACCTGAAAATGCATAGACAGAGATTGCAGATGATGTGTAGAAAATAAACTCAGAAGGGAAGATACTGGAGGAGAATTGATTTTAGGACTTCAAAGAATATTCATAGCAAACATTAAATATCACTTCCCTGAGATGTATATAACTGAATCAAGAGCAAAGGTGGTGTTTATACCTGTCCTAGAGATCTCTGTGTGTGGAAGTAAGTGAAGGATGCTGATTTTCTTCTGAACAAGGCCTAGAAATAGTTGTGGTGTGGCTGACACCAGCTGTCCTGGGCTGTACGGGGAGGGAGCCGGTGTCAGGTACCCATTCCCGTGAAGCCAAAAGCCTTCCCCAGCGTGGGAGCAGGTCCCAGCTCGTGTGCTTTGCTTCACCCTCCCAACAGCCCCGAGGAAGTGGTGGAGGTGACCCCACTCAGGCAGGACTTGAGTTGCTTCTCCACTTTTGAGTCCAGAGGCCTGAGTGCCGACCTCTACTAGAGTTCAAATTTGTAGAAGATGGTGCACTAGAAATCTTCAAATCTTAACTCTTCCAGAACTAAATAATGTGGTTTATAGCATACTATCACTGGTTCTATTGTTCTTATTTCCATTTCTTGGGATAATTAAATTTCTTCTTTAATTTGACTTTTACAGTTTTTTACCTTTTTCTAGAGTTTTCATTCCAAGGCCACCTCTATACCCAAAGCCTTCTGCATCCTCTGTCATTCCTCCCTGATGTCCCTGCTGCCAGGTGTAGGGAGGGACAGCGCTCTGCCACCATTGAGGCCCTGAAGATGCTTTCAGATGTGATGAGTCTGTAGAACTCTGACCTACAAGTCCTCTATGTTGGTCCAGAAAAACTGCACTTTTTCTGGAACCTGAGCCCAATTCAAGGACCATTCAGACACTTAAATATCTTGCTCAGTTTTTTGCCACCTCTCTAACTGGACTGGAAACCTGTAAGGCATAGGGCTACCAAGAATGTTCATTTCTGCGGGGGAGTTTAACCTTCCTCCCATGCGCAGTGGGGATGAGGGACAGCACAAATGCTAGGAAGGCTCAAAGGGACTTGTCACCAGAGCAGAGCTGCTTGTTCTGTTGTCTTTGCTCAAGTTTGGAGGCAAACACGTTATTTTATAGTGTATGATAATTGACCTTGTTCAGCGTTTAAACCTCAGGATAGGGTCCCTCAACACCTTCCTGCCTTGGAAATGTGGTACCTCTGGTTGACGAGGACCCAGCATTCTTTTAAGAAAAACAAGTGGTTAAATCACTTTGTCCTGAGAATTAATTAGTGTGGTTTTTTTTTTTTTTTTTTTATTCAAGCGATGATCTAACTGTACAAATTGTATAAAGATAGTTAACCTATGCTAGCAGATGCACTGAAATGTGCAACGCTCTTAATATCAAGAATTTGATTTACATAATATATTGCGAAGCGCTTATGTTTATTAAAATAAAGTTCTGGAGAAGGGCAGTGGAATTACACCAGCACTGAGCTGGCCAGTGTAACGGTGCATGTGTTTTCATTATAGGGAGATTTTTCCTTTTATTTCAGCATGCTATTTTTTTACAATTTAAAAAAATATAGAAAAACCTTAATAGCCAAATAAATGACTTTGATATGATGGTTTCATTAAAACTAAGGATTTTATTTGGCTGTTATCTTTCTTCCCCTCTTACTAGCAGTCTGTGGTGGTCATTTGTGATGGCCATACTTAGCACATCAATGCAGTGTCTTAATGAATTTTCCACAAATTAATTTTCTCCACTAAAGCAGCATCAATAAACACAAGCAATTATTTTATGTGGACTAGGAAGAAAAGAAAGCATAATAACTTTCTTGACTTTATTTTGTGGAATTAAAAGTACTTCTCTTTTGGCCTTTTTTCATTAGAAGCTCTACTAAATGATTGCAAATAAAGTAATGGGGAGAGCATGAATTGCTAGATACAGCTAATAATGCCTTGGTTTAGACTATTGACTTTCCCTAATGTGTTTCCAAATGTCACTGAATTTTATTGCGTTAGATCTATTGATAGCTTCAGGTGGCTTTTTCCCCTGGTTATTCATAGTCACATTTAAATAACCTTTTTCTAAAAGCAGCCTTTTTTTTTTTTTTTTCTCCAGCTGAAGCAACTAAAAGGTATCAGCATCAAGTCTGATAAATGGATACCCCATGGTTAAGAAAATTACATAGGCTTAATACCCAAGGCAGCAGAGATGCAATCTCAGCAAAATAATCTAGAAGGAGCGGGATTATCATTCAAAGAAAAAGAAAAAGAAGTATTAACACTTTCTTTGTAACTCTAATGGGAGGGAATAATCTTCAGCATCTTTCTGTATTTACGGAGGTTTAAAAACTCATGCTAGATAACTTTTGGTGTAGAATTTAGGAATACGTTTGTTTAAAGAAACTAATATAAGTCAAACATTATTAGTCCATGTAGTTTTAACAGAAAATTTGGATAGTGGAATTACATTTCCATGGTTTCAGATATTAATTTCAAGTGTTAGTTCCTCATGTACAGAACTCCTTCTCCAAGGCACTCTAATAGTGCATTGGCCACACCATCAAGGCCATGCCATTGCTTTCCAGTACAAAATAAGAAATAATTTCTGACGCTTTCACCACTCTGTTTACTTGACCTTCCGAAGCGGCTGGTTTGTATTGTGCCTGCAGTTGCTCCGTACATGGTGGCATGTATGGTGGATCTAGGGAATTAGTAGACATGATGAAACATTTGGAAGAGCAGGCCAGGCCAGTACTTGTCTGCCTTTTTAAGGTGATTTGGATCTGGTAACATGCATTTGATCTCAGAAATAAACACCACCACTTACCACTCTGCTGAGTTTGAAGGGACAGAAGTGTACCGTGTGGAATCTGGATGCTGTCCCCATGGCCCTGGCCACCACTGCCCACATTTTTGGGGGTGTCTCTGCACAGGGGAGACCAGAGCACTTTGTGATTTGGGGGTGGGTGTGGAACTCAGCTGTGTAGCTTGTGCACCTTGGGTGCGATGAGTCCCTGAGTCAGAGCCGTTGGCTTTTGAGATTTCAGCTGCTAGTGAGATTGATAGTAGTGTGGTGTGATTTTTAAGAAAGCAATGTTAAAGAAAGCAATATTTTTTTTCAACAATATATGGAAAGTATAAGGAATTCTGTTCAGTGATGGCACCTATTTGTAAGTATGCTGTTTCCTTATGTATCTGTTGTTTGTATAGAGAATAGTGATGGACTGTAAAAATGGAATCCACACTGTTTTTATGATGGGATGGTGTAAGGATGCATCCATCACTATGCTAAATATATATAGGATGTCCCAACAAAAGACGCGTCGCCGTGCTTTGGGTTGCCTCACTGGCCGTGCTCTACGTGATATTAAGGGACATAAGAAACCCAATAAGTAATCATAAACCTATTTTTGTATAAAACCATACCATAGTAATCACAAGTGTAACTGGATTGTCCATTGAGGGATGTTTAAAAATTATTTTTATTTATTTTAAACAATCATCTTTAGGAAATACTATTCTCAAAAGGTAATGTTAGCTAAGGCACAATAATGTTTAACAGAAAATATTTTTTTTGTATTCATCTTGAGGGATTTTTAGAAGTTACAAATTATAAAGCCAATAATAACTTCCATTTAGAAGACTTTTGACAGGTGAAAAATGAAAAATGAGGAGAGAACGTTTCCAAAGAAACTTATTCTAACTCATTTTCATAAACATAAGCAGAATAGAATTTGTGTATGGATATGGCAGTCAAACACGCCAACTTGTATAAAACAAAAATAGCGTGTTTTCCTTGACTACTGTGTCTGAACGCCTGGCTTTAAATACTCAGTCTTAGAGCTAATGAAGGACTTGTGAAGATAATATGCTGAAAGAAATTCTAGCAGCCCACATAGCTCCCATCTGTTTTTGAACAGAAGCACAGTCTGAATCAGACATTAATAACAATGAAAGATGTTTAACTGTAGGTGATAAGAGAGTATATTTTGGTCCAGTTTAGGCAGAAGCTATCAGTATAATTTGGCGCTGAGTATGAATTTTATTACTTGGAAATGTTAAAAGTTTTGGCTTGCAAAAAGAAAATTTTGCTTTGCAATTTTTTTTTTTTTTTTTTTTTTTTTTTCTATTAATAAAGCACATTTTGACATTGAGAGACTTCATGTGATATTGGAGAAAGTATATTTTAGGAAAAAAATATATAAAAAGTTATTCTGATAATTGGTGATGTTCTTAGGAACCAGGGGTAATTCTAGTGAACAAAACTAGCCTGAAAGCTGTCACCCTCTGTTCAGATGAATTATATCCTTACTGTGTCTGTGGAAGCAGGGAAATAAAGACATGGACATCTGGAAGCCTAGAGTTTGAAGATGGTTGAAATTTGTGTTGTTTGAAATAAGTACTCAATTTCACTATGTTAATAGAAAATTATTACTTCACAGAAACTTAAATACAAGAGAATTCAGATTTTAGAGGGTAAGGAAATGAGGAAAGCCAAGGCACAATGTTATGATCTAAAGTAGCTGGTAACTATTGATTTTTCACTTGTTTGAAAAATAGCACGCTGGCTGTTTTCTTCTGCTCTTGGTCTTCAAGATGAGTGAGGATCTTGGCTCTTTCTGCCTGTGTGTCGTCTGGATGTTATACTTGTGTACGGCACACCCTTCTGTGCCTCGAACCTCTCAATGTTGCCAGCCGTTGACAGAAATGAGAACTCAAGTGACAGCAGCCGTTGCAGTGTCCTTCCAGCCAGCCCGAAGTGCTCGGTTACTAAGACAATACTAAATATATTTGGTACATCATAAAATATTCAGTTTTTGTTTCTATTCTCATTTCTATTAGTATTGCATGGCTTCAGTTGAGTAGTTTGAAATGTATTATTTTGAAGCATTGGTCATGTGATTGTTTTATAGCTATTACTGATATGATAATGTGAGGCAGCGTATCTATTTCATGCTATGCAGTTTAGCAATGGTAAAGTTTATATTTGTTTATTAAAAGGATTTATCTATGTTATACTGACAAAATCCGTTTCCCTGTTTCTTGGAGATCACTTCTTTGAGTTTCTTTTTTTTTCTTTTTTTTTTCCTCCCTGTTTTGTCCCCACTATATGAATTGACTGACCTTTCTTGAGGAGAGGGACTGTCTTTCCCTTTTGTGTGACACTTTGCCTAGCATACCTAGTTAATGACTGGAGTCCATAAATACTGTGCACATAGAAGCAATAATTGAGCTATTTCAAATGTGCATGAAAACGTGAAGCTTCATTTCCCCCCATCAGTTACTCAGCTAAGATGAAGACGAGTACCCATCCGTGGATTTTGCACATCACCAATATGGAGCATTGTGCTTTACTGCTGCTGGTTCAATGACCTTATTGTTGCAGAACAAAGACCAAACTACTTATTCCTCAAGTGATCTTTCAATGATATTCTTTTATCCCTTGCTCTGATGTACTTAACATACGTTAGGAAAAAACTGGGCTGCTTACCATTGATTATCACGTTGTTCAAATGGACTGGCAGATGCCTTTATAAGCTAGGGCATGTTCAACGGTTGAACTTTTGCCTGTCTTTAATCCTCTCATTCGATCTTAATCAGCTCTTATTATTGTATTCTGCTTGTGAATTGTAAAATTTGCACTGACCTCAAATGACAGTGGGAGGGAGCTGATGACTTTGCGGCTTTCCAATAGCTCTCTTGTCCTGTGAGAGGTACCAGGCCTGGCTCATCCATCTCCCTGGTAATACAGATACAGAGCTGAAATCATAGAATCACAGACTGATTTGGGTTGGAAGGGACGTTTAAAGCCCACCCAGTCCAACCCCCCTGCCAGGAGCAGGGACATCTCCAACCAGATCAGCTTGCTCAGAGTCCCGGCCAACCTGGCCTGGAATGTTTCCAGGGATGGGGCATCCATACCTCTCTGGGCAACTTGGGCCAGTGTTTCACCACCCTCAGCATAAATTTTTTTTTCCTTATGTCCAATCTGAATCTACATCCCTCTATTTTTAAAACCATTACCCCTCATTCTGTCACAACAGGCCCTGCTGAAGAGTTTCTTTCTGTTTTTCTCATAGGCCCCCTTTAGGTACTGGAAATAAACCTCCTGCATGTCTCTGTTTCTCATCAAGGAGATGATAAATTAGCAAAGCATCACTCGATGTTAATCATAGCAAACCAGATAACTCTAATTAACAATTATGAAAAATTTCCCGCAAGAAGCCAATGCTTCCTTGAAATTTAGTCCGAAGTAACTTTTTAGGTAGGAGAGATTCAGATAAATCTAATATGCAGAACTGATTGGCCCAGGCAAAAGGTCCATGTGACCATTTCTCAGTATTTTGTTTCCAGTGTTATTTAACAGTACTTTCTCGTAACAATCATACCGTAGCCATATGCATTTCCTCTCGCTAACCTAATTCGGGATGGCGTGCTCAGCATTGATTGAGGGCTGAGCGGCTGCCCAGGGCCTGACTAGAGCATCGCTCTGCCCTGCCTGGCTCCTCAGCTTTATCTGTGCTGAAGCACAACCTGGGTTTTGCTTTTGGAGTCTTTCATCTTGGGTGGCTTTCTGCATTCCTTTATTCTGTGTTTTTATTCCTGTTACCAAGCAACTTTTTTAGGTAGTGGATTGCTTAGCATTTGGATTTTTGGCTTGCTTTCCTCTTTTTTTTTTTTTTTTGGTTTTTTTTTGGTTTTTTTTGGTTTTTTGTTTTTTTTTT